>BSBM01001073.1:6442500-7042500 GCA_027924585.1 Larix kaempferi
TATTGGCTTACCCATTTTGAAAACGGGAAAGAACCCGCACAACAACACAGAAATACCTACAACCTAAAAAAAAAGTATTTTGATTATTTTTAGACCATGATATGGTGGCTCAACACTTTACCCCTTCGTTTTAGGGCTTCATCGACTTTGCTAATTTAACAAAAATATAAAATTGACTTTTAAAATTTTGGAAAAATAGCCTCGCACAAGATTCTTCTGTTGCCTATGCCTCTACATATTTTTTTCTTGTAAATTGAAAATATACATAGCAAACAGGTGGCTCAACAAAAACATGTGCATTATGTTTGAGAAAAAAAATAACATATCAATCTTCGAATAATGACATTTTGGGGTGGTTATACCACTTTTCCATAAATAAAAGTTATATATTCCAGAAGGTCATCCGATTTTCTATGTTTCATCTTTTTACACCTAATCCAAAAAAAAATTGTAGGTACCTCTAATAATTCATTTTAATGATAATATTTCCATTTTTCCAGAATTTCATTGCAACTAATGTGTCATAATTGGGTATAATTACCTTGCACTAGCCCAATTATTAGCAGAATGTTGATAAGTTATCATCATGCAGAAGTAAATATTTGATTTTCTGAACCGATTTTGATTTTGTAAATTGTTGAGGAAGATTATATGAAATAATGGAATAAATTACTTCCCTGTATTTTTCCATACATTGTCCTTGTGTTGTACTCTAGTACAGGGAAGGGTGTTTAAAAATAGATAAATGATATGAAGTAGATCGAATGATTGAATACACAAACTCTGTTATGTTTTCTTTAGCTATTTAGATTTTGCAATTTAAAATATCTATGTTCTCAGTCATAGAAAAAGATAGCAAACATTTATATTATGCAGACACTAGAGCATCTTTACATTTATAACAATAGAAATTGAAAAACTCAAACAGTCCCATGTTTTTCTGCATAAAACCCTAAGTACTATTATAGGGTAACCTTTTACATTTCAGAAAAAAAAAAGATATATAATGTTATTTTTGTATAAAGAATCCTGTAATGACTCTTAGCTTTCTTCCTTTCAGTATCGAATTACCTAGCTACTATACAACACTAATACACTAATAGTATCTTTTCATTTATTTAACCTTGAAAACATCACTGTAATTATAAATACAAATCAACTCTGATTGTTGGAAGAATGTCCCAATGTGTCAAACCTTAGCTAGTTACAACATTAACACTAAGTTAAACATTTCATCAACCAAATAGAATTTCCAAACAAAGCTCGACTTCACGAAGACCTTTCCATACAATCTACACCTTATAGTGTACAAAATATTTCATGGATTTGAAATCCTCATCTTTTATACTGTCAAGTAAAACAAAATAGTACTAGTGTTGGTTAGGGTTTCACAATCCTTGAGTCTGTAACCCTTAAAAACATTAAAGGGCACGGAAATTGTTTAGACAGGGTTTTGTACCAAGGATTTTTGCCTCTAATAACATTCACTAGTATCACAGTCACACGCAACAGCCACATTGACAACAAGACAACTGAACATCTTCAAACAAACCTAAGATAACAACTCATCTTTTGACGAAATGAAAGAGACATACGAGACTAGGTCTCAGCATTTTATAAAGATCGACTTCACAAAACCTTATCAAATTATCTTCTCACATAAACGACGTTTAAGGTTCGAAACTACAAGCAAAAACTAGGCATTTAGCCATTTCAGCTCTCGGCCTTCAAAAACAAAACTCAAACATTTTAAACATCGAGAAGTGGGTTGTTTCCCTTATCATTGTATTATTAAACATCATTGAAATTAATGCAGGCTTCCAGGAGTAGTGCTCACTATCCCATCTCATAGAATACAACATTAATATTTAAATCACATAACAATTATCATAACCTTTTTTCATTTAATCAAGTTGGTGAGGGTTGAAACCCTTTTTCACACAGTTGTGACACTTTCAACAAAATAATACACATTAAAACATTGTAGAGTCAACATAAGAGGTAGGTCGAGGATTCAATCCTCCCTAAACTGGCCATACAGCTTACAAACATTACAAACGACGACAACATCCATAGCCAGGCCACAAACTGAAGTTTCGGATAAAACCAGACAACGACTAATAGTTTTCCAAGTTGAAACCTACAGGAAAACACCGAGGCTTGCCGGATTTCAAGCACATTCCCACTCAGTTTCGAACATATAAATCCAAAGACAAGAAGCACCTACCATACAACACATAACGTGGTTAAAAGTTGAAATACGAAGCTCAAAACAAATACAAGAAGCTGCAACATTATAAACAATCGTGAGTAGCAAGAAAGTAACACATACATTACCTTTTCAAGAGAACCTTGCTTATGAACCAAAAACTCCACATCCGACAAGAACCAAAACCCATTACACCCTAGAAAACTCAGCGAAGGAAGGATACAACTCAGAGAGCTCACTAAGAAAGCATGCAAGTCACAGGTCGGGGTATCGAACCCTTGGGAAGTGCCTCTACATTTCTCTGTAAACCCTAAGAAATCGCAACCTATCGGCCTCTCCAAACCTCACTGTCACATCCCCAAATTTCGTAAAAATTTAAAAAATTTCTAAGCGATCAAATCTCCCAAATATACTATGCTGAAGTGTAATGTGTCAATAAATTTATTTTTATAATTAAAAAGCGATTATTAAAACATCTCATACTTTATCATTAATGATCTAATTGTCTAAACGACGAGAAAATATCATAACACTTAGATGTACATTCATCAATATTTACATGTTGGAATGACATTCAACTAAATTTATAATCTCTACATTTAAATGGTGTATTACAGCCTACTTTATGCAACCTCTTCCATCCTTTGGACATTTATATGAGTAAGAGAACAACCTTCTACTAAACCAAGAACAACGAAATCCAATAACTTATTTACAACATTTTAGTTGTAAAACATTTGCAAACCTGAAGCTAATACGATGCATGACTAATAGAAATTTCAACCATTTCTCATATTTAGATGTGTCTATAATTCTCAATCCACTCAATGGATAAAGACGCATAAGAAAAATACTCAGGAAACAACAAGGAAATATCAATTGTTAACACATATGCTTATATGAGGAAAAAGGTCATCATAGTTAAAATAAATGAAAACACTAATACACATAATCAAAGTAACCATACAGAATAAAATTAAGGCACAATAAGAATACATGAGGGGAATAACATCATAAGGAGAGACCATTTTAACATGGTTCACCCACTCCTTGGGCTACGTCCACAAAGGGTTGTTATTTTATTAAATAGTCCAATTCATAGGATTACATCACCAACAGCGTTGTTGCAAGAACTATATTTACAAGGGATCCTAAATTGGGGTCCAGGTTAATTTCACGGTGACAATATAGCCGTAATAATTGTGCAATGAATTTGCATGATGATTTTATATGTATCTAAACTGCATAGATCTATATAAGGATTATTATTACATGATCCTTGGGAACAAACCTAAGTATTTATTATCTTATTTATGTAGGTAAGCTTGGCCTTAAACACAAAATCATGATATAATGCTTTAGGATACTATAAGGCTTTCATCATTCTAGTCGATCCTATACGCAAGTATGTATAAATTAATATCGTGATTAAAGGAAACATATCCTACATGTAAATGCATTTAATATAAAGGAGTCACAAATTTTACTAAGGGAAAACATTACATTCTTTTAATGATTCATTTGATTCAATGTTTTAACTAGGGAACACATCACGTCCTTATAAAATACCTTAAACATATTCTAAGGGCCTTTTTAATAAACTAAGAAAAACATCCCAAATTTCTATTCATCATCAAGCTATTTTAAAGATATGTGATTTTATTTACTTACATAGGCGTTCTTCATCAAAGTTGGGTTGGGTTGCCATTAAAATAGCGTAGGGCAAGGTAAGTTTTCGGAAAACAAACTGCACAGATTCTACTACTGCGTTTTAATGCGCAGGCATCATAACAAGGATCGAAATTCATCCCACAAGTAAAATAGCTGGAACAACCTTAAATAAGGATCCAAACAAGATCAGAGGATGGTATCCCATCAGCTCAAACAAAAAATAGATCAAAATCAAGACAGGGGTAATCAACAACACGATTGAAGACTTATCCTCATGGGATTATAGTTAGCTGGAGCTAACTCACTTAATGCAAGGGCCATAACTATACATAGGGGTATCTAAAAAAAAGGTTATCCCGATCTCTGTCGACAGAGATATTTCACCAATCCCTTACTATTGATTTGCAGAGGTCATAAATTACACAATAACATAAATATTCAAAGATAGACCCTTGATTTCTGAATATGCCCGAGATCTCGCCGATCTGGGCGTCAGGATTTATAGAGATTAGTAACGAAAACGCCGGAAGAAAACAAAAACACGCTTTCCTTTGCGTGAATGAACTTCCAAACTGACACTAATGGATCCACAGAGGTCATAAAATAAAAACGCAGAAGGATTTCTACAATCTAAGCCTAACAAACGATCATCCGGGAAGGTAATACGAATTCAGCACGGTAAGGATATGGAAAGAAATTTATGATCTCAGCTGAACAATAATTCGTTGGAGGAGAAATGCGATCACCATACAGTGATGTAATAACAAAGATCTAAACTTTATACGCCGGTATAAGGACTATTTTGATACGTCGGGTTTTGAAAACGTGAAGCCCTACAAACTTTAAACGCAGGCAGGGATTGATGATTACCTAACAAGGGTCGGAGGTTATAGCAAACCCTAAACATGTTAATACAAAAATTTTGTTGCTTCAAGCAAAAATAATCAGATAATCTATCATATAAGCGCAGTCAAGGTAGGAAAGCAATTTGGTTACCTGTTTTCGCCTTTGATCAACCATGAGAAACAATACAGAGATCACGTCTTTCTCTCTTCAGTTCTTCCCTAACTGACAGTTCCAATATCCAGCTCATCTCTTTCGGAGATAACATCCAACAAATCCATCGATGGGTGATAGAACTGGATATTATTCGCCAGGGCAACTCGGCTAAAACGCATCATGTCCAAGACAGTTCATTCCCCCGAAATGATAAAATATGATGCCAGTTTGTGAAGAGCTCAATCGCCCGCCGAGATCATCACCGAAAATGAAGACTGAGTAACCAAATCCCACGCACCCCTTCCTCTCACGAGTTGTCCCCTTTTTAACCTTTCACGCAGCCCTTCCAGGAAAGTTTTCGCTCCTCCCCAACTAGTGAATCATTGCATGCAGATATGGTACCTGCCAAGTGGAAGTTTAGAAACACAGTGTGTTCCCTGACAGTTACCTCGGATGCCTGCTCTAGTTGGGAGTCAACTAAGGAGTGAAATAAGGTAGTTAATGACATGCACGCCATTTTGGAAGTTTATTTTTTGAGACTATGACAAGTGGTGAATTAAAAGTTTTCCTTATGAGATGCCAGCTCCCAAACAAGAATACTATGTTGGTATAGATGGCGTTCCACTCCTGTCGAAGAGTTTCAACAGATTCCCTATATAAATGGGAAGGTGTTCCCCATGCTATCGTGATGAAACATAATTTTTAATTATACTTCACTATGCTTTATTAGCGTGCGACTTCTTCAACCGTGCTCATAATTGTGATAATTTATATCTCATGAAATGCCCTTTCAATGAGTTCTAACCGAATGACAACACAATATTCTTTTAAACATTATATCTATCATGTTTTTAAGGTCACAAATCACTAGAACTCTTTTGAAGTTAATACATATAAATTAATTATCTAACTCCCTTTGGGAGTGCACCGAAGTTGCATATAGAATATCTTCTTAATTATATTAAGGTTTGTTTCATATGCACAAGATACCTTCGTTTGTAGCATATTAATACTTTGTTCATTCCTGTGTTTATAGGAAACATATATTACTATCCATAAAACTAATTTTCCTCTACCCTTAAAATAAGGTGTTTTATAAGAGTTTTCTCTAAAATAAGAAAACTTTAGTTTCTTAATAGAATTTTTGAAGGAAATTCTTTGGCACTGAATGCCATATTTATAATAAATAAAATCGATAAATTTTATATATAATAGTTTATAATAAACACCAGTGATGATGTTCTATCATCACATGGCTTCCCAACAATTTATACATTCTATTGGTGGATCATAGATTACTTAGGATAAAATAATTAACCTAGTGTTGACCATTAGGTCTTAGGGGTTCTTTACTACCTTTAAGTGGCAAATGGTTTGATATAGGTTTCCCTCACTCATGGTAGGTTTTAGTATTGTATTTGTAGGTTAAGACAACATCTCTCTCTTCCCGAGAGAGTTTAGTTACTTTATTTAAGTAGTGTTATGTTCTTAGTAACACTTAGAAAAAGACATAATGATACTCCCAAGTACCACTGTTGGGGCCTTGGCCTTGAGCTCCTCACCGGGGTCGTTTACATAATTTATAATTACATTTATAAGAATAATAACAATAGGGGTCGAATTTGAGGGATGTTACACCCACTCCCTGCCAAATAAATGCCAGTACTGTTGCTCTCGTTGAGGTAATCCCAAGCAGTTAGGGTTAATATCACTACCACGGAAACCATGTGAAGACTGGCCACGGGGGATGCCACTAGACTTTCCACCCATAACACCTTAATGCACTTTTATTACCATATCTATTGTATACGTCATCTGCCATCGCATTATAACCATGTTAGAGTTTCGGTCTTGCATAGTTGGTAACCATACTACAGTATGGATATATATTATATCAAATGATCAAAGTATTATCCTTATTGCATTCAAGTGCTACATAATAATTTGCTAGTACATCGTATCATAGGTTAAGGTTTCAGCCATCCAATATGGAGAAACTTACAACCATATTTTAACATGGTTACATTATTCCTGAAAACATTGGAACTTAGGATATGATTCTATTACTATATATTTTGATTTCAGGTTGTAATTCCTAGGTGTAGGATGTAAAAACACATTAACATTAATTTCGACGCTCAACACTTTCAACATTAAACAAATACGTGTGTGTTACAAAGAACATAAATGCTGAGAATTGGTGTGAGATCATATAAAATACTCAATATAGATCATAACTAAAGGAACAACTAGAACAGATCTCACCTTGTAATACTTGAGTTACTCTAATCCCTTTTTATAAACATTGAAGGCTAACAGAAGTTAATTAGGACCTCTTTATGCTTTTCGAAACAATACTTCTCTTACCTACGATCTGCGTCAGAAGTTCAAATTATTTAGCGAAAATAGCTAAGTAAGCCTCAGGGTTCCCATAGGACCCCTTCATCATTAACAAGAAAAATAAACAGTTAGCACATATAATGATTTCAGTATCAAGTCTATATAGTAGCAAGAGATACACAATACAAAGCATAACTGATCTAGATGGCATGAATTGGCATAACAACATCCAACAATAGTATACATTAGCTATAAAAATATTTCACATATTTTGTAATACATTATACAAACATAATCGACGTAACATGTCTAAGTACAATGTGACGTCTAGTTAAACAAGCAAACACTTATTATACTTCCGCACGATAATTATAACAATTAATGCTACTCTGAAGTTTTTTTATTTTTTTGTGATTTTCGGGATGCTACAAACTATGCCATGGAATTGTGCCCCTAGGGGTTTTGGCCCATTTTAAGACTACCCAGATCTCAAAATTCCAAAATAATAACAAGAAGAGGTGGAATTGTGCCTCCCCATTAATTTTTCCATGCCCGGAGGGAGTGATTTGAGTGCTAGTTATCACACGCCCAAACCCAATACTATTTGAATTGGAATTCTAATTAACAAAAGTCATTTGAAATTCTACAATGTCTTGTAATGCTTTTGGCTTAATGAATAATTGCCAACTGCTTGAGGTGACTTTCAATGGTTCTCTTTTTTCAAATAATCACTTGAGTCTCTGTACTAGATTGAGAGCCATTAGTGTGGGTATAAAATCTAGTCACGGGAGTAGAGGCAAAGGTAGTAGGAAATATGGTAGCACCAACCGAGGCATCCCTTATAGGTCGATATCCAGTTGATCGAATGGAAGCAACACATGTTTACCATGATATATATATGAGCCTTTAATTGCATGATAAACAAAAAGCACAGAGGTCAGTCCATCATTATGAAAAAAGTGATGTCTCCAGCATTCAAATTTGAACCCTTCTCGGCCCTTCCAAAGGGTTCTATCCCTTCCTAGAAGTGTTAAGTTAAAATTGCCCTTCAAGAAAAAAAAATATCTGAATTTTACCCTTCCAATAGGAAGGACATAATTTATATCAACATTTGAAATTACCCATCCATATAAATTTCAATTTGTATGTTGAAATTCCTATGCTATAAAATTTGACTCGTCATTCAAAATATTGGAAATATCATAAATTATAATCATTCACTCACTCATGTCATGCACTCACTACTTAGCTTTGCAAGGTGACGAGTGATGATTGACTACTACGAGGTACTAGCCACTGCGATTTGAATCTGAATCTTGAGTCACTTTGGGATGAGATCTAAGGTGTGACAATGTGTCAATGATTATGGCTGTAACAATAGAGAACCACTACTAAACCCAAAACAAGGTCGAAACATTATGCCTACTACCTATGTGAACCTAGCTACCAATGTCCACTTGTTTTTTGTCAAAATGAAATTCAAATTGCCGCTTTGATGAGTCCTCCTTTACAAGAATTCATTTCTTGCATAAATGTCACAAACTCACGACAACTCTAAACAACACTCAATTCCATGCAACTACAAATAATGGCATGCAACTAGAACCACAGACCAAGCAGAGATTGATTTATGCATTGATATAGAGAGGTGGCATTAGGAACGCAATATGGAGAAACAATAAGTTAGAAAAAACATTTGGACCAAAGTACCACAATGGTTATTAATAAAATGAAAAAAAAAACAATTTTTGGCTCAAGAATTGTCTTCAATTTGATGGGTGGCATGATCATGGTCAGGTAATCTCCCTCCATCTTTGCAAACATATGTGGTTTCTCACCATGTTTGTCTTCGACACTAGCCACCAAAATACGCATAAAAATTACATGTCTTTACATCCTCTTCCATTTAAATCCTAATCCCATAGTCATAACTAAGGATTATTATGCATGCACATCCTCACCTTATAATCAATTGGGTCAAGGCATAGAGAGAACCATAAATTATCAAATGTGTGAAGACGCAATGAGTAAGAGACAACTATAAGTAATTCTTATATTAAATTTACCATATAAGTCTTTAATTGGCACTAGATCATTTGAGATTTGACACGTTGGATCATTGTGATCTTATTATCACTCCTTACCAATGTGATTTTAAGGCTTCTTTGATGGTGAAATACATAATTTTAAGTCTTCTTCCTCATTCTCATGCCTTTTGGTAAGACAATAAGGAGGGCAATGGCCCACATCAGCATGGAAAACGGTTTCAACATAGTGTTAGATACATTAATTCTTTCATTAAATAACTTAAATTTCATGCCAGTGACTATGAATTCACCGAATCGTGGATGGGTAAAAAACACATCAAACTTTAGAGACTCAAGCTCTTAATTACTCATGTATCTAGAATTTTCCCAAATCGAGCCATTAACAAACTTCTTTTGTTGGTCTGGTTAAATTTAAAAGGTAAATTGTTGAGACTCAAACATGCAGCGAGTCGCAAGGCTCGAGTTGACTTAGGCTCTATTCCATTTCCCCTCCATCTCATACCTGTATGTTATCACAACAAGTGTTGAACAACAAAATTTGATGCCCAGGCCCCTATGATGCTAGTGTTGCTAACTTTCTTGTTATGGAGGATTTTTTTTTTATGTTTTTTTGAGCTATGTATTAATTTTTCTTAGGCTCCTAATGTCCATGATTCTTACATCTCTCAAGCTTGGATGGTTTCCCTCTATTTGGTTTGAATTAAGGTTTTGGTTGGTTTTATATGTATATTTTGGTTGTAGGTTTATTATAGCTTCATTTTGCTTAGTGGCTTCTTTTTGTACATAGTTAACAGTAAGTAATTTCCTCATGGCTCTAGTTTTATTATAAGACTATATCTAGTTACAACGTCTTGCACTATGCATAAGATCATGTCGATGCCCCAATACGGTTATTGCATAGTCTAAGTAGTTTTTTTGTATAATAAGGAAATTAATACTTTCATTCACACCTTATTCCAAGTTCGTGATTGTATTTTCATGTATATTTGGATTGGATTTTCCTAATAGTTTTAAGCTCAGTTTCCTTGGTCTAAACAATTATGCACACATTTTAAATATTTTATGACACATTGAAAGTTGGTCATTTTGACATTTACTATTCAAGTGTTTTTGGAGTCTTTTGGTTGTATGAGACTACTATGATGAAAAACATGTTAACTAAGGTCATTGTAATTAACTTATATTGAATTTGTGAATGATTTTATTTTATTATTATTTAATATTGTTTTTGTTTTTATATTATAGGGAAGGGATTAAGTTGTAGACAACTCTTGTTAAAATTTATGTAGAATCAATTATTGTTATGTTGGAACTATCTTATCCATCTTGATTGGAAGTTACATTACAATGTTTTAGTTTTTTTAATTTTAAAATTGTCTTGCCTTTTAATTTTTTTTACATTGTTTTGCTTCTTACTTTTTCTCTTTCTTCAAAAGTAATTATTGTATTCTTAACTAAAATTAATGTAGGCTCAATTATTACTATGCTAATTAACTTTATGTCTAATTTCTAGCTTCCTCTCCAAGATCTTGAGTACTTGCCCAAATTTCTCAATGGTTAAGTGCCACGAAATACCCATCATCCATGAGTAACTACAAGTTATCATATATAAACTAAGATATTTTTGATAATTATTTATTTTAAATTTAGAATAACCACCATAAAATAAAATTTGACAATAAACTTGGCTTATTTTCCTTTAATCCAAGAAAACAACCCTTTAATATTCACTCCAAATTGTAAGATATAATCATCTATCATTATAAAATAAATTTGTATTAGAATATTTTTAATAAAAATGTTTATAAGCAATACTTTAAAATACTTTAAAGTTATTGAAGATTTAATTAAAAAAACTTATAATATTCACTCCAAATTGTAAGATATAATCATCTATCATTATAAAATAAATTTGTATTAGAATATTTTTAATAAAAATGTTTATAAGCAATACTTTAAAATACTTTAAAGTTATTGAAGATTTAATTAAAAAAACTTATAAGCAATATTGATTGAAGATTTCCAAAGCATTCATTAGGAAGATAAAATGAAATGTAAAATATGCTAGAAAACTTATATATTTGTCAAAATAATATAAATACAATTTTACAACAAAATCTACAATTACAGTTCTTCCAAGGGACAATACGAGGTATCCTCTGGAAAAAGATTAAGATTGAGACGATCCAGAGAAGCATCCGGAGTAAAGAAATGCCAACTTAAGTGAACAAATGCACGCTTATACACTGGGTCGCTTGATCGTGGAAGGCGCACAACCTGCAGTATATTATCACTGTGCACAATGGCCATCAAATGCTTGAATCCACGAATTAAGCTTACGATAGGAACTCTTTCCTTCATCTTCTCAAAACTGTTGCCTAATATAATCATCTTATTCAAATTGGTAGGCGTCCAATTTGCCATCATTAAATTCTGAAAGAGAGGCATTGCGATGCCCCGCATGAAGAACAGGGTCGGCCTGTCAGCTCTGCGCCTGCATTGTTCATTAACAGGAAGAAAACTGCAGTTGAAGAAATTCAGTGCTTCTTGCTCTACCGCAGTCAGATCTGGATCATACGCCACAATATCATTTACCCATTCAAATTTCTCTCTTAGCAAAATCGCAAAAGCTAATTGCCAGAGAGAACTAGAATCGATGTTATTGCAATTGTGAAGACTGCGGGTCTTGGTCTACCACCTTTTTTATGCGTGCAATCATTTCTGGGTCTTGTAGTTGTCTCATCACTTCTTCAAAGAAAGAAGATTCCTGTAACTTTTCTATAGCAGACTGTACATCAATGGCTATTCCTTCAAGTCTTGTAGACATTTCTGCAGCAGAGGGGCTCTCCATAATTGCCTATCTAAAATTACCACGAATAATAAGAATTAAGAGTCAGAAATCCTTGATGCTATATTGGATGGATATGGGCATGGACATTAAGAACTAAGAGTTAGAAATCCTTGATGCTATATTGGATGGATATGGGCATGGACATTAATATATATATTTCTATATATTTTGGCAATGTTGAAGAGGATAACTTTGTTTCGGCTCATGGGTAGGAGACTCGAGAATTTACTCCTCTTATTATAATAAAAATGGATAAGACATTAAATTATTGGCACCAACGAAACTTATGAACGCCCTTGAAAATGAGTGAAGTACCCTCCTTGAAATTGCTGAGTAAAGAAGAGGATAACGTTGTGTCGGTTCATGGTGTTGAAGATTAACGTTTCAATTAGTTTGAATGTTGTTGTAACTGAACGATTATGTTACAGTTATGCTAATTATGGTTATGCAAACTGTTTTTATGTAGTGAAATAAATAAGCAGCCATCAATGTAATCTTTGCAATGTGCACTTTGATAATTAATAAAATAAGCAGACTTCAACCTTCTGCTGAGGCTTACTAAGGACTACATACTCCTCTTGAGTCCACATCCTTCCTTCCTTATCGCCCCCTGAAAAAATATAGAGTGTAACATCCCAAAAATCACAAAAAATTAAAAACTTTTCTATGTGACAATAAACGTTATCTGATAATGGGGAAATATAACAATGCATGAAATATAATATATAATTAACTGTGCTGTTACATATCAATTCTGTTGTTGCTTATAGATGTTGAATTAGTTGTTTGACTAAAGTACTTTTGTTTGGTTGATGAAGGGGTTCTTTGGACGCCCCGAGGATTACTTATCATTCATGCTAAAACATGTGAATTCATAGTTGTGACAGATTGACAGGTAAGAGATAAGAGTTGTGAAAGAGAATCCACAGTTATCAAAGAAGAACTACAATGTTTACATCACAGTATTGTACCCAGATTTATTTGGTCTCCGTCATGTTTTCTGTATGTAACTATTTACTTTCTATCTCAATGATGAATCGTGCAATTTCATGTTCAACTGTTTGTTAATTAGTTTAGACTGTACCTCCTACGATGATGATATCGTTTTGAAATGTTTCCTCTTACACCATTCATTAACAGTGTGTAAGTGTATGTGTTGAGATATGTTCACCATGCATAACTTTAAGGTCTCTCTTACTATTGTTTATAGGGTTATTATTTAACCATTGTAAACATGTTTTGTTACCATTCTAACAACTATCACATTGGTGAAACATGAGTTGGAAACAATGTGATACCCTAAGCGACACTTATCTGTTTGTATGACACTAAATGCACAATATGGTTTCTGTGCAGCTATAGGGCATATGTGCATCATGGAGATCCTATTTTATTCTATACACTAACATCTCCTTGGCTATTATGTGAATAGTGTGAGTTGAGTATGACCTTATTATCTATGTGGAACTATGTGGAACATGTATGTATCTATAGGTTACATACTAATTTGTAATACTTGGTGATATATGAGAATTTCATTGCAATATATAGTATGTAAGAAAATACATACAAGGTGATACTTAAACACATACAAACCTTATAATATCATGCAATGGTTGAATATATATACAAACTATACAAATAATGTGTGATATGCAAACCTTGATGAATTTAGTTGCTAACTTAGAGTCTTGACAGGTTTATATGATGTCGACTTTACCAAAGCGATGCAAGGTGTAATAAATGTTATAAGGTGGATATCCACGTTACCGGTTGGCAAGTAAAATCGTAATATTCGGTATTAAATGGACACAGCTAACAAAATTAATGGAAATCCATTGTGGATGATACGGTAGGCTTGGTTCACATGCTAGTTTCAAAAATAACCTTAGAGTGCTGAGTTGTAACCTGACACGAGGGCAATTGGTGTAGAGTTGGCTCCTTCATGGTTTTGGTAATGATGGCTCATTTAATTTGATTGACTGGTTGTAAGTTTCATAAACTCCTCCTAAGATCTTCACCGTCGATCTTTTGAGGGTTTCGATGCAATGGTTAAACCCTACCTGGTTTGGAATATCGTGTTCATTGTATGGTTGTTGTTTGATGGTAGTGGCTCTACACCAGCTCAAAGGCCGAGGGTTTTCTAGCAAGGTTGAACTGTGTGTGGGCTGTAGCTCCTGAGTCTCGTATTCGAATCTCTGAAATTTTATAGAGCCAAGCTCTCAATTTCTTGTACAGTAGTTCTTTTGTTGAGCTCCGAGTCGAATTTGTAACTTACTAAGGTTTGATCGTTAGACCTGTTGAGAGTTGTAAGATTTTGGTTGGGAAACAACCAGCCTTTCTCTATGGTTGTTTCCAGGTTTTGATAATGTTTAGAGTTAATGGTTTCGATGAACTCCTATTACTCCAACTTTTGGCGAGGTGAGGCTTCGTTGCTGCTACACCAGACTTGGCGTTGAATTCTACTATGGCTTTCGAAAGGAGGTAATATGTTTAGTTTTTATCACTGTTATAAGCATATGATGATATTGATGTTTAGTCTATTTTCAATACGGTGACCCTTCCTTCTCGATATTGTTTTTAACCATGTTTGCAAGAATCTCACACGTACAATGTGTAATGGCTTCGACATTCTAGGCGTTGGAAGTTGGGTTTCAGCTATACCAACTCGTAAGCCTTCAGTGGTTGCCTTGGAAACCCTGTGTAGAAGATGATGGCCATCTACTTGAAGGTTATGTGTATGGTGTTTGAAAAAATCATAGAGTTTTACAATTAGGGTTTTTGAATCTTGTTGAAAGTATGGAGAGGTTATCCCTCGACCCATGAGGCAACTGTTGGTTCTGGTTTTGAATGTAATAGTGTTAAGACAGGGTTTCACCCTCAAAATTGAATGAAACAATATTTGATGTTTCGATACTAAAGTTATTGTTTCCTTTGTAAATGGCTAGGTAAAATGTAAATGTCTAAATATATAACATGATGCGTCAGTTGCTACAAGCTAGATAATGTAGGCTTACAACCTGTGTGAAGTCTTGTTTATTTTGTAAACTTGTAGGTTAAGTTTTCGAACTCCTTCAAAAGAAATTCAAATAGAATATTTAAAATTTATAATACTGTAATTGTTTCTTTTCGTCGATTTGTGCTTGGTCTGTACACACGAGTTGTAACTCATCAATGATATGGCAATAAGCAGTGAATTCTTTTGTGAAACGATAATACAACTGTTTTTTTTATAGAACAATGGGTAAATGAAATTGTTGATAAGGCTTTCAATGTGCATGAGCTTCATTTTTGTTTATGATGCTGTTGCTACATCTTAAAGAAAATAGGAAAGTAATTTCCAGTGTTAGGGTTTAGTCTTTGTCTTGGAATCTTCTACAGACGTTTTGATTATCCAATCTTAACTAAACAATATACGGTCATGTTTATATTATGAGTGTCTGGTCTTGGTAAAAAGGGTTGATGTCTCCTATTTCTATTTCGATTTATTTATAATCAAAAGTATTATCTAAACCCTGAAATGAATCTGTGGAATTTAACTATTGGACATACAGAAACGATTATTTGTGCAAGTGCTTAGTTTGTCTACTGTTAATGAATATGCTGATAACAAATTCGATTTCCTACTCTAGCAGGAAAATATAAAAAACTTGGAAATTCAAAACTGTTGTGATGAAAATCTATAACTCGACTCTGTAAATGAATATAATTACTCTTAAACATAGATAAAATTGTGTGAGAATTGATGATCAATACATAAATAATTTGTATTTATTCTATGCATTATTATTAAAAGAAATTGATATAAATAAGCTATCTAATGAAGTCTACTCTGTAACTATAGGGAATAGGAAATATTTTCATTTAAATTTTCAGAAGGAAATTTATGTATTTCT
Organism: Larix kaempferi; assembly: GCA_027924585.1. NCBI lineage: Eukaryota > Viridiplantae > Streptophyta > Pinopsida > Pinales > Pinaceae > Larix > Larix kaempferi. The sequence continues at coordinate 6,458,515 of BSBM01001073.1, forward strand.
AAACAAAATGTTATTCAAGCAACCAGAGAAACATTACTGTAAACTTCTGTAGATACTTGTCTAAATCGGAAAATACTGAAAAACACTGATATAGGTAGACTTAGAAAATTTAACAGTAACAGTAATTTTAAAGAAACACATCATTTGCATCTTTTCTATCACATGGCTATCTTTCTGATCATACTTATCTATTTTAATCTATCTCTGTACTAGAGTACGATGCTGTTCCTTTTTGCATGGGAAAAAATGCAGAGATCATTTTATTCAATCATTCTAAGGATACAAACATAATAATTTATTCAGTAAAATTGAAACAAGGAACTTAACAGTAAAAGTTTAAAGAGACCATTGAACCTGTAAGAGATGATAGGGCCGACAAACAACTAAGGAGGCTTGTTCCTCTCAACCTGCTTCAGAAGAAGCAGCTCAACTGCTGACTTCAAATGAACCCCCAAGCCTACTTACTCATCCAGTAAGTGGGTGGAATCTATGTAAAAGCAAGGCACAAAAAAAAAATACCTTCTCCACTCAGTATCAACCTCCTGAAACAAAATTCCTTCTCCACTCAGCAGCAAACTCCTGAACTCAATAAGAGTTTGGTAGACTCACAACATGATCAACAACAACATATCCCCTCATCAAATCTCTTGGGTGCAAACAAAACAAAACCCCAAGGTAAGTTTCCTCATCCGGAAAAGTGATGAACCTCAGTTCATAATTTGATGGCTATTATATAGACTGCTAGGTCTTTTAGTGGTCAGTTTAGAATAAATGAGCCTCAAGCTCCAGTCCCATCTTTCAGGGCACTATGACCACATTTCAAGGGAGTTGTCCCATACCAATAGCTAGTTAGTTGCATCATGATGCTACCACTTATCCATTGTCTTCTACCAAAGATTCCATTCCACCTAGTGGATCAGTAACCACTCTTTCAACAGTCCTCTTAGGTGTTTGTCTCCTATTTTATTTATTAAATAATGATATATTGTGCAAATTACAGTCATCGTTGGACAACTGTCCAATTCAAACTTTATAATAAAAGTTCTAATAATGTTTCTAAACATAAAATGTTTTCCAGCTTAAAGGGTATGTTACAAACACCCCCTCTTGAGCTCAAAATTGTCCTCGATGTTGCTTATTCATCAACAGTTTCCTCATGGAAGAGAACTGGATATGTTGCCCACATATTACTTTCCAGTTCCCAAATAGCTTCATCAAGGCTAAGGTGCTTCCATTGCACCTTTACCTGCCCTATGGTGTGATTCCGAAGCATAATTTTCCTCCGGTCTAGAATATAGTTCGGTTCCACCTGAAAATCTCCTTCGAGTTCCACCTGTATGTCTTTCCAATTCAACACATGAGTAGCATCATGCACATACTTCTTTAAAACAGAAACATGAAAAACATTGTGGATTTTTAAATTGTATGGCAATGCCAATTGATATGCAACAGCTCCTATCCTTGATAGAATTTGAAATGGTCCACAATACCTCGGTGCTAATTTAGAATAGCTCCCAAGATTCAAAGAAATTTTCTTGGGCTTTACGTTTATGAATACATGGTCTCCTACCTGAAATTCTCTTTCTGTTCGTTTCAAATCATCATATCTTTTCTGTCGATCTTGGGAAACTTTTAAGTTACCTTGAACCTGTTTCATAGTTAGCTCCATTTCTTTCAATAGATCTGGTTCTAACATCAATCTATCTACAGGATTATCCCATGAAATTGGAGTACAAAACTTTCTTCCATACAAAATTTCAAATGGACTTAACTTAGCAGATGCTTGATAATTATTATTGTAGGCAAATTTTGCCAAGTGTAAGTAATCCTCCCAGTTAGATGGTTGATCTTTAACATATAATTTTAACATATTTTCCAAAATCTGATTTACTCTTTCCGTTTGACCATCAGTTTGTGGGTGGAAAGAAGTGCTGAAATTTAACTTAGTATTTAATCCTTTAAACAATGCTGTCCAAAAGTTACCAGTAAACTTAGAGTCTCGATATGAAATAATTACCTTTGGTATTCCATGCAAGTGAAAAATTTTCTTCATGAAAATATCTGCAATGTTAGAATCCTTGAAAGTAGTTTTAATAGGAATAAAATGAGCATATTTGCGAAGTTTATCAACAACAACCATAATTGAGTCATTCTGCTTTTGATTTCTAGGCAAACCTATAATAACGTCAATGCTTATTATTTCCCACATCCATTCTGGAATTGGTAAGGGATGCAATAGCCTAGCTGGATGTTGATGTTCAGCTTTAATAGTTTGACAGTCAAAGCATGTAGCTATATACTCAGGAACTTCACTCTTCATGTTAGGCCAAAAATACTCATTTCTTAACATAGTTATCATTTTCTGATAACCAGGATGTCCTGAATAAGGACTCTTGTGAACTTCATCTAAAATCAGCAACTTAACCTTTGAAAAATTAGGCACATAAATTCTGTTTTTGTAAGTTAAGAAGCCTTTTTCATTAATACTGTTATATGTTATAACATTTTCAGATGAATTTTCAGCCACTTTATCATGCAATTTTTGGTAATTTTCGTCCTGCTTAATTCCTTCTTCGATCTGAATTTCTAGATCAGTTTTAAAAGTACTGATTGCTGCTACAAAATTTAATCTAACATTTCTGCTCAATGCATCAACAACCTTATTTTCCTTTCCATTAATGTGATGGATCTCAAAATCGTACTCGCTAAGGAAAGCTAACCACCTAGCTTGCCTTGCGTTCATATTTGTTTGATCCAGTAAATACTTTAACCCTTTATTATTAGTCATTAAAATGATTTTTCTACTGATCAAGTGATGGCGCCACATTTTCAAAGCATGTATCACGGCTGCCAACTCAAGATCATACATAGCGTAATTCTTTTCATGTATTTTTAACTTCCTTGACTCAAAAGCAATTGCATGACCTTCTTGACTTAAGACCCCTCCAAGTCTTTTGTTGCATGCATCAGTGCATACGACGAAATCCTTATTAGGATCTGCAATTTTTAAAATGGGTGCAGCAGTTAACAATTCTTTCAACTTATTAAAACTGTCTTGACTCTTTTGATCCCATATGAATTTCTTCCCTTTCTTCTGCAAGGAATTGATGGGATTAGCAATTCTAGAGAACCCTTCAAAAAAATTTCTATAATACCCCGTTATTCCCATGAATGACCATACATCAGTTACATCTTTTGGGACAGGCCATTCATTAATTGCTTTAATTATATCAGGATCAACAGAGATACCATCTTTTGAAATTATATGACCCAAATACTGAATTTTATCTTTATAGAAATCACACTTACTGAACTTAGCGTAAAGTTGGTGATCTCTAAGTACTTGTAAAATGATTTTTAGATGTTCATCATGCTCTTCTTTAGTCTTTGAGTAAATCAAGATATCATGAATGAATACCACTACGAACTTATCCAAATATTTATGCAGAACATTGTTCATTAAACACATGAACACGGCAGGTGCATTAGTTAGCCCAAAAGGCATAACTACGAACTCATAGTGTCCATAACGCGTTCTGAATGCAATTTTGAATATGTCCTCGTCTTTTATCCGGACTTGATGAGAACCCGACCTTAGATCAATTTTAGTGAATATCTTTGCTCCGCATACTTGATCAAATAGATCATCTATGCAGGGTAAGGGATACCGGTTCTTAATTGTCATTTTATTAAGCTGACGGTAATCAATGCACAAACGCATGGTACTGTCTTTCTTTTTAACAAATATTACTGGTGCTCCCCAAGTGGACACACTGGGCTGTATGTAGTTTCTATCTATTAATTCTTTCAGCTCAGATTTTAAATCATTTAACTCTAGAATATTCATCCTATAGGGGGCCTATGAGGATGATGATGATGATGATGATGACGAATATGATGATGATGATGACGATGATGGGGATAACGATGATGATGATGGAGATAAAGATGATGATGATGAAGACCATGAAGATGATGGTGATGACGACGACAACGATGATGATGAAGATGATGAAGATGAAGATGATATTGATGATGATGATGATGGTGGTGGTGGTGGTGGTGGTGATGATGACCAAAACGATGACAATGATGATGATGATGATGAAGATGGTGATGACGATGATGATGATGATGATGATGATTACGATGAAGATGATGATGATGATGATGATGATAACCACATGATGGGCCTTGGTTGAGAAAACCTTCTTAGTCTTTCTTGGCTATAATACTTCTTCCCTGGAAAACCATTTCGAAGGCCCTAAGACATATAGATACTAAGTTCAAAACCATATAATGGAACTTCCATCATCAATCACAGTATAATGATATCTCAAGAGGCCATGTCTAGTTGGTGGAGGTAACCTTATTAGCCCTAGATGGATATAAGATTCCTTTAAGGCTCGAGTCTTAGGTATCCTCCGTTGACCATTTCCAATGCCGTGAGTCCCCAAGACTTGGATACATCTAGCGCAATGGATACCCTTGTGGAATAGAGGGGGGGATTGGGTGGATAGGAAGGGAAAAGGGTGGGGTTATAGATAGTGGCGGGGGGGTGCTTAGGGATAGATAGATAAAAAATTAAGGTGTAAAACAACAATGCATGCACGCACAAAAGCACGCGGCGACAATAGCGCGCGTGCGCACTTCTGTGCGAACAAGCGTGTGTGAATTCCAATTGTTTTTCGTGCCCTTGAAGGATTGGAATTAGCTTCGGATTGCACCTTGAGGCCCGGTCTGATTTATGTCTGATTTATGGCAGAACACATAAAATGTTGTAACTTTCTGTTTTTCACAACTAGTTCCACATATGCTCCATGAGTGCACTACAGATGAAATTGCACGCACTTGTCGAGCTCTGTGTACAAATTCTAAATATATAATTTTTGAATAGATCTGTTGTTGTTTTCTATTTTTAATTCATTTTTAACTGCACTCATGTCAAATTTGTAAAACACATAGGTCGTTTATTTGGCCTATAACTTTTTATTGGCTTACCCATTTTGAAAACGGAAAAGAACCCACACAACAGCACAAAAATACCTACAACCTAAAAAAAAAAGTATTTTGATTATTTTAAGACCATGATATGGTGGCTCAACACTTTACCCCTTTGTTTTAGGGCTTCATCGACTTTGGTAATTTAACAAAAATATAAAATTGACTTTTAAAATTTTGGAAAAATAGCCTCGCACAAGATTCTTCTGTTGCCTATGCCTCTACATATTTTTTTCTTGTAAATTGAAAATATACATAGCAAACAGGTGGCTCAACAAAAACATGTGCATTATGTTTGAGAAAAAAAATAACATATCAATCTTCGAATAATGACATTTTGGGGTGGTTATATCACTTTTCCATAAATAAAAGTTATATATTCCAGAAGGTCATCCGATTTTCTATGTTTCATCTTTTTACACCTAATCCAAAAAAAAATTGTAGGTACTTCTAATAATTAATTTTAATGATAATATTTCCATTTTTCCAGAATTTTATTGCAACTAACGTGTCATAATTGGGTATCATTACCTTGCGCTAGCCCAATTATTAGCAGAATGTTGATAAGTTATCATAATGCAGAAGTAAATATTTGATTTTCTGAACCGATTTTGATTTTGTAAATTGTTGAGGAAGATTATATGAAATAATGGAATAAATTACTTCCCTGTATTTTTCCACACATTGTCCTTGTGTTGTACTCTAGTACAGGGAAGCGTGTTTAAAAATAGATAAATGATATGAAGTAGATCGAATGATTGAATAAACAAACTCTGTTATGTTTTCTTTAGCTATTTAGATTTTGCAATTTAAAATATCTATGTTCTCAGTCATAGAAAAACATAGCAAACATTTATATTATGCAGACACTAGAATATCTTTACATTTATAACAATAGAAATTGAAGAAATCAAATAGTCCCATGTTTTTCTGCATAAAACCCTAAGTACTATTATAGGGTAACCTTTTACATTTCAGAAGAAAAAAAAAGATATATAATGTTATTTCTGTATAAAGAATCCTGTAATGACTCTTAGCTTTCTTCCTTTCAGTATCGAATTACCTAGCTACTATACAACACTAATACACTAATAGTATCTTTTCATTTATTTAACCTTGAAAACATCACTGTAATTATAAATACAAATCAACTCTGATTGTTGGACGAATGTCCCAATGTGTCAAACCTTAGCTAGTTACAACATTAACACTAAGTTAAACATTTCATCAACCAAATAGAATTTCCAAACAAAGCTCGACTTCACGAAGATCTTTCCATACAATCTACACCTTATAGTGTACAAAATATTTCATGGATTTGAAATCCTCATCTTTTATACTGTCAAGTAAAACAAAATAGTACTAGTGTTGGTTAGGGTTTCACAATCCTTGAGTCTGTAACCCTTAAAAACATTAAAGGGCACGGAAATTGTTTATACAGGGTTTCGTACCAAGGATTTTTGCCTCTAATAACATTCACTAGTATCACAGTCACACGCAACAGCCACATTGACAACAAGACAACTGAACATCTTCAAACAAACCTAAGATAACAACTCATCTTTTGACGAAATGAAAGAGACATACGAGACTAGGTCTCAGCATTTTACAAAGATCGACTTCACAAAACCTTATGAAATTATCTTCTCACATAAACGAGGTTTAAGGTTCGAAACTACAAGCAAAAACTAGGCATTTAGCCATTTCAGCTCTCGGCCTTCAAAAACAAAACTCAAACATTTTAAACATCGAGAAGTGGGTTGTTTCCCTTATCATTGTATTATTAAACATCATTGAAATTAATGCAGGCTTCCAGGAGCAGTGCTCACTATCCCATCTCATAGAATACAACATTAATATTTAAAACACATAACAATTATCATAACCCTTTTTCATTTAATCAAGTTGGTGAGGGTTGAAACCCTTTTTCACACAGTTGTGACACTTTCAACAAAATAATACACATTAAAACATTGTAGAGTCAACATAAGAGGTAGGTCGAGGATTCAATCCTCCCTAAACTGGCCATACAGCTTACAAACATTACAAACGGTGGCAACATCCATAGCCAGGCCACAAACTGAAGTTTTGGATAAAACCAGACAACGACTAATAGTTTTCCAAGTTGAAACCTACAGGAAACCACCGAGGCTTACCGGATTTCAAGCACATTCCCACTCAGTTTCGAACATATAAATCCAAAGACAAGAAGCACCTACCATACAACACATAACGTGGTTAAAAGTTGAAATACGAAGCTCAAAACAAATACAAGAAGCTGCAACATTATAAACAATCGTGAGTAGCAAGAAAGTAACACATACATTACCTTTTCAAGAGAACCTTGCTTATGAACCAAAAACTCCACATCCGACAAGAACCAAAACCCATTACACCCTAGCAAACTCAATGAAGGAAGGATACAACTCAGAGAGCTCACTAAGAAAGCATGCAAGTCACAGGTCAGGGTATCGAACCCTTGGGAAGTGCCTCTACATTTCTCTGTAAACCCTAAAGAATCGCATCCTATCGGCCTCTCCAAACCTCACTGTCACATCCCCAAATTTCGTAAAAATTTAAAAAATTTCTAAGCAATCAAATCTCCCAAATATACTATGCTGAAGTGTAATGTGTCAATAAATTTATTTTTATAATTAAAAAGCGATTATTAAAACATCTCATAATTTATCATTAATGATCTAATTGTCTAAACAACGAGAAAATATCATAACACTTAGATGTACATTCATCAATATTTACATGTTGGAATGACATTCAACTGAATTTATAATCTCTACATTTAAATGGTGTATTACAGCCTACTTTATGTAACCTCTTCCATCCTTTGGACATTTATATGAGTAAGAGAACAACCTTCTACTAAACTGAGAACAACGAAATCCAATAACTTATTTACAACATTTTAGTTGTAAAACATGTGCAAACCTGAAGCTAATACGATGCATGACTAATAGAAATTTCAACCATTTCTCATATTTAGATGTGTCTATAATTCTCAATCCACTCAATGGATAAAGACACATAAGAAAAATACTCAGGAAACAACAAGGAAATATCAATTGTTAACACATATGCTTATATGAAGAAAAAGGTCATCATAGTTAAAATAAATGAAAACACTAATACACATAATCAAAGTAACCATACAGAATAAAATTAAGGCACAATAAGAATACATGAGGGGAATAACATCATAAGGAGAGACCATTTTAACATGGTTCACCCACTCCTTGGGCTACGTCCACAAAGGGTTGTTATTTTATTAAATAGTCCAATTCATAGGATTACATCAGCAACAGGGTTGTTGCAAGAACTATATTTACAAGGGATCCTAAATTGGGGTCCAGGTTAATTTCACGGTGACAATATAGCCGTAATAATTGTGCAATGAATTTGCATGATGATTTTATATGTATCTAAACTGCATAGATCTATATAAGGATTATTATTACATGATCCTTGGGAACAAACCTAAGTATTTATTATCTTATTTATGTAGGTAAGCTTGGCCTTAAACACAAAATCATGATAGAATGCTTTAGGATACTATAAGGCTTTCATCATTCTAGTCGATCCTATACACAAGTATGTATAAATTAATATCATGATTAAAGGAAACATATCCTACATGTAGATGCATTTAATATAAAGGAGTCACAAATTTTACTAAGGGAAAACATTACATTCTTTTAATGATTCATTTGATTCAATGTTTTAACTAGGGAACACATCACGTCCTTATAAAATACCTTAAACATATTCTAAGGGCCTTTTTAATAAACTAAGAAAAACATCCCAAATTTCTATTCATCATCAAGCTATTTTAAAGATATGTGATTTTATTTACTTACATAGGCGTTCTTCATCAAAGTTGGGTTGGGTTGCCATTAAAATAGCGTAGGGCAAGGTAAGTTTTCGGAAAACAAACTGCACAGGTTCTACTACTGCGTTTTAATGCGCAGGGATCATAACAAGGATCGAAATTCATCCCACAAGTAAAATAGCTGGAACAACCTTAAATAAGGATCCAAACAAGATCAGAGAATGGTATCCCATCAGCTCAAACAAAAAATAGATCAAAATCAAGACAGGGGTAATCAACAACACGATTGAAGACTTATCCTCATGGGATTATAGTTAGCTGGAGCTAACTCACTTAATGCAAGGGCCATAACTATACATAGGGGTATCTAAAAAAAAGGTTATCCCGATCTCTGTCGACAGAGATATTTCACCAATCCCTTACTATTGATTTGCAGAGGTCATAAATTACACAATCACATAAATATTCAAAGATAGACCCTTGATTTCTGAATATGCCCGAGATCTCGCCGATCTGGGCGTCAGGATTTATAGAGATTACTAACGAAAACGCCGGAAGAAAACAAAAACACGCTTTCCTTTGCGTGAATGAACTTCCAAACTGACACTAATGGATCCACAGAGGTCATAAAATAAAAACGCAGAAGGATTTCTACAATCTAAGCCTAACAAACGATCATCCGGGAAGGTAATACGAATTCAGCACGGTAAGGAGATGGAAAGAAATTTATGATCTCAGCTGAACAATAATTCGTTGGAGGAGAAATGCGATCACCATACAGTGATGTAAAAACAAAGATCTAAACTTTATACGCCGGTATAAGGACTATTTTGATTCGTCGGGTTTTGAAAACGTGAAGCCCTACAAACTTTAAACGCAGGCAGGGATTGATGATTACCTAACAAGGGTCGGAGGTTATAGCAAACCCTAAACATGTTAATACAAAAATTTTGTTGCTGCAAGCAAAAATAATCAGATAATCTATCATATAAGCGCAGTCAAGGTAGGAAAGCAATTTGGTTACCTGTTTTCGCCTTTGATCAACCATGAGAAACAATACAGAGATCACGTCTTTCTCTCTTCAGTTCTTCCCTAACTGACAGTTCCAATATCCAGCTCATCTCTTTCGGAGATAACATCCAACAAATCCATCGATGGGTGATAGAACTGGATATTATTCGCCAGGGCAACTCGGCTAAAACGCATCATGTCCAAGACAGTTCAAGAGCTCAATCGCCCGCCGGGATCATCACCGAAAATGAAGACTGAGTAACCAAATCCCACGCACCCCTTCCTCTCACGAGTTGTCCCCTTTTTAACCTTTCACGCAGCCCTTCGAGGAAAAGCTTCGAGGAAAGTTTTCGCTCCTCCCCAACTAGTGAATCATTGCATGTAGATATGGTACATAATTCATAATTACATTTATAAGAATAATAACAATAAGGATCGAATTTGAGGGATGTTACACCCACTCCCTACCAAATAAATACAATTACTGTTACTCTCGTTGAGGTAATCCCAAGCAATTAAGGTTAATATCACTACCAAAGGAAGCCATGTGAAGACTGGCCACGGGGGATGCCTCTAGACTTTCCACCCATAACACTTTAATGCACTTTTATTACGATATCTATTGTATACGTCATCTGCCATCGCATTATAACCATGTTAGAGTTTCGGTCTTGCATAGTTGGTAACCATACTACAGTATGGATATATATTATATCAAATGATCAAAGTATTATCCTTATTCCATTCAAGTGCTACATAATAATTTGCTAGTACATCGTATCGTAGGTTAAGGTCTCAGCCATCCAATATGGAGAAACTTACAACTATATTTTAACATGGTTACATTATTCCTAAAAACATTGGAACTTAGGATATGATTCTATTACTAAATATTTTGATTTCACGTTGTAATTCTTAGGTGTAGGATGTAAAAACACATTAACATTAATTTCGACGCTCAACACTTTCAACATTAAACAAATACATGTGTATTACAAATAACATAAATGTTGAGAATTGGTGTGAGATCATATAAAATACTCAATACAGATCATAACTAAAGGAACAACTAGAACAGATCTCACCCTGTAATACTTGAGTTACTCTAATCCCTTTTTATAAACATTGAAGGCTAACAGAAGTTAATTAGGACCTCTTTATGCTTTTCGAAACAATACTTCTCTTACCTACGATCTGCGTCAGAAGTTCAAATTATTTAGCAAAAATAGCTAAGTAAGCCTCAGGGTTCCCATAGGACCCCTTCATCATTAACAAGAAAAATAAACAGTTAGCACATATAATGATTTCAGTATCAAGTCTATATAGTAGCAAGAGATACACAATACAAAGCATAACTGATCTAGATGGCATGAATTGGCATAACAACATCCAACAATAGTATACATTAGCTATAAAAATATTTCACATATTTTGTAATACATTATACAAACATAATCGACGTAACATGTCTAAGTACAATGTGACGTCTAGTTAAACAAGCAAACACTTATTATACTTCCGCACGATAATTATAACAATTAATGCTACTCTGAAGTTTTTTTTTTTTTGTGATTTTCGGGATGCTACAAACTATGCCATGGAATTGTGCCCCTAGGGGTTTTGGCCCATTTTAAGACTACCCAGATCTCAAAATTCCAAAAAAATAACAAGAAGAGGTGGAATTGTGCCTCCCTATTAATTTTTCCATGCCTAGAGGGAGTGATTTGAGTGCTAGTTATCACACGCCCAAACCCAATACTATTTGAATTGGAATTCTAATTAAAAAAAGTCATTTGAAATTCTACAATGTCTTGTAATGCTTTTGGCTTAATGAATAATTGCCAACTGCTTGAGGTGACTTTCAATGGTTCTCTTTTTTCAAATAATCACTTGAGTCTCTGTACTACATTGAGAGCCATTAGTGTGGGTATAAAATCTAGTCACGGGAGTAGAGGCAAAGGTAGTAGGAAATATGCTAGCACCAACCGAGGAATCCCTTATAGGTCGATATCCAGTTGATCGAATGGAAGCAACACCTGTTTACCATGATATATATATGAGCCTTTAATTGCATGATAAACAAAAAGCACAGAGGTCAGTCCATCATTATGAAAAAAGTGATGTCTCCAGCATTCAAATTTGAACCCTTCTAGGCCCTTCCAAAGGGTTCTATCCCTTCCTAGAAGTGTTAAGTTAAAATTGCCCTTCAAGAAAAAAAAATCTGAATTTTACCCTTCCAATAGGAAGGACATAATTTATATCAACATTTGAAATTACCCATCCATATAAATTTCAATTTGTATGTTGAAATTCCTATGCTATAAAATTTGACTCGTCATTCAAAATATTGGAAATATCATAAATTATAATCATTCACTCACTCATGTCATGCACTCACTAATTAGCTTTGCAAGGTGGCGAGTGATGATTGACTACTACGAGGTACTAGCCACTGCGATTTGAATCTGAATCTTGAGTCACTTTGGGATGAGATCTAAGGTGTGACAATGTGTCAATGATTATGGCTGTAACAATAGAGAACCACTACTAAACCCAAAACAAGGTCGAAACATTATGCCTACTACCTATGTGAACCTAGCTACCAATGTCCACTTGTTTTTTGTCAAAATGAAATTCAAATTGCCGCTTTGATGAGTCCTCCTTTACAAGAATTCATTTCTTGCATAAATGTCACAAACTCACGACAACTCTAAACAACACTCAATGGCATGCAACTACAAATAATGGCATGCAACTAGAACCACAGACCAAGCAGAGATTGATTTATGCATTGATATAGAGAGGTGGCATTAGGAACGCAATATGGAGAAACAATAAGTTAGAAAAAACATTTGGACCAAAGTACCACAATGGTTATTAATAAAATGAAAAAAAAAACAATTTTTGGCTCAAGAATTGTCTTCAATTTGATGGGTGGCATGATCATGGTCAGGTAATCTCCCTCCGTCTTTGAAAACATATGTGGTTTCTCACCATGTTTGTCTTCGACACTAGCCACCAAAATACGCATAAAAATTACATGTCTTTACATCCTCTTCCATTTAAATCCTCATCCCATAGTCATAACTAAGGATTATTATGCATGCACATCCTCACCTTATAATCAATTGGGTCAAGGCATAGAGAGAACCATAAATTATCAAATGTGTGAAGACGCAACGAGTAAGAGACAACTATAATTAATTCTTATATTAAATTTACCGTGTAAGTCTTTAATTGGCACTAGATCATCTGAGATTTGACACGTTGGATCATTGTGATCTTATTATCACTCCTTACCAATGTGATTTTAAGGCTTCTTTGATGGTGAAATCCATAATTTTAAGTCTTCTTCCTCATTCTCATGCCTTTTGGTAAGACAATAAGGAGGGCAATGGCCCACATCAGCATGGAAAACGGTTTCAACATAGTGTTAGATACATTAATTCTTTCATTAAATAACTTAAATTTCATGCCAGTGACTATGAATTCACCGAATCGTGTATGGGTAAAAAACACATCAAACTTTAGAGACTCAAGCTCTTAATTACTCATGTATCTAGAATTGTCGCAAATCGAGCCATTAACAAACTTCTTTTGTTGGTTTGGTTAAATTTAAAAGGTAAATTGTTGAGACTCAAACATGCAGCGAGTCGCAAGGCTCGAGTTGACTTAGGCTCTATTCCATTTCCCCTCCATCTCATACCTGTATGTTATCACAACAAGTGTTGAACAACAAAATTTGATGCCCAGGCCCCTATGATGCTAGTGTTGCTAACTTGCTTGGTATGGAGGATTTTTTTTTTATGTTTTTTTGAGCTATGTATTAATTTTTCTCAGGCTCCTAATGTCCATGATTCTTACATCTCTCAAGCTTGGATGGTTTCCCTCTATTTCGTTTGAATTAAGGTTTTGGTTGGTTTTATATGTATATTTTGGTTGTAGGTTTATTATAGCTTCATTTTGCTTAGTGGCTTCTTTTTGTACATAGTTAACAGTAAGTAATTTCCTCATGGCTCTAGTTTTATTTTAAGACTATATCTAGTTACAACGTCTTGCACTATGCATAAGATCATGCAGATGCCCCAATATGGTTATTGCATAGTCTAAGTAGTTTTTTTGTATAATAAGGAAATTAATACTTTCATTCACACCTTATTCCAAGTTCGTGATTGTATTTTCATGTATATTTGGATTGGATTTTCCTAATAGTTTTAAGCTCACTTTCCTTGGTCTAAACAATTATGCACACATTTTAAATATTTTATGACACATTGAAAGTTGGTCATTTTGACATTTACTATTCAAGTGTTTTTGGAATCTTTTGGTTATATGAGACTACTATGATGAAAAACATGTTAACTAAGGTCATTGTAATTAACTTATATTGAATTTGTGAATGATTTTATTTTATTATTATTTAATATTGTTTTTGTTTTTATATTATAGGGAAGGGATTAAGTTGTAGACAACTCTTGTTAAAATTTATGTAGAATCAATTATTGTTATGTTGGAACTATCTTATCCATCTTGATTGGAAGTTACATTACAATGTTTTAGTTTTTTTAATTTTAAAATTGTCTTGCCTTTTAATTTTTTTTACATTGTTTTACTTCTTACTTTTTCTCTTTCTTCAAAAGTAATTATTGTATTCTTAACTAAAATTGATGTAGGCTCAATTATTACTATGCTAATTAACTTTATGTCTAATTTCTAGCTTCCTCTCCAAGATCTTGAGTACTTGCCCAAATTTCTCAATGGTTAAGTGCAACGAAATACCCATCATCCATGAGTAAGTACAAGTTATCACATATAAACTAAGATATTTTTGATAATTATTTATTTTAAATTTAGAATAACCACCATAAAATAAAATTTAACAATAAACTTGGCTTATTTTCCTTTAATCCAAGAAAACAACCCTTTAATATTCACTCCAAATTGTAAGATATAATCATCTATCATTATAAAATAAATTTGTATTAAAATATTTTTAATAAAAAATGTTTATAAGCAATACTTTAAAATACTTTAAAGTTATTGAAGATTTAATTAAAAAAACTTATAAGCAATATTGATTGAAGATTTCCAAAGCATTCATTAGGAAGATAAAATGAAATGTAAAATATGCTAGAAAACTTATATATTTGTCAAAATAATATAAATACAATTTTACAACAAAATCAACAATTACAGTTCTTCCAAGGGACAATACGAGGTATCCTCTGGAAAAAGATTAAGATTGAGACGATCCAGAGAAGCATCCGGAGTAAAGAAATGCCAACTTAAGTGAACAAATGCACGCTTATACACTGGGTCGCTTGATCGTGGAAGGCGCACAACCTGCAGTATATTATCACTGTGCACAATGGCCATCAAATGCTTGAATCCACGAATTAAGCTTACGATAGGAACTCTTTCCTTCATCTTCTCAAAACTGTTGCCTAATATAATCATCTTATTCAAATTGGTAGGCGTCCAATTTGCCATCATTAAATTCTGAAAGAGAGGCATTGGGATGCCCCGCATGAAGAACAGGGTCGGCCTGTCAGCTCTGCGCCTGCATTGTTCATTAACAGGAAGAAAACTGCAGTTGGAGAAATTCAGTGCTTCTTGCTCTACCGCAGTCAGATCTGGATCATACGCCACAATATCAGTTACCCATTCAAATTTCTCTCTTAGCAAAATCGCAAAAGCTAATTGCGAGAGAGAACTAGAATCGATGTTATTGCAATTGTGAAGACTGCGGGTCTTGGTCTACCAGCTTTTTTATGCGTGCAATCATTTCTGGGTCTTGTAGTTGTCTCATCACTTCTTCAAAGAAAGAAGATTCCTGTAACTTTTCTATAGCAGACTGTACATCAATGGCTATTCCTTCAAGTCTTGTAGACATTTCAGCAGCAGAGGGGCTCTCCATAATTGCCTATCCAAACTTACGACGAATAATAAGAATTAAGAGTCAGAAATCCTTGATGCTATATTGGATGGATATGGGCATGGACATTAAGAACTAAGAGTTAGAAATCCTTGATGCTATATTGGATGGATATGGGCATGGACATTAATATATATATTTCTATATATTTTGGCAATGTTGACGAGGATAACTTTGTTTCGGCTCATGGGTAGGAGACTCGAGAATTTACTCCTCTTATTATAATAAAAATGGATAAGACATTAAATTATTTGCACCAACGAAACTTATGAACGCCCTTGAAAATGAGTGAAGTACCCTCCTTGAAATTGCTGAGTAAAGAAGAGGATAACGTTGTGTCGGTTCATGGTGTTGAAGATTAACGTTTCAATTAGTTTGAATGTTGTTGTAACTAAACGATTATGTTACAGTTATGCTAATTATGGTTATGCAAACTGTTCTTATGTAGTGAAATAAATAAGCAGCCATCAATGTAATCTTTGCAATGTGCACTTTGATAATTAATAAAATTTCTGTGTTTAGATTATTCTTATCTGTTTTATTTCATTATTGTACCAATGAATTCTTAACATGGTATGAAAGCCACAAGGTAGTTTTATTATTATTTGTTTAAGGTGAGGAAAATTGCTAGGGAAGCTGAAGCTTATCAATGTTCAAGCCATCATTCAATGATGCTGTAGCAAATCAAAGAACCGCCACTTTCTGCTTGAACCAGCCGCCAATAAGTATGAAACATAGTTTTATTTAAGCTGCCACAATTGCTATCCGAAACCATTGCCGGGAGGGAAAGACTGCTGTTATGTACGCGCTGAAGGGGAAGCCCTAATCTGGCATTCAAAATTGTGAGGGTGAAGCAGTAAGTTTGCTGCAAGTTGATTTAGTAGTTGTGACTTATTTTTTCAAAATTTGTATTTTTACCTAGAGTGATCAGCATATTTACAAAAATGAAATTTTCTCATGAAAATTTTAATGGCCATAATTTTCATACATAGAAGGTTAAGATTCAATTGCATTTAATTGATGAATTTTATGGAACAAGTTGCTGCTTTTGTATTCACATAAAACTTCACCATTACAATGAACCGGAAGGCCTCTATTTAAACACTTCTACATACTAAAACCTTAACCTAGCTCATGCTTTATGTCTTAAGCTTTATGCTTTATGGTGAACTTAGCTTTTACTTCTAAAAATAAAACTCACAAAAGTTGGAGGTAATTACTTTTTCTAACAGGCCACCTTAATTACAACTGCTAAACATTATGGAACAAGATACTCCTTTTCTATTCACATAAAAATTCATAATTACAATGGACCTGGAAGGTCTCTATTTAAACACTACTACATACTAAAACCCTAACCTTGCTCATGCTTTATGCCTTATGCTTTATTCTTTATGGAGGCTTTAACTAAACTTAGCTTTACTTCTAATAATATAACTAACAAAAGAAGCTAGGCTTACAAAACATTTTTATCTTGACCTTCTTTGGTGCTATGTGCTAATGCACCTTCTTCTCATACTTTTTGCTCCAAACTTTGAGGCTTTCAATGTTTATCTTCTTCTTTGGGCTTTAGACTTCAACCTTCTGCTGAGGCTTACTAAGGACTACATACTCCTCTTGAGTCCACATACTTCCTTCCTTATCGCCCCCTGAAAAAATATAGAGTGTAACATCCCAAAAATCACAAAAAATTAAAAACTTTTCTATGTGACAATAAACGTTATCTGATAATGGGGAAATATAACAATGCATGAAATATAATCTATAATTAACTGTGCTGTTACATATCAATTCTGTTGTTGCTTATATATGTTGAATTAATTGTTTGACTAAAGTACTTTTGTTTGGTTGATGAAGGGGTTCTTTGGACGCCCCGAGGCTTACTTAGCATTCATGCTAAAACATGTGAATTCATAGTTGTGACAGATTGACACGTAAGAGATAAGAGTTGTGAAAGAGAATCCACAGTTATCAAAGAAGAACTACAATGTTTACATCACAGTATTGTACCTAGATTTATTTGGTCTCCGTCATGTTTTCTGTATGTAACCATTTACTTTCTATCTCAATGATGAATCGTGCAATTTCATGTTCAACTGTTTGTTAATTAGTTTAGACTGTACCTCCTGCGATGATGATATCGTTGTGAAATGTTTCCTCTTATACCATTCATTAACAGGTGTGTAAGTGTATGTGTTGAGATATGTTCACCATGCATAACTTTAAGGTCTCTCTTACTATTGTTTATAGGGTTATTATTTAACCGTTGTAAACATGTTTTGTTACCATTCTAACAACTATCACATTGGTGAAACGTGAGTTGGAAACAATGTGATACCCTAAGCAACACTTATCTGTTTGTACGACACTAAATGCACAATATGGTTTCTGTGCAGCTATAGGGCATATGTGCATCATGGAGATCCTATTTTATTCTATACACTAACATCTCCTTGGCTATTATGTGAATAGTGTGAGTTGAGTACGACCTTATTATCTATGTGCAACTATGTGGAACATGTATGTATCTATAGGTTACATACTAATTTGTAATACTTGGTGATATATGAGAATTTCATTGCAATATATAGTATGTAAGAAAATACATACAAGGTGATACTTAAACACATACAAACCTTATAATATCATGCAATGGTTGAATATATATACAAACTATACAAATAATGTGTGATATGCAAACCTTGATGAATTTAGTTGCTAACTTAGAGTCTTGACAGGTTTATACGATGTCGACTTTACCAAAGCGATGCAAGGTGTAATAAATGTTATAAGGTGGATATCCACGTTACCGGTTGGCAAGTAAAATCGTAATATTCGGTATTAAATGGACACAGCTAACAAAATTAATGGAAATCCATTGTGGATGATACGGTAGGCTTGGTTCACATGCTAGTTTCAAAAATAACCTTAGAGTGCTGAGTTGTAACCTGACACGAGGGCAATTGCTGTAGAGTTGGCTGCTTCATGGTTTTGGTAATGATGGCTCATTTAATTTGATTGACTGGTTGTAAGTTTCATAAACTCCCCCTAAGATCTTCACCATCGATCTTTTGAGGGTTTCGATGCAATGGTTAAACCCTACCTGGTTTGGAATATCGTGTTCATTGTATCGTTGTTGTTTGATGGTAGTGGCTCTACACCAGCTCAAAGGCCGAGGGTTTGTAGCAAGGTTGAACTGCGTGTGGGCTATATCTCATCAGTCTCGTATTCGAATCTCTGAAATTTTATAGAGCTGAGCTCTCAGTTTCTTGTATAGTAGTTCTTTTGTTGAGCTTCCAGTCGAAGTTGTAACTTACTAAGGTTTGATCATTAGACCTATTGAGAGTTGTAAGATTTTGGTTTGGCAACAACCAACCTTTCTCTATGGTTGTTTCCAGGTTTTGATACTGTTGAGAGTTATGGTTTCGATGAACTCCTGTTACTCCAACTTTTGGCGAGGTGAGGCTTCGTCGCTGCTACAGATTTGGCGTTGAATGCTACTATGGCTTTCAAAAGGAGGTAATATGTTTAGTTTTTATCACTGTTATAAGCATATGATGATATTGATGTTTAGTCTATTTTCAATACGGTGACCCTTCCTTCTTGATATTGTTTTTAACCATGTTTTCAAAAGTATCGCACGTACAATGTGTAATGGCTTCGACATTCTGGGCATTGGAAGTTGGGTTTCAGCTATACCAACTGGTAAGCCTTCGATGGTTGCCTTGGAAACCTTGTGTAGAAGATGATGGTCATCTACTTGAAAGTTATGTGTATTGTGTTTGAAAAAATCATAGATTTTTACGATTAGGGTTTGTGAATCTTGTTGAAAGTATGGGGAGGTTATCCCTCGACCCATGAGGCAACTGTTGGTTCTGGTTTTGAATGTAATAGTGTTAAGACAGGGTTTCACCCTCAAAATTGAATGAAATAATATTTGATGTTTCGATACTAAAGTTATCGTTTCCTTTGTAAATGGCTAGGCATAATGTAAATGTTTAAATATGTAACATGATGCGTCGGTTGCTACCAGCTAGATAATGTAGGCTTACAACCTGTGTGAAGTCTTGTTTATTTTGTAAACCTGTAGGTTAAGTTTTCGAACTCCTTCAAAAGAAATTCAAATAGAATATTTAAAATTTATAATACTGTAATTGTGTCTTTTCATCGATTTGTGCTTGGTCTGTACAAACGAGTTGTAACTCGTTAATGATATGGGAATAAGCAGTGAATGTTTTTGTGAAACGATAATACAATTGTTTTTTTTATAGAACAATGGGTAAATGAAATTGTTGATAAGGATTTCATCCTGCATGAGCTTCATTTTTGTTTATAATGTTGTTGCTGCATCTTAAAGAAAATAGGAAAGTAATTTCCAGTGTTAGGGTTTAGTATTTGTTTTGGAATCTTTTACAGTGGTTTTGATTATCCAATCATAACTAAACAATATACGGGCATGTTTATAGTATGAGTGTCTGGTCTTGGTAAAAAGGGTTGATGTCTGCTATTTCTATTTCGATTTATTTGCAATCAAAAGTATTATCTAAACCCTGAAATGAATCTGTCGAATTTAACTATTGGACTTACAGAAACGATTACTGTGCAAGTGCTTAGTTTGTTTACTGTTAATGAATATGCTAATAACAAATTCAATTTCCTACTCTAGCAGGAAAATATAAAAAACTTGGAAATGCAAAACTGTTGTGATGAAAATCTGTAATTCGACTCCGTAGAGGAATATAATTACTCTTAAACATAGATAAAATTGTGTGAGAATTGATGATCAGTACATAAATAATTTGTATTTATTCTATGCATTATTATTAAAAGAAATTTATAGAAATAGGCTATCTAATGGAGTCTACTCTATAACTGTAGGGAATAGGAAATATTTTCATTTAAATTTTCAGAAGGAAATTTATGTATTTCTAAATAAACTACTATTCGCAACGAGAGAAAAATTAATGTAAATTTATGTAGATACTTGTCTGAATCAGAAAATACTGAAAACACTGATATAGGTAGACTTAGAGAATTTTAAAGAAACACATCATTTGCATCTTTTCTATCACTTGGATATCTTGCTAATCATACTTATATATTTTAATCTATCTCGGTACTAGAGTACGATGCCGTTCCTTTTTGCATGGGGAAAAATGCAGAGATCATTTTATTCAATCATTCTAATGATACAAACTTAATAATTTATTCAGTAAAATTGAAACAAGGAACTTAACAGTAAAAGTTTAAAGAGATAATATAACTTAAAAATAAAAGTAGATAAGACCATAGAACCTGTAAGAGATGATAGGGCTGACAAACACCCAAGGAGGCCTATTCCTCCCAACCTACTTCAGAAGAAGCAGCTCAACTGTTGACTTCAAATGAACCCCCGAGCCTGCTTACTGATCCATTAAGTGGGTGGAATCTATGTAAAAGAAAGGCACAAAAAAAAATACCTTCTCCACTTGGTATCAACTTCCTGAAACAAAATGCCTTCTCCACTCAACATCAAACTCCTGAACTCAATAAGAGTTTGGCAGAATCACAACATGATCAACAACATCATATCCCCACATCAAATCTCTTGGGTGCAAACACAACAAAACCCCAAGGTAAGTTTCCTCGTCAGGAAAAGTGATGAGCCTCACTTCATAATTTGATGGCTATTATATAGACTGCCTAGGTCTTTTAGTGGTCAGTTTATAATAAATGAGCCTCAAGCTCCAGTCCCATCTTTCAGGGCACTATGACCACATTTCAAGGGAGTTGCCCCATACCAACAACTAGTTAGTTGCATCATGATGCTGCCACTTGTCCATTTCCTTCTACCACAGATTCCATTCCACCTAGTGGATCAGTAACCACTCTTTCAATAGTCCTCTTAGGTGTTTGTCTCCTATTTTATTTATTAAATAATAATATATTGTGCAAATTATAGTCATCCTTTGACACCTGTCCAATACAAACTTTATAATAAAAGTTATCATAATGTTTATAAACATAAAATGTTTTCGAGCTTAAAGGGTATGTTACATAGAGTTTGCTTGACAACCCCTAAAAAAATATAAAGTTTGCATGACGCCCCCTTAATGCAAGATCTCTTCAAGATTTTAGTTTTTCCTTCAATCTAGAGCTAGGACCTTTACTATCATTATACAAGAATTTTAAACTTCACATGCCTTCATTATTCAAAATAAAATAGAACTACTACTCAACTTTGTTTTATATTTATAATTATATTAGAATTATATTCTTCTTTGGTAGAAATATTTTTTGAAAAAACCCTTTCACACTTTTTATTTTGGAAAACTCCTTTACAAAAATATCTTAAATAAAGCCTTTTACTTAATCCAACAAAGAGTTTTTAAACCTTTTAAATCCCACTTAAGCTCCTTTCGAAAAATCTATTTTTTAATATATTATTTTGAAATACCTTTGGCTTTGGACGAATTCAATGATTCTCATGGATCTTGCAGGGATCCAACCAGTGGTTCCTCCAATGCAGCGATATCACACTTTCCTTCAACTGATTGTCCACAAGTCTAATCTTTTGCATCGGCTGACAATCTCATCTCAACAGGAAGCTAGCTTCTCCAATACAGATTTCGTCAGGCTACTACCTTCCACGAACTGATCGAGATAAACTTCTCCACGGATTGTTCAACTGTGGATATTTTATCTTAACGCACTCCTTTTTTTTGGCGAGCAGATATGCTTCAATGAACAGATCGAAAGCACCTCCTTCAACATAGAATTTCTGTAGATTGACTGCCTTCTTCATACTCTCCAATGGAGGTTGGAGTTTCGTCATGAATTTGCTTCATATATGTGGATCTAAAATCGTTCTCGGATGGATTTCCGTCGTGTGCTTTAGACTCGAACCCAGATCTCTTTCGTGGATCAATTTTCTCACTTTACTGGTGAAAGATCTTGGCTTGGATAAAATGATCTTTGCCTTTCTTCACTATGGAAGAATACTTCTTCATGATGGAAGAATACACTCATGCTTGGATTTGCTCTTGGATCAATATGTTCTCCTCATATCCTGATCAATTTTATGGAACAAGCTGTTGCTTTTCTATTCACATAAAACTTCATAATTACAATGGACCCTAAGGCCACTGTTTAAACACTTCTACATACAAAAACCTTAACCTAGCTCATGTTTTATGTCTTACGCTTTATGCCTTAAGCTTTATGATTTATGCTGAACTTAGCTTTACTTCTAATAATAAAACTGACAAAATCAAGAGGTACTTACAGTAAAAATCTATGGGGAATTGTTCAAGGTAGGCTAACCTGAACCTTAGCAACAACCTGCTAAACTCATTGAGTGGAAAAATAGAGATAATCATGTCAAATCGATCATTTGTCTTGCATTTTCTGATTCAGAACTTCATCACATTGATTTAGATAAATCATTTAAAGAAGTATGGGAGGAATTACAAAAATTATTTGATGCAAAAGGAGTTAATGCAAAATTCTCTTTAAAACTCCAACTTTTTAGGTTCAGGATGGCTACAAACACAACAATTTCCTGTCATATAAATCAGTTAAAAGCTCTTGTAAAACAATCAGAAGAAGTTGGTATATAAGTAGAAGAAGTTGATGAAAAGATGTGTTATTAAATCTTTATCTTCAAAGTACCACAATGTTGTTTTTGCATTGAGCCAATTGTCTTCACAATCTTCAAATGCTATGATATCCTCTCAAATAGTTTATCTTCGAAGTATCACAATGTCGTTTTTACATTGAGCCAATTGTTTTCACAATCTTTAGATGATATGGATGGAGATAAAAGATTGAGTACAAAATATTATGAAAATTTTGTTATTTTGTTCCTTGAGAGTGTGCATTCTTTATTAAAAGTCAAATAAGCAAAAAAGGTAGGAAATAATATTGAATGTCATTAATGCAGAAAAGTAGGTCGTACATCATGGAATTGTAGAATTTGAGTAAATGATGTCTTAAAAGGAAAGATTAGAGACAAAAAACAACACAATAGGGCATTAACATACCGTCATAATCTAAATATGAAAAATGTTACGAGGACGCAAGGGAGGACAACTTCTTCTCAACAATCAAGTTCTTGCTTCCGCCATGAAAGATTCAAGATAGTGTAATTCGATATGGATTGTTGTCCAAGTAATTCAGCAGTTGTGGTCGAGGCAAGAATCCTCATTAATTGTTGAGGTTATTAGACATGTGGATTGTCTAGTAATTGACTTCGGGGAAGTGGAATCCCGGAACTCAAAAATCCAACTCGGGAATTCTACCTTTATGAGGGTGATGAGACATCATGATGGAGTAAGTGCAAGAATATGAATATGTGGAGAAGAAGATATGTTTTAGAAGAAGTTTTTTTTATTTTATGTTGTTATTGTCAATCAAGTTTCTTAATTGTAGTTATGCTCAGTATAGTTATGCAAATTGTTCCTATGTAGTGAAACAAATAAGCAAGCCATCAATGTAATCGTTGCAATGTGCACTCTGATAATTAATAAAATTTATGTTCAGATTATTCTTATATGTCTCTATTTCATTCTTTTACCCATGAATTCTTAACACATGGTCGGTACCAAAAGATCTTCTAAACACCCTCGACAATGACTTAAATACCCTCGAAATTGCTCAGTAAAGAAGATAAAAGATTGATTCTAGATCAGAATTTAAGTCTATTTTTCCCAAGATTCACACCCCTTCCAAGAATAAGGACTTATTTTCTAATTTCCTTTCTTGACGTTGTTTCTAAGTTCCTTTCTGAGTTGTTTAGAAAATTTTGTGAAGGCATTGTTTCTCTTGTAGAGAAAGCAATAGGGCATGT
Organism: Larix kaempferi; assembly: GCA_027924585.1. NCBI lineage: Eukaryota > Viridiplantae > Streptophyta > Pinopsida > Pinales > Pinaceae > Larix > Larix kaempferi. The sequence continues at coordinate 6,483,133 of BSBM01001073.1, forward strand.
AAGGGTTTATTGTTAAGGATGATGAGGACGACATTTTCGTTGACCCTCTAGATGCACCAAGGATGACATTTTTAATTAAATAATTAATAGTTCTGTTAACTAAATAACAATATTTGGTGATATTAATTAATATTATAATTAATTACTTATTATAAAATAATAATTGTGTTTAATTAATAATATTGTTTAATTAAACAAAATTAATATATTAATATTGTTGCTTGGATAACCGGGTGATGGTTTGCTCGACCTACCATTGACGATATGTGAAGAAGTTTGTAGAGATTTCTCATATGTGTTAGCTTTCCTTGATTCCTTTGGAATAGCATGAAGCTGATTTTTCTATTGAAAAGAAAATTTAAAATATGTATTTCATTAAAACCATTAAACAATATTAATCTATTAATATTTTTTTAATTAAATAATAATTCATTAATTAATATTTCCATTAACTAAATAAAAATATTTCGTGATATTAATTAATATTATCATTAATTACTTATTATAAAATAATAATTGTGTTTAATTAATAATATTGTTGAACTAAATAAAATTAATCCATTAATATTTTTTAATTAAATAATAATTAATTGATTAATATTATTATTTATTAAAGAATAATAATATGAATTAAATTATTTTATATTTATTCTCTGTAATTAATTATTATGAAATAATAATTTATTGTTTAATTAAACAAGTTTATTATTCAAACAATTAAAATATGTATGTCGTTAAAATTATTAAACAATATTATTTTATTAATATTTTGGAGATATGTAGTGTTACTAGCAACAACCACATTAATAATATTAATGTGTTCGAATAAGTGGATAGGTGTAAATTGGGCACATGTATGTTCATATTATTGTTTTTCCTATAGTATGTGTCCAATTTACACGTATGTGCGAACACATTAATATTATTAATGTGGTTGTTGCTAGTAGATAAAAAAAAAAACACTATATTACATACTGGTTTATTTATTATATATACATTTAGAGTTTTATGGTTAAACTACTATATTATACATGTTACTAGTTTCATGGTTAAACTACTAAGACTTTATTGGTAGATATAAATTCATCATTAATTCTAATTTTGAGGATCAAAATTATATTTCTATTTTAACTAGTTGGAAGAAAAAATCAATATTGCAAATATTAGAACAAACTCTTATGAGCTTTATAGTGAAATGGAAGCTCCACAACCCCTAAAATGCACTCAGCAAGGTTTTTCCATCTTTGAGAGTTTGTGAGGATTGAAGATGAAAGCTACTTTAATTTTTGATATTGTTTTACTTATTACATTTTTCTATTTTGTAAGAGTTATTATTAAATTTTTGATTATTAAAATTTATATCGAATCAATTATTGTTTTGTTGGAGCTATCTTCTCCATTTTAATTGGAAATTATATTAACCTGTTTTAATTTGAAAATTGTCTTACTTTTTAATTTTTTTACATTATTTTGCTTATTACTATTTCCTATTCTTTAAAAGTAATTATTATATTCTTAACTAAAATTGATGTAGGCTCAATTATTACTATGGTTATAAGTCTCATAATTTGTATTTATTATTTATGATAATAATATCTGCATAGAATGTAATTAACTTTATGTCTAACTAATAGCTTCCTCTCCAAGATCTTCGGTACTTAATTTCTCAATGATTAAATGCCACTAAATATCCGTCATCTAATTACAAGTTATCATATGTAAATTATTATCAAAGCCACAAGGCAGTTTTATTATTATTATTTGTTTAAGGTGAGGAAAATTGCTAGGGAAACTAAAGCTTACGAATGTTCGACCCATCAAGGCAGTTTTATTATTATTTGTCTTAAGATGAGGAAATTTGCTAGGGAAGCTAAAGCTTATGAATGTTCGAGCCATCAAGGCAGTTTTATTATTATTGGTTTAAGATGAGGAAATTAGCTAGGGAATCTGAAGCTTATCAATGCTCGTGCCATCATTCAAAGATAATGTTGGAGCCATCATTCAAAGATGTTGTAGCAAATCAAAGAGCCGCCACTTTCTGCTTGAACCAGCCGCCAAGAAGTATGAAACAGAATTTTATTTAAGTTGCCACAATTGCTATCTGAAACCATTGCTGATAGGGGAAGACTGTTGTTTTGTACGTGCTGAAGGGGAAGCCCTAGTCTGGCATTCAAAATTGCTTCAAGTTGATTTAGTTGTTGTGACTCTAATGTTTTTTCAATATTTGTATTTTTTCATGGAGTGACAAGCATATTTGCAAAAATGGAATTTCTTCTTGAAAAATTTAATGGCCACCATAATTTTCATACCTGGAAGGTTAAAATTCAATTGCATTTAATTGATGAATTTTATGGAGTAAGCTATTGCTTTTCTATTCACATTAAAATTTATGATTACAATGGACCTCAAGGCCTCTATTTAAACACTTCTACATACTAAAACCTTAACCTATCACATGCTTTAAGCCTTATGATTTATGCCTTAAGCTTTATGCTTGATGCTGAACTTAGCTTTATTTCTAATAATAAAACAAAAGTGGGAGGTAATTACTTTTTCTAACACCCTTCTTAATTACTTTTTTCTAACACCCCCTTAATTACAACGGCTAAACATTATAGAACAAGCTGCTTCTTTTCTATTCACATAAAAATTCATAATTACAATGGGGTTGGAAGGTCTTTATTTAAACACTACTACAGACAAAAACCCTAATCTTGGTCGTGCTTTATGCCTTATGCCTTATGCAGGGTTTAACTAAACTTAGCTTTACCTCTAATAGTATAACTAACAAAAGCTAGAGTTAATTACTTTTTCTAACACTCCTCCTTAATTACAATGGGTAAACATATGATCTAACTACTACTAAAACATGTTTCCTCTAAAGGATTTCATCAAAACAAAATGCCTGTTGGTTTATGTCTCACATAGGCTTACAAAACTTATCTTGACCTTCTTTGCTGCTATGTGCTGATGCAACCTCTTCTCATACTTTATGTTCCAAACTTTGAGGCTTTCAATGTTTTTTTTCTTCTTTGGACTCGAGACTTCAACCTATTGTCTAGGCTTACTAAGGACTGCAAACTCCTTCTCTTGGGTCCACATACTTGCTTCCTTATCACCCCCTAAAAAAAATATAGATTTTTCTTGACACCACCTTAATGCAAGATCTCTTTGAAATCTTAGTTTTTCCTTCAATCTAGAACTAGGACCTTTACTATCATCATACCAGAATTTCAAGCTTCATTCTTCATAATAAAATAGAGCCGCTCCTCAACTTTGTTTTAGAATTATATTCTTCTTTCTTAGAAATCTTTTTTGAAAAACCCCTTTCACACTTTTTATTTTGGAAAAATCCTTTACCAAAATATCTTAAATGAAGCCTTTTACTTAATCCAACAAAGAGCTTTTAAACCTTTTAAATTCCCTTTCAAAATGATAAGCTCCTTTTCAAAAATGTATTTTTTAATATATTGTTTTGAAATACCTTTGGCTTTGGACGAATTCAAGATTCTCTTGGATCTTGCAGTGATCCAACCAGCGGTTCCTCCAATGCAGCGATCCTCACACTTTCCTTCAAGTGATTGTGCACAAGACTAATCTTTTGCATCGGTCGACTATCTCATATCAACGGGCATCTAGCTTCTCCAATACATATTTAATCACGCTACGGATTGTTCCACGAACTCATCGAGATAAACTTCTCCACGGATTGTTCCACCGGTGGGTATTTTTTTTTCGCGGATCTGCTTCAATGAATAGATCGAAAGCACTTCCTTCAACAAGGAATTTATGTGGATTGACTTCCTTCTTCACACTCTCCAATGGAAGTTGGAGTTTCTTCACGAATTTGCTTCATATCTGCAGATATAAAAGCTTTTTCCGGTGTATTTTTGTCTTGTGCTTTAGACTCGAACCCAAATCTCTGTCCAATTTCTTGGATCAATTCTCTCGCTTCACTGGTAAAATATATTGGCTAGGATCAAATGATCTTTTCCTTCTTCACTATGGAAGAATACAAGAAGCTTGGATCTGCTCTTGGATCAACATGCTCTTCAAGATACCTAATCAAGCTCTAATACCATGATAAATTTTATGGAACAAGCTGTTACTTTTCTATCTACATAAAAATTCATAATTACAATGGACTAAAAGGCCTCTATTTAAACACTTCTACATACTAAAACCTTAACCTAGCTCATGCTTTATGCCTTATTCTGAACTTAGCTTTACTTCTAGTAATAAAACTGACAAAAGCCGGAGGTAATTACTCTTTCTAACATTAATGAGTAAAAATCTATGTAGAATTGTTCAAGGTACTAAACCTTAACCTTAGCAATGGCCTGCTAAACTCATTGAGTGGAAAAATAGAAATAATCATGCCATTGGTATATTCAGAAATTCAAATAATCATGCCATTGGTCTATTCAGAAATTCATCACATTGATTTAGATAAATCATTTAAAGAAGTATGGGAGGAATTACAAAAATTATTTGGTGCAAAACATTTAATGCAAAATTCTCTTTAAAACTCCAACTTTTTAGGTTCAAGATGGCTATAAACACAACAATTTCTAGTCATATAAATGAGGTAAAGCTCTTGTAAAATAATTAGCAGAAGTTGGTGTAAAAGTAGACGAAGACGATGAAAAAGTTGTTTTGTTAAATAGTTTATCTTCAAAGTACCACAATGTTGTTTTTACATTGAGCTAATTTTCTTCACAATCTTTAGATGATATGATATTAGCTCTCAAATAGTTTATCTTTGAAGTACCACAATGTTGTTTTTACATTGAGCGAATTGTTTTCACAATCTTTAGATGATATGAGATCAACAGTGAAGATAAAATATTGAGTACAAAAGATTTTGAAAATTTTGCTTTTTTGTTCTTTGAGACGTGCATTCTTTATTAAAAATCAAATAAGCAAAAAAGTAGGAAATAATATTCAATGTCACTAGAAGTAGGTTATACATCATGTAATTGTAGAGTTCAAGCAAATGATGTTTTAAAAGGAAAGATTAGAGACAAAAAACAACTCAATAGGTTGTTAAAAGTGGAAGAACCGTCAGAATCTAAATATGAAAAATGTTACGAGGACACAACTGAGGACAAATTTTTCTAAACAATCAGGTTCTTTCTTGCTACATGAAGGAGTCAAGATAATGTAACTCAATATGGACTGTTGTCCAAGTAATTTGGCAGTTGTGATCTAAGGAAGGATCCTCATTAATTATTGAGGTTATGAGACATGTGGATTGTCAAGTAATTCACTTCAGGGAAGTGGAATCTGCAAACTCGAAAATCCAACTCGGGAATTCTACCTTTATGAGTGTGATGAGACATCATGATGGAGTACTTGCAAGAATATGAATATGTGGAGAAGAAGATATGTTTTAAAACAAGTTTTTTATTTTATTTTATGTTGTTATTGTCAATCAAGATTTTTAATTATAGCGTGTTGAAGATTAACGCTTCAATTAGCTTAAATGTGATTGTAACTAAACCGTTATGCAAATTGTTCCTATGTAGTGAAATAAATAAGCAAGCTATCAATATAATAGTTGCAATGTGCACTTTGATAATTAATAAAATTTATGTTCAGATTATTCTTATTTGTTTCTCTTTCATTCTTGTACCCATGAATTCTTAACACATCGCCTGTACCAAAAGAACTTCTAAATGCCCTTGAAAATGAGTTAAGTACCCTCCTTGAAATTGCTCAGTAGAGAAGACAAAAGATTGATTCTAGATGAGAATTTAAGTCTATTTTTCCCAAGATTCACACCCCTTCCAACACTAAGGACTTTGTTTCTAATTTCCTTTCTTGACGTTTTTTCTAAGTTCCTTTCTCAGTTTTCTAGAAAATTTTGTGAAGGCATTGTTTCTCTTTTAGAGAAAGAAATAGGGCATGTAAGGGTTTATTGTTAAGGATGATGAGGACTACATTTTCATTGACCCTCTAGATGCACCAAGGAACAAAGAAAGCTATACAAACTCTTTCCTCCCACTTTTACATTGTTTTTGACCATTAAGGTGTTAGTTTTTATAATTATTAAGTTGGGAAAAAGAAGGCTTGGACTTCGCAATTGAGCTATCTCCCATAACTGATATTGACATAAGGATAAGGATACTACATCCTTATCTATCATATGGACATAAGGAGTGTATCCATATTACTAATTACATTTTTAACTCTCTATAAATATGAGATATAAGAGAAACTATTAATATTCTCCCTAATCCTATGTACCAATTGATCCAAATTAAGTACCTTTAAGTTTGATACTCAATTTTACCAATATATCACCACTTTTGAATCTATATTAAATATTCCTAGACAATTTAGACATGTATTTTTTGGACGCTTCCTAGACATTACACATTATCTACAAAGAGGGTAGAGTTTGCATATTTTTCTACAATAATATTTTTAAGACTCAATTGAAAACATGTATGTAGAAAGATAGGGATTGATACACATTTTACAATTTGACTTTACACATTATCTACAAAGAGGATAGAGTTTGCATATTTTTCTATAATAATATTTTTAAGACTCAATTGAAAACATGTATGTAGAAAGATAGGGATTGATACACATTTTACAATTTGAATTGATTAATTTAACAAAAATAAATAAAATTTTGAGCGTGCATTCTAATGAAACATGTATTTTTCATCAATTTTAATGAAAAATAAAAAAACATTGATTTGATAAATTAAGTGAGAGTTAAATTAAATGAATTTGAAAATTATCATATATAAGTTTTGTTAGCATTGTAAACAAAGCAATGTATGTACAATTTTCAAAATTTCATTTGTATAAACTTTGGAATGTTTTACACATTTGTATTCTACAAAATTTGAAATTTTTAAAAAATTATTACAAATTGTACATTTTTATAATTTTGTTTTCTAAACTTTGACAATACGAAGAATTATACTGTAAATAACTTACTTCTACATATTAGGAAAATAACAACTAAAGAGATCATGTTTAAACATGCCTTTTTTCAATGTATTTTTAAAGAAAATAATAATGAAAGAGATCATGTTTGAACATGTCTTTTTTCAACATATTTTTAAAAGCCAATGAAAAAAAACACATAAAGCACATAACGTGTCCATGGAAGCACTTCCTTTATAGGAGGGATTGTTGAGTACATTTGAAACCAAAGGAGGAGCAGGATATAAAATTTTAGCACTCACTATGATTGAAAGCTCACAAAATAACTTTGTCTAGAATGTATAGAGATAAAGTTGGGTTTGTACATTTTATAATGATGGTAATTGATCCAATTAGACTTATCTTTTATTATAAAATCGAGGACTAGCACTCAAATCGCCTCACTTTTTTGGCGATTTGTTCCCTAGATCTCGTTATAAAAACTTACGGAATCGTAGTTCCACCCCATTTACTGCGGAACTATGCCATGGAACTGTGCCCCTAGGGGTTTTAGCGCATTTTAAGACGTCCCAAATCATCGAAATTCCAAAAAAATAACGAGAAGGGGTGGAACTGTGACTCGATGGAAAATTTTCCGTCGCCGACACTGGATGATTTGTGTGTGAGTTATCACGCGCTGAAAATTGAGCTGCAAAATTTTGGCGTAGATTCATATTGAACCAAAACATATAAATTTTACAAGTACATGATAAATACGTAAAAACTAAGAAAACCAATGGTAAAGGCAACTGATGTGCCTCTTGTACAGACCATTGTCCAGTTTAGAATAGACCTTTGGTTGTCTTTTAAGGGCTAGCCAAAACGTTCTCGACTCGTTAGAATCCGATAGAGGAATTCTTGTCAAAATCGCAATTTGTAGTGTTTAGATTGGAATTTCGGCCATTTGGGTAGTTTTAAAATTGGGTAAATAGTCTAAAATTAGATAATTAGTCTAGCATATATGCTATTTCAATTGCTGAAATTACAAAAATGAAAAAAAAACAATTTCGGAAAAGAATTTTAACCGGTTTTGAACCAAAAATCACTGAAAAAGCAGTGCGTTTTGGTTGTCTTTTATCCTACGCTAGGGGAGGGAGGCCAGTAGTGGCGCAGGTCCCAAAATGCCACATGGCTAGCCATGTGGACACCACCCATCAAGGTCCGGATGTACCCAGGTGGCTTCTTCACATCGTCCCAGGTAGGTTGAGCTTTATGACTCCTCAGGAAATGTGCTAGGGATCCTTTCCCCCGCGCCCTCTCGAGCACCCCGTTCATTCTTGCTCGAGTCTAGAGTGTGAGCGTTTGGCCACCCCAGTAGTTGTACGCCATGGCGCCCTTACTGCTTCAATGGCGCCTCCTGTTGTTGTTTGACCCTACCGCCTGGTGGGTGCTCTGTCATCGTGTTGTGGTTCCCAAAAGCTTGTTGTTCGAGCGGAGGGGATTCATATTGTTAACGTCGTTGGCACATCTGTTGGAGCGGTCTTCCTCCATGTTCATCGTCGTGGGTTGGAGAACTTCTCTGATGTTGTTCTGATGTTCATGGTCCGTGGCGCGAGTCCCCTAGTTGGAAGCTCCCGTTCCTGCCTGTTTCCGAGTTGCTCCTGTTGTTCGTGTTCCTGGCTCGTGCTCAGCTCATGGTTCATCCTAGGCTCCTGGTTCTTCCTCGGCTCCTGGTTCATGCTTCGCTCCTGGTTCGTGCTCGGTGGTGGCAACCTGTTAAAAATACGTGGTAGGATTTCGATCCTACCAGCTTCTCTTGCATTGTGTTTTTCAACACAACCACTCGCTTGGTGTGATTTGCTTGCTTTCTCTATCTATATTCAGTCTTGTTCAGTCTAGTTCGGTTGGTTGGGTATATGTTCTCGGTTGAATTGTTTTTGGTTCGTGCTCCGCAGTGGTGGCTTGTTCAAACGATGTGGTGAGTTATCCATCCTACTGACTTCTCTTGCATTGTGTTTTTCAATACAGTCACTCGCTTGGTGTGATTTGCTTTCTTTCTCTGTTTGTGTTTGGTCTGGTTGGGTCTGTGTTCTCGGTTGAATGGTTTTTTCGTTAATTGGCTAGGGTTACGGTTTCATGGTTATGGTTCTTGTTTTGCAGTTTCATGCTACAAGCAAGGGTTTAATGGAGCACTCTTATAGTTTTTTGCTTTAAATGGAGCATTGTTATGTTTGAATTTGATTATAAATGGAGCACTGTTATTGTTTCATGGTTATGGAACACTCTTATGGTTTTTGGTTTTTAATGGAGCACTGTCTTCATTTCATGGTTATTGTTGCTAGGGTTTCATGGTTTTGGATTTAGGATAGCCTTTTTTGTTTTTATGGGAGCACAGCTATGGTTTTTGTTTTTTAATGGAGCTGTGTTATGGTTGAATTTGATTATTAATGGAGCACTCTCTTCGTTTCATGGTTATTGTTGCTAGGGTTTCATGGTTTCAGATTTAGGATAGCCTTTTTGGTTTTTAATGGAGAACTGTTATGGTTGAAATTGATTATTAATGGATCACTTTCTTCATTTCATGGTTATAGTTTGCTAGGGTTTCATGGTTATTAATGGAGCACTGTCTTCATTTCATGGTTATGGTTTTGGCTTAAAGTAGGAATTTCTTCGCTTCTTAATGAAGTTGATTATAGGATTGATGCATGCTTGAGATGCAAGATGACGCTTTGAAATAATTTGGGTATGCCATTTAGATGCACATGTGAAATTAGAGGCATTATGAAAATAGAGGCATGGTAATTAGACAATAATTTGGACTCTCAATTAGAGGCTTTCTGAGTTCATTCAAATTAGGGTTTGCTAGGGTTTCATGGTTTCATGGTTTTGGCTTTAGGATAGCCTTTATTCCACCCAAATAGTAACTTATTATATTTTATAATTGTGTGAAGGTTTCATGGTTATGGAAAATTCAGTTATGGTTTAATGGTTTGAAGGTTATGGAAAATTTTGATATGTGCAAATTCACTTCATTTATTACTTCCATTTTGTGGTTATATTGCCTTCAGTTATTGCTTCAGTGATTGTTTGAATTGGTAATGAATGGTTGTTAATTTCTTATCGAAGTTGATTATAGGGTTGATGCATGCTTGAGATGAAAGTTGACCCTCTGAAATAATTTGGGCATGCACATTAGATGAATAATTTGGACTGGGAATTATAGGCATTCTCATAACCCTAGCGATCTCTATAGGTCTAGTGGTTGTAAGTTTTATATTTTGAGACTACTCCCTGAGAGCAGATCCGATCTCGGGTTGTTACTCGCCCTTACTTTCCATTACAACGACTATTTGGGGAAGGGACGATTATATTTTTGCAAAAGAGAAGACTTGTTCCAGAAAGGCTTTGAGGAGAGACTGAATTTGTGTAATGCAATAATGACATTGCTATTGTAAACCTCTTTCATGAATAATAAAATATGCACACACATTTTGTGGACTAGCCTGTGTACGGGTGAACCACGTTATCTTGGTCTCGTTATTTTCTATGGCTTTTATTATATGCGTATGATCCATCTTGACGATTGCATTATTTTTTCTCAAATGTGCTATCTTGATATTTGATGATTATAGCACATTGATCAAATGCATCTTGGCCAGGGGTAATTCATGTTAATGTTGTTAAAATGATATTTCGTGTTAATTATCAATTAAATGATCCCGTTATGTTGTTACAATAATAAATGAATGTGCAAGGAGTAATAATTCCCTCTGGATAGTTAAACGCCATTAAGAAATTGTAAGAATAATAGTTGTGATTTATATTATAGATGAATGACCATTATGGAGTTGGAATGAATGTACTATGCTTACCTTATGATTACATGAATGTTAGTAATTACCATTTGGTAGGGAGTTAGTTGATCTTCTATGAAAAGATTTATTTTTCTTTTATTAAAAACTTTTAAAAATTCTAACTTGGACATTGGAGATGTCACAGTACCCATGAATTCTTAACACATGGTCGGTACCAAAAGATCTTCTAAACGCCCTTGACAATGACTTAAGTACCCTCCTTGAAATTGCTTAGTAAAGAAGACAAAAGATTGATTCTAGATGAGAATTTAAGTCTATTTTCCCCAAGATTCACACCCCTTCCAAGAATAAGGACTTCTTTTCTAATTTCCTTTCGTGACGTTGTTTCTAAGTTCTTTTCTGAGTTTTTAAGAAAATTTTGTGAAGGCATTGTTTCTCTTGTAGAGAAAGCAATAGGGCATGTAAGGGTTTATTGTTAAGGATGATGAGAACGACATTTCCGTTGACCCTCTAGATGCACCAAGATGACATTTTTAATTAAATAATTAATATTTCAGTTAATTAAATAACAATATTTGGTGATATTAATTAATATTATCATTAATTACTTATTATAAAATAATAATCGTGTTTAATTAAAAATATTATTTAACTAAACAAAATTAATCTATTAATATTGTGGCTTGGATAACTGGGTGATGGTTTGCTCAACCTACCATTCACGATATGTGAGGAAGTTTGTTGAGATTTCTCGTTAATGTTAGCTTTCCTTGATTCCTTTGGAATAGCATGAAGGTGAATTTTCTTTTGAAAAAAAAAATTAAAATATGTATTTCATTAAAATCATTAAACAATATTAATCTATTAATATTTTTTTAATTAAATAATAATTCATTAATTAATATTTCCATTAACTAAATAAAAATATTTGGTGCTATTAACTAACATTATCATTAATTACATATTATAAACTAATAATTGTGTTTAATTAATAATATTGTTGAACTAAATAAAATTCATCCATTAATATTTTTTAATTCAATAATAATTAATGGATTAATATTACTATTTACTAAATAATAAAAATATGAATTAAATTATTTTATATTTATTCTCTGTAATTAAAATTATTAAACAATATTATTCTATTAATATTTTGGAGATATGTACGTGTTATTAGCAACCACATTGATAATATTAAGCTGTTCGAATAAATGGATAGGAGTAAATTGGACACATGTATTTTCATATTGTTGTTTTTCCCCTATAGTATGTGTCCAATTTACACCTATATGCGAACACATTAATATTATTGATGTGGTTGTTGCTAGTAGATAAAAATAAAAAAACACTATATAACATACTCGTTTATTTATTATATATACATCTAGAGTTTTATGGTTAAACTACTATATTATACATCTTACTAGTTTCATGGTTAAACTACTAACACTTTATTGGTAGATATAAATTCATCATTAAATCTAATTTTTAGGAACAAAATTATATTTCTATTTTACCTAGTTGGAAGAAAAAATCAATATTGCAAATATTAGAACAAACTCTTATGAGCTTTATAGTGAAATGGAAGCTCCACAACCCCTAAAATGCACTCGGCAAGGTTTTTCCATCTTTGAGAGTTTGTGAGGATTGAAGGAAAGCCACTTTAATTTTTGATATTGTTTTACTTATTATATTTTTCTATTTTGTAAGAGTTATTATTAAAATTTTTAATTATTAAAATTTATATCGAATCAATTATTGTTTTGTTGGAACTATAATCTCCATCTTGATTGGAAATTATATTACACTGTTTTAATTTTAAAATTGTCTTACTTTTTAATTTTTTTACATTATTTTGCTTATTACTTTTTCCTATTCTTCAAAAATAATTATTATATTCTTAACTAAAATTGATGTAGGCTCAATTATTACTATGGTCGTACCTCACATAATTTGTATTTATTATTTATGATAATAATATCTGCATGGAATGTAATTAGCTTTATGTCTAACTAATAGCGTCCTCTCCAAGATCTTGAGTACTTAATTTCTCAATGATTAAGTGCCACTAAATATTCCTCATCTAATTACAAGTTATCATATGTAAATTAGAATATTTTATATATATATTTTTTATAATTATTTATTTTAAATTTTAAATAACCATTATAAAATAAATTTTGACAATAAACTTGGCTTACTTTCCTTTAATCTACAAAAACAATATTCACTCCAAATTATAAGTAATCATCTATCAATATAAATTTGTAAACATATTGATTGAAGACAAATAAAATGAAATGTAAAATATGGTAGAAAATTTATTTAATATTTCGCAAAATAAAATAATTACAATTTTACAACCAGATCAATTTGAATTGATTAATTTAGCAAAAGTAAATAAAATTTTGAGTGTGCATTCTAATGAAACATGTAATTTTCATCAATTTTAATGAAAAAAAAAAACATTGATTTGATAAATTAAGTGAGAGTTAAATTAAATGAATTTGAAAATGATCATATCTAAGTTTTGTTAGCATTGTAAACAAAACAATGTACGTAAAATTTTCAAAATTTCATTTATATAAACTTTGGAATGTTTTACATATTTGTATTCTACAAAATTTGAAATTTTTAAAAAATTATTACAAATTCTACATTTTTATAATTTTTTTTTAAAACTTTGACAATACGGAGAATTATAGTGTAAACAACTTCTACATATTAGGAAAATAATAACTAAAGAGATCATGTTTAAACATGCCTTTTTTCAATGTATTTTTAAAGAAAATAATAATGAAAGAGATCATGTTTGAACATGTCTTTTTTCAACATATTTTTAAAAGTCAATGAAAAAAAACACATAAAGCACATAACCTCTCCATGGAAGCACTTCCTTTATAGAAGGGATTGTTAAGTACATTTGAAACGAAAGGAGGAGGAGGATATAAAATTTCAGCACTGACTATGATTAAAAGCTCACAAAATAACTTGGTCTAGAATGTATAGAGATAAAGCTGGGTTTGTACATTTTATAATGACAGTAATTGATCCAATTAGACTTATCTTTTATTAGAAAATCGAGGACTGGCACTTAAATCGCCTCGCTTTTCGGCGATTTGTTCCCTAGATCTGGTTATAAAAACCTGCGGAATCATAGTTCCACCCCATTTACTGCGGAACTATGCCATGGAACTGTGCCCCTAGGGGTTTTGGCCCATTTCAAGACGTCCCAGATCGTCAAAATTACAAAAAAATAACGAGAAGGGGTGGAATTGTGACTCGACGGAAAATTTTCCATTGCCGACAGTGGGCGATTTGAGTTTCAATTATCACGCGCTAAAATCTAGCTGCAAAATTTTGGCGTAGATTCATATTGAACCAAAACATATAAATTTTACAAGTACATGATAAATACGTAAAAACTAAGAAAACCAATGCTAAAGGCAACTGATGTGCCTCTTGTACGGAGCATTGTCCAGTTTAGAATAGACCTTTGGTTGTCTTTTAAGGGCTAACCAAAACGCTCTCGACTCGTCAGAATCTAGTAGAGGAATTCTTGTCAAAATCGCAATTTGTAGTGTTCACATTGGAATTTTGGCAATTTGGGTAGTTTTAAAATTTGGTAATTAGTCTAGCATATATGCTATCTCAATTGCTGAAATTACAAAAATGAGAAAAAAACAATTTCCAAAAAGAATTTTAACTAGTTTTGAACAAAAAATCATCGAAAAAGCAGTGCGTTTTGGTTGTCATTTCTGCTACGCTAGGGGAGGTAGGCCAGTAGTGGCGCGGATCCCAATATGCCACATGGTTGGCCATGTGGATGCCACCCATCAAGGTCCGGATGTGCCCAGGTGGGTTCTCCACATCGTCTCGGGTAGGTTGTGATTTATGACTCCTTGGGAAACGTGCTAGGCATCGTTTTCCCTGCGCCCTCTCCAGCAACCCGTTCATTCTTTCTCGGGTCTGGAGTGTGAGCATTTGGCCACCCTAGTAGTTGTCCGCCATGATGCCCTTGTTGCTTCGATGCTGCCTCCTGTTGTTGTTTGAAACTTTCGCTTGGTGGGTGCTCTGTCGTCGTGTTATGGTTCCCAAAAGCTTGTTGTTCGAGCGGAGGGGCTTCATATTGTTAACCTTGTTGGCACATCTGTTGGAGCGGTCTGCCTCCATGTTCGTCGTCATGGGTTGGAGAACTTCCGTTATGTTGTTCTGTTGTTCGTGGACCGTGGCGCGAGTCCCCTAGTTGGAAGCTCCTGTTCCTGCCTGTTTCCAAGTTGCTCCTATTGTTCGTGTTCCTGGCTCGTGCTCAGCTCATGGTTCATCCTCGACTCCTGGTTCTTCCTCGGCTCCTGGTTCGTGCTTCGCTCCTGGTTCGTGCTCGGTGGTGGCAGCCTGTTCAAAATACGTGGTAGGATTTCGATCCTACCAGCTCCTCTTGCATTGTGTTTTTCAACACAACCACTCGCTTTGTGTGATTTGGTTTCTTTCTCTGTCTATGTTCAGTCTTGTTCGGTCTAGTTCGGTTGGTTGGGTATATGTTCTTGGTTGAATTGTTTTTGGTTCGTGCTCCATAGTGGTGTCTTGTTCAAACGATGTGGTGAGTTATCCATCCTACCGACTTCTCTTGCATTGTGTTTTTCAATACAGTCACTCGCTTAGTGTGATTTGCTTGCTTTCTCTGTTTGTGTTTGGTCTGGTTGGGTCCGCGTTCTCGGCTGAATGGTTTTTTCGTTAATTGGCTAGGGTTACGGTTTCATGGTTATGGTTCCGGCTTTACAGTTTCATGCTACAAGCTAGGGTTTAATGGAGCACTGTTATTGTTTCATGGTTATGGAACACTGTTATGGTTTTTGGTTTTTAATGGAGCACTGTCTTCATTTCATGGTTATTGTTGCTAGGGTTTCATGGTTTCGGATTTAGGATATCCTTTTTGGTTTTTATGGGAGCACAGCTATGGTTTTTGGTTTCTAATGGAGCTATGTTATGGTTGAATTTGATTATTAATGGAGCACTGTCTTCGTTTCATGGTTATTGTTGCCAAGGTTTCATGGTTTCGGATTTAGGATAGCCTATTTTGTTTTTAATGGAGCACTGTTATGGTTGAAATTGATTATTAATGGAGCACTATCTTCGTTTCATGGTTATTAATGGAGTAGTGTCTTCATTTCATGGTTATGGTTTTGGCTTAATGGAGGACTTTCTTCGCTTCTTAATGAAGTTGATTATAGGATTGATGCATGCTTGAGATGCAAGATGACGCTCTGAAATAATTTGGGCATGCCAATTAGATGCACATGTGAAATTAGAGGCATGGTAATTAGCCAATAATTTGGAATCTCAATTAGAGGCTTTTTGAGTTCATTCAAATTAGGGTTTTCTAGGGTTTCATGGTTTCATGGTTTCAGCTTTAGGATAGCCTTTATTCCACCCAAATAGTAACTTAGTATATTTTATAATTGAGTGAAGGTTTCATGGTTATGGAAAATTCCTTTATGGTTTAATGGTTTGAAGGTTATGGAAAATTCTGATATGTGCAACTTCACTTCATTTATTACTTCCATTTTGTGATTATATTGCCTTCAATTATTGCTTCAACGATTGCTTGAATTTGTAATGAATGGTTGTTAATTTCTTATTGAAGTTGATTATAGGGTTGATGCATGCTTGAGATGAAAGTTGACGCTCTGAAATAATTTGGGCATGCCAATTAGATGAATAATTTGGAGTGTGAATTAGAGGCATTCTGAGTTCATGGGATTTGGATATGCCAATTAGATGAATATGTGAAATTTGGATTGATTTCTAAGAAGAGTATGAGAGAAGATGAGAGTATTTGAATGCTTGATTTGGTATGTATCTTTCATTTTATGAATACAGTATATATATATATATATATATATATATATATATATATATATATATATATATATATATATATATATATATATATATGGATATTATGGAAGTGTGTAAAGGTCTATGGCCTTAGGCCTATGTTCTATTTTAAAAAAATCATAGCTTGGAAATTAATTTTATTACAACTATATAACAATACTCGTCTAAACTAATCAATCAAATTTTCCCTTATAAACATTGATATTATCATGAAATGAATGCTAAAAAAATACACCGGGCTTAGGTGTATGAATATGTGTTTTTTCAAATTTATCTCTAAAGTCTAGACAAGGCAACCTCTCTTTCTTTCTTCGGTCATAATCTGGGCATGTTTATTTCTTGCCAATGTCCTTAATTGGATGTTCTCTTCCTTATGTCGGATCAACTAAACTCATTGAGTGGAAAAATAGAGATAATCATGTCAAATCGATCATTTTTCTTGCATTATCTGATTCAAAACTTCATCACATTGATTTAGATAAATCATTTAAAGAAGTATGGGAGGAATTACAAAAAATATTTGGTGCAAAAGGAGTTAATGCAAAAATCTCTTTAAAAGTCCAACTTTTTAGGTTCAGGATGGCTACAAACACAACAATTTCCAGTCATATAAATCAGTTAAAAGCTCTTGTAAAACAATTAGAAGAAGTTTGTATATAAGTAGAGGAAGTTGATGAGAAGCTGTGTTATTAAATCTCTATCTTCAAAGTACCACAATGTTGTTTTTGCATTAATCCAATTGTCTTCACAATCTTCGAAGGATATGATATCCTCTCAAATAGTTTATCTTCGAAGTACCACAATGTCGTTTTTACATTGAGCCAATTGTTTTCACAATCTTTAGATGATATGGATGGAGATAAAAGATTGAGTACAAAATATTATGAAAATTTTGTTATTTTGTTCGTTGAGAGTGTGCATTCTTTATTAAAAATCAAATAAGCAAAAAAGGTAGGAAATAATATTGAATGTCATTAATGCAGAAAAGTAGGTCATACATCATGGAATTGTAGAATTCGAGTAAATGATGTCTTAAAAGGAAAGATTAGAGACAAAAAACAACACAATAGGGCGTTAACATACCGTCATAATCCAAATATGAAAAATGTTACGAGGATACAAGGGAGGACAACTTCTTCTCAACAATCAACTTCTTGCTTCCTACATGAAGGATTCAAGATAGTGTAATTCAATATGGATTGTTGTCCAAGTAATTCAGCAGTTGTGGTCGAGGGAAGAATCCTCATTAGTTGTTAAGGTTATGAGATAAGTGGATTGTCCAATAATTGACTTCGGGGAAGTGGAATCCGGGAACTCAAAAATCCAACTCGGGAATTCTACCTTTATTAGGGTGATGAGACTTCATGATGGAGTACGTGCAAGAATATGAATATGTGGAGAAGAAGATATGTTTTAGAAGAAGTTTTTTTATATTTTATGTTGTTATTGCCAATCGAGTTTCTTAATTGTAGTGTTAAGAGGGTGTGTTGAAGATTAATGTTTCAATTAGTTTGAATGTGGTTGCAACTAAACAGTTATGCTTAGTATAGTTATGCAAATTGTTCCTATGTAGTGAAATAAATAAGCAAGCCATCAATGTAATCGTTGCAATGTGCACTCTGATAATTAATAAAATTTATGTTCAGATTATTCTTATATGTCTCTATTTCATTCTTGTACCCATGAATTTTTAACACATGGTCGGTACCAAAAGATCTTCTAAACGCCCTTGACAATGACTTAAGTACCCTCCTTGAAAATGCTCAGTAAAGAAGACAAAAGATTGATTCTAGATGAGAATTTAATTCTATTTTTCCCAAGATTCACACCCCTTCCAAGAATAAGGACTTATTTTCTAATTTCCTTTCTTGACGTTGTTTCTAAGTTCCTTTCTGAGTTGTTTAGAAAATTTTGCGAAGGCATTGTTTCTCTTGTAGAGAAAGCAATAGGGCATGTAAGGGTTTATTGTTAAGGATGATGAGGACGACATTTTCGTTGGCCCTCTAGATGCACCAAGGATGACATTTTTAATTAAATAATTAATATTTCCGTTAATTAAATAACAATATTTGGTGATATTAATTAATATTATCATTAATTACTTATTATAAAATAATAATCGTGTTTAATTCATAATATTGTTTAACTAAACAAAATTAATCTATTAATATTATGGCTTGGATAACCGGGTGATGGTTTGCGACCTACCATTCATGATATGTGAGGAAGTTTGTTGAGATTTCTAGTATGTGTTAGCTTTCCTTGATTCCTTTGGAATAGCATGAAGGTAATTTTTCTATTGAAAAATAAAATAAAATATGTATTTCATTAAAATCATTAAACAATATTAATCTATTAATATTTTTTTAATTAAATAATAATTCATTAATTAATATTTACATTAACTAAATAAAAATATTTGGTGATATTAATTAATATTATCATTAATTACTTATTATAAAATAATAATTATGTTTAATTAATAATATTGTTGAACTAGAATTAATCCATTAATATTTTTTAATTAAATAGTAATTAATTGATTAATATTAGTATTTACTAAATATTAATAATATGAATTAAATTATTTTATATTTATTCTCTGTAATTAATTATTATGAAATAATAATTTATTGTTTAATTAAGCAAGTTTATTATTCAAACAATTAAAATATGTATTTCATTAAAATTATTAAACAATATTATTCTATTAATATTTTGGAGATATGTACGTGTTACTAGCAACAACCACATTAATAATATTAATGTGTTCGAATAAGTGGATAGGAGTAAATTGGGCACATGTATTTTCATATTATTGTTTTTCTCTATAGTATGTGTCGAATTTACGACTATATGCGAACACGTTAATATTATTAATCTGGTTGTTGGTAGTAGATAAAAAAAATACTATATAACATATTGGTTTATTTATTATATATACATTTAGAGTTTTATGGTTAAACTACTATATTATACATGTTACTAGTTTCATGGTTAAACTACTAAGTCTTTATTGGTAGATATAAATTCATCATTAATTCTAATTTTGAGGATCAAAATTATATTTCTATTTTAACTAGTTGGAAGAAAAAATCAATATTGCAAATATTAGAACAAACTCGTATGAGCTTTATAGTGAAATGGAAGCTCCACAACCCCTAAAATGCACTCGGCAAGGTTTTTCCATCTTTGAGAGTTTGTGAGGATTGAAGATGAAAGCCACTTTAATTTTTTATATTGTTTTACTTATTATGTTTTTCTATTTTTTAAGAGTTATTATTAAAATTTTAATTATTAAAAATTATATCGAATCAATTATTATTTTGTTGGAACTATCTTCTCCATCTTGATTGGAAATTATATTACACTATTTTAATTTTAAAATTGTCTTACTTTTTAATTTTTTTACATTATTTTGCTTATTACTTTTTCCTATTCTTCAAAAGTAATTATTATATTCTTAACTAAAATTGATGTAGGATCAATTATTACTATGGTTGTACGTCACATAATTTGTATTTATTATTTATGATAATAATATCTACATAGAATGTAATTAACTTTATGTCTAACTAATAGCTTCCTCTCCAAGATCTTGAGTACTTAATTTCCCAATGATTAAATGCCACTAAATATCCCTCATCTAATTATAAGTTATCATATGTAAATTAAAATATTTTATATATATATATATATATATATATATATATTATAATTATTTATTTTAAATTTTAAATAACCATTATAAAATAAATTTTGATTGACAATAAACTTGGCTTACTTTCCTTTAATCTACAAAAACAATATTCACTCCAAATTATAAGTAATCATCTATCCATATAAATTTGTAAACATATTGATTGAAGACAAATAAAATGAAATGTAAAATATGGTAGAAAATTTATTTAATATTTCCCGAAATAAAATAAATACAATTTTACAACAAAATCTAAAATTGCAGTTCTTCCAACGGACAATCCGAGATATCCTCCGGAAAAAGATTAAGATTGAGATGATCCAGAGAAGCATCGGGAGTAAAGAAATGCCAACTTAAGTGAACAAATGCACGCTTATACACTGGCTCGCTTGATCGTGGAAGGCGCACAACCTCCAGTATATTATCACTGTACACAATGGCCATCAAATGCTTGAATCCACGAATTAAGCTTACGAAAGGAACTATTTCCTTCATCCTCTCAAAACTGTTGCCTAATATAATCATCTTATTCAAATTGGTAGGCGTCCAATTTGCCATCATTAAATTCTGAAAGAGAGGCATTGGGAGGCCCGGCATGAAGAACAGGGTCGGCCTGTCAGCTGTGCGCCTGCATTGTTCATTAACAGGAAGAAAACTGCAGTTGAATAAATTCAGTGCTTCTTGCTTTAGTGGAGTCAGATCTGGATCATACACCACAATATCATTTACCCATTCAAATTTCTCTCTTAGCAAAATCGCAAAAGCTAATTGCGAGAGAGAATTAGAATCGATGTTAGCGGGATTACGGCCAGCCTCTATCGATCCAACGCCATACAGCACGAGTTGCAATTGTGAACACTGCGGATCTTGGTCTACCACCCTTTTTATGCGTGCAATCATTCCTGGGTCTTGTAGTTGTCTCATAACTTCTTCAAAGAAAGAAGATTCCTGTAACTTTTCTATAGCCGACTGTACATCAAGGGCTATTCGTTCATGTCTTGTAGACATTTCTGCAGCAGAGGCGCTCTGCATAATTGCCTATCCAAACTTACGACCAATAATAAGAATTAAGAGTCAGAAATACGAACAATAAGAACTAAGAGTCAGAAATCCTTGATGCTATGGATGGATATGGGCATGGACATTAATATATATATTTCTATATCTTTTGGCAATGTTGAAGAGGATAACTTTGTCGTCGGCTCACAGGTAGGAGACTCCTCTTATTATAATAAAAATGGATAAGACATTAGAAGAGGATAACGTTGTGTCGGTTCACGGTGTTGAAGATTAACGCTTAGATTAGTTTGAATGTGGTTGTAGGTTATGTTACAGTTATGTTCATTATGGTTATGGTTATGCAAATTGTTCTTATGTAGTGAAATAAATAAGCAAGCCATCAATGTAATCTTTGCAATGTGCAATCTCATAATTAATAAAATTTCTGTTTAGATTATTCTTATCTGTTTTATTTCATTATTGTATTAATAATTCTTAACATGGTATCAAAACCACAAGGCAGTTTTATTATTATTATTATTTGTTTAAGGTGAGGAAAATTGCTAGGGAAACTAAAGCTTACGAATGTTCGAGCCATCAAGGCAGTTTTATTATTATTTGTTTTAAGATGAGGAAATTTGCTAGGGAAGCTAAAGCTTATGAATGTTCGAACCATCAAGGCAGTTTTATTACTATTTGTTTAAGATCAGGAAATTAGCTAGGGAAGCTGAAGCTTATCAATGCTCGTGCCATCATTCAACGATAAAGTTCGAGCCATCATTCAAAGATGCTGTAGCAAATCAAAGAGCCGCCACTTTCTGCTTGAACCAGCCGCCAAGAAGTATGAAACAGAATTTTATTTAAGTTGCCACAATTGCTATCCGACATCATTGCTGAGAGGGGAAGACTGTTGTTTTGTACGTGCTGAAGGGGAAGCCCTAATCTGGCATTCAAAATTGCTTCAAGCTGATTTAGTTGTTGTGATCTATTGTTTTTTCAATATTTGTATTTTTTCATGGAGTGATAAACATATTTACAAAAATGGAATTTCTTTTTGAAAAATTTAATGGCCACCATAATTTTCATACCTGGAAGGTTAAGATTTAACTGCATTTAATTGATGAATTTTATGGAGCAAGCTATTGCTTTTCTATTCACATTAAAATTTATGATTACAATGGACCGGGAGACCTCTATTTAAACACTTCTACATACTAAAACCTTAACAACATCCTTTATGCCTTACGATTTATGCCTTAAGCTTTATGTTTAAATTATTCTTATATGTCTCTATTTCATTCTTGTACCCATGAATTCTTAACACATGGTGGATACCAAAAGATCTTCTAAACGCCCTTGACAATGACTTAAGTACCCTCCTTGAAATTGCTGAGTAAAGAAGACAAAAGATTGATTCTAGATGAGAATTTAAGTCTATTTTTCCCAAGATTCACACCCCTTCCAAGAATAAGGATTTATTTTCTAATTTCCTTTCTTGACGTTGTTTCTAAGTTCCTTTCTGAGTTTTTTAGAAATTTTTTTGAAGGCATTGTTTCTCTTGTAGAGAAAGCAATAGGGCATGTATGGGTTTATTTTTAAGGATGATGAGGACGACATTTTCGTTGACCCTCTAGATGCACCAAGGATGACATCTTTAATTAAATAATTAATATTTCCTTTAATTAAATAACAATATTTGGTGATATTAATTAATATTATCATTAATTACTTATTATAAAATAATAATTGTGTTTAATTAAAAATAGTATTTAACTAAACAAAATTAATCTATTAATATTGTGGCTTGGATAACCGGGTGATGGTTTGCTCAACCTACCATTCACGATATGTGAGGAAGTTTGTTGAGATTTCTCGTATGTGTTAGCTTTCCTTGATTCCTTTGGAATAGCATAAAGGTTATTTTTCTTTTGAAAAAAAAAATTAAAATATGTATTTCATTAAAATCATTAAACAATATTAATCTATTAATATTTTTTTAATTAAATAATAATTCATTAATTAATATTTCCATTAACTAAATAAAAATATTTGGTGATATTAATTAATATGATCATTAATTACTTATTATAAAATAATAATTATGTTTAATTAATAATATTGTTGAACTAAATAAAATTAATCCATTAATATTTTTTAATCAAATAATAATTAATTGATTAATATTATTATTTACTAAATAATAATAATATGAATTAAATTATTTTATATTTATTCTGTGTAATTAATTATTATGAAATAATAATTTATTGTTTAATTAAACAAGTTTATTATTCAAACAATTAAAATATGTATTTCATTAAAATTATTAAACAATATTATTCTATTAATATTTCGGAGATATGTACTTGTTATTAGCAATCACATTAATCATATTAATGTGTTCGAATAAATGTATAGGAGTAAATTGGGCACATGTATTTTCATATTATTGTTTTTCCCTATAGTATGTGTCCAATTTACACCTATCTGCGAACACATTAATATTATTAATATGGTTGTTGCTAGTAGATAAAATAAAAAAAAAACACTGTATAACATATGGTTTATTTATTATATATATATTTAGAGTTTTATGGTTAAACTACTATATTATATATGTTACTAGTCTCATGGTTAAACTACAAAGACTTTATTGGTAGATATAAATTCATCATTAATTCTAATTTTGAGGATCAAAATTATATTTCTATTTTAACTAGTTGGAAGAAAAAATCAATATTGCAAATATTAGAACAAACTCTTATGAGATTTATAGCGAAATGGAAGCTCCACAACCCCTAAAATGCACTCGGCAAGGTTTTTCCATCTTTGAGAGTTTGTGAGGATTGAAGATGAAAGCCACTTTAATTTTTTATATTGTTTTACTTATTAAAATTTTCTATTTTTTAAGAGTTATTATTAAAATTTTAATTATTAAAATTTATATCGAATCAATTATTGTTTTGTTGGAACTATCTTCTCCATCTTGATTGGAAATTATATTACACTATTTTAATTTTAAAATTGTCTTACTTTTTAATTTTTTTACATTATTTTGCTTATTACTTTTTCCTATTCTTCAAAAGTAATTATTATATTCTTAACTAAAATTGATGTAGGCTCAATTATTACTATGGTTGTACGTCACATAATTTGTATTTATTATTTATGATAATAATATCTGCATGGAATGTAATTAACTTTATGTCTAACTAATAGCTTCCCCTCCAAGATCTTGAGTACTTAATTTCCCAATGATTAAGTGCCACTAAATATCCCTCATCTAATTACAAGTTATCATATGTAAATTAAAATATTATATATATATATATATTTTATATATATATATATTATATATATATATATATTTTATATATATATATATTTTATATATATATATATTTTATAATTATTTATTTTAAATTTTAAAGAATCATTATAAAATAAATTTTGACAATAAACTTGGCTTACTTTCCTTTAATCTACAAAAACAATATTCACTGCAAATTATAAGTAATCATCTATCAATTTAAATTTGTAAACATATTGATTGAAGACAAATAAAATGAAATATAAAATATGGTAGAAAATTTATTTAATATTTCCCAAAATAAAATAATTACAATTTTACAACTAGATCTAGAATTCCAATTTGAATTGATTAATTTAGCAAAAGTAAATAAAATTTTGAGTGTGCATTCTAATGAAACATGTAATTTTCATCAAATTTAAAGAAAGAAAAAAAAAACTGATTTGATAAATTAAGTGAGAGTTAAATTAGATGAATTTGAAAATGATCATATATAAGTTTTGTTAACATTGTAAACAAAACCATGTACGTAAAATCTTCAAAATTTTATTTCTATAAACTTTGGAATGTTTTACATATTTGTATTCTACAAAATTTCAAATTTTTAAAAAATTATTACAAATTCTATATTTTTATAATTTTTTTTTTAAAACTTTGACAATACGAAGAATTATAGTGTAAATAACTTACTTATACATATCAGGAAAATAATAACTAAAGAGATCATGTTTAAACATGCCTTTTTTCAATGTATTTTTAAAGAAAATAATAATGAAAGAGATCATGTTTGAACATGTCTTTTTTCAACATATTTTTAAAAGTCAATGAAAAAAAACACATAAAGCACATAACCTGTTCATGGAAGCACTTCCTTTATAGAAGGGATTGCTGAGTACATTTGAAACGAAAGGAGGAGGAGGATATAAAATTTCAGCACTCACTATGATTGAAAGCTCACAAAATAACTTGGTCTAGAATGTATAGAGATAAAACTGGGTTTGTACATTTTA
Source organism: Larix kaempferi (assembly GCA_027924585.1). Taxonomy (NCBI): domain Eukaryota; kingdom Viridiplantae; phylum Streptophyta; class Pinopsida; order Pinales; family Pinaceae; genus Larix; species Larix kaempferi. Next base: position 6,508,753 of record BSBM01001073.1, read on the forward strand.
TAATGACGGTAATTGATCCAATTAGACTTATCTTTTATTAGAAAATCGAGGACTGGCACTAAAATCGCATCGCTTTTTCGGCGATTCGTTCCCTAGATCTGGTTATAAAAACTTACAGAATCGTAGTTCCACCCCATTTACTACGGAACTATGCCATGGAACTGTGCCCCTAGGGGTTTTGGCCCATTTTAAGACGTCCCAAATCATCAAAATTCCAAAAAAATAATGAGAACGGGTGGAACTGTGACTCGACGGAAAATTTTCCGTCGCCGACAGTGGGCGATTTGAGTGTGAGTTATCAAGCGCTGAAAATCTAGCTGTAAAATTTTGGCGTAGATTCATATTGAACCAAAACATATAAATTTTGCAAGTACAGGATAAATACGTAAAAACTAAGAAAACAAATGCTAAAGGCAACTGATGTGCCTCTTGTACGGACCATTGTCCAATTTAGAATAGACCTTTGGTTTCCTTTTAAGGGCTAACCAAAACACTCTCGACTCGTCAGAATCCAGTAGAGGAATTCTTGTCAAAATCGCAATTTGTAGTGTTCAGATTGGAAATTCGACCATTTGGGTAGTTTTAAAATTGGGTAATTAGTCTAAAATTGGATAATTAGTCTAGCATATATGCTATCTCAATTGCTGAAATTACAAAAATGAGAAAAAAACAATTTCCAAAAAGAATTTTAACCAGTTTTTAACCAAAAATCACCGAAAAAGAAGTGCGTTTTGGTTGTCATTTATGCTACGCTAGCGGAGGGAGGCCAGTAGTGGCGCGAGTCCCAATATGCCACATGGTTGGCCATGTGGATTCCACCCATCAAGGTCCGGATGTGCCCAGGTGGGTTCTCCACATCGTCCCAGGTAGGTTGTGCTTTATGACTCCTTGAGAAACGTGCTAGGTATCGTTTTCCCAATGCCCTCTCCAGCAACCCATTCATTCTTTCTCAGGTCTAGAGTGTGAGAGTTTGGCCACCCTGGTAGTTGTCCGCCATGGTGCCCTTATTGCTTCGATGCCGCCTCCTGTTGTTGTTTGAACCTTCTACTTGGTGGGTGCTCTGTCGTCGTGTTATGGTTCCCAAAAGCTTGTTGTTCGATTGGAGGGGCTTCATATTGGTAACCTCGTTGGCACATCTGTTGGAGCAGTCTTCCTCCATGTTCGTCGTCATGGGTTGGAGAACTTCCGTTATGTTTTTCTGTTGTTCGTGGTCCGTGGCGCGAGTCCCCTAGTTGGAAGCTCCTGTTCCTACCTGTTTTCGAGTTGCTCCTATTGTTCGTGTTCCTAGCTCGTGCTCAGCTCATGGTTCATCATTAACTCCTGGTTCTTCCTCGGCTCCTGGTTCATGCTTCGCTCCTAGTTCGTGCTCGTTGGTGGAAACCTGTTCAAAATACGTGGTAGGATTTCAATCCTACCAGCTTCTCTTGCATTGTGTTTTTCAATACAACCACTCGCTTGGTGTGATTTGGTTGCTTTCTCTGTCTATGTTCAGTCTTGTTCGGTCTAGTTCGGTTGGTTGGGTATATGTTCTTGGTTGAATTATTTTTGGTTTGTGCTCCACAGTGGTGGCTTGTTCAAACGATGTGGTGAGTTATCCATCCTACTGACTTCTCTTGCATTGTGTTTTTCAATACAGTCACTCGCTTAGTGTGATTTGCTTGCTTTCTCTGTTTATGTTTCGTCTGGTTGGGTCTGTGTTCTCGGCTGAATGGTTTTTTCGTTAATTCGCTAGGGTTACGGTTTCATGGTTATGGTTCCGGCTTTACAGTTTCATGCTACAAGCTAGGGTTTAATGGAGCACTGTTATAGTTTTTTGCTTTTAATGGAGCATTGCTATGTTTGAATTTGATTATAAATGGAGCACTGTTATTGTTTCATGGTTATGGAACACTGTTATGGTTTTTGGTTCTTAATGGAGCAGTGTCTTCATTTCATGGTTACTGTTGCTCGAGTTTCATGGTTTCGGATTTAGGATATCCTTTTTGGTTTTTATGGGAGCACAACTATGGTTTTTGGTTTCTAATGGAGCTCTCTTATGGTTGAATTTGATTATTAATGGAGCACTGTCTTCATTTCATGGTTATTCTTGCTAGGGTTTCATGGTTTCGGATTTAGGATAGCCTTTTTGGTTTTTAATGGAGAACTGTTATGGTTGAAATTGATTATTAATGGAGCAATGTCTTCGTTTCATGGTTATAATTTTCTAGGGTTTCATGGTTATTAATGGAGGAGTGTCTTCATTTCATGGCTATGGTTTTGGCTTAATGGAGGACTTTCTTCGCTTCTTAATGAAGTTGATTATAGGATTGATGCATGCTTGAGATGCAAGATGACGCTCTGAAATAATTTGGGCATGCCAATTAGATGCACATGTGAAATTAGAGGCATGGTAATTAGCCATTAATTTGGAATCTCAATTAGAGGCTTTCTGAGTTCATTCAAATTAGGGTTTGCTAGGTTTTCATGGTTTCATGGTTTCGGCTTTAGGTTAGCCTTTATTCCACCCAAATAGTAACTTAGTATATTTTATAATTGAGTGAAGGTTTCATGGTTATGGAAAATTCAGTTATGGTTTAATGGTTTGAAGGTTATGGAAAATTCTGATATGTGCAAATTCACTTCATTTATTACTTCCATTCTGTGATTATATTGCCTTCAGTTATTGCTTCAACGATTGCTTGAATTCGTAATGAATGGTTGTTAATTTCTTATTGAAGTTGATTATAGGGTTGATGCATGCTTGAGATGAAAGTTGACGCTCTGAAATAATTTGGGCATGCCAATTAGATGAATAATTTGGAATATGAATTAGAGGCATTGTGAGTTCATGGGATTTGGATATGCCAATTAGATGAATATGTGAAATTTGGATTGATTTCTAAGAAGAGTATGAGAGAAGATGAAAGAGTATTTGAATTCTTGATTTGGTCTGTATCTTTCATTTTATGAATATATATATATATATATATATATATATATATATATGGATATTATGGAAGTGTGTAAAGGTCTATGGCCTTAGGCCTATGTTCTATTTTAAAAAAATCATAGCTTGGAAATTAATTTTATTACAACTATATAACAATACTCGTCTAAAATAATCAATCAAATTTTCCCTTATAAACATTGATATTATCATGAAATGAATGCTAAAAAAATACACCGGGCTTAGGTGTATGAATATGTGTTTTTTCAAATTTATCTCTAAAGTCTAGACAAGGCAACCTCTCTTTCTTTCTTCGGTCATAATCTAGGAATGTTTATTTCTTGCCAATGTCCTTAATTGGATGTTCTCTTCGTTATGTCGGATCAACTAAACTCATTGAGTGGAAAAATAAAGATAATCATGGCAAATCGATCATTTGTCTTGCATTATCTGATTCAAAACTTCATCACATTGATTTAGATAAATCATTTAAAGAAGTATGGGAGGAATTACAAAAATTATTTGGTGCAAAAGGAGTTAATGCAAAATTCTCTTTAAAAGTCCAACTTTTTACGTTCAAGATGGCTACAAATACAACAATTTCCAGTCATATAAATCAGTTAAAAGCTCTTGTAAAACAATTAGAAGAAGTTGGTATATAAGTAGAGGAAGTTGATGAGAAGCTGTGTTATTAAATCTTTATCTTCAAAGTACCACAATGTTGTTTTTGCATTGAGCCAATTGTCTTCACAATCTTCAAATGATATGATATCCTCTCAAATAGTTTATCTTCGCAGTACCACAATGTCGTTTTTACATTGAGCCAATTGTTTTCACAATCTTTAGATGATATGGATGGAGATAAAAGATTGAGTACAAAATATTATGAAAATTTTGTTATTTTGTTCGTTGAGAATGTGCATTCTTTATTAAAAATCAAATAAGCAAAAAAGGTAGGAAATAATATTGAATGTCATTAATGCAGAAAAGTAGGTAATACATCATGGAATTGTAGAATTCGACTAAATGATGTCTTAAAAGGAAAGATTAGAGACAAAAAACAACACAATAGGGCGTTAACATACCGTCATAATCCAAATATGAAAAATGTTACGAGGACACAAGGGAGGACAACTTCTTCTCAACAATCAAGTTCTTGCTTCAATTAGTTTGAATGTGGTTGCAACTAAACAATTATGCTTAGTATAGTTATGCAAATTGTTCCTATGTAGTGAAATAAATAAGCAAGCCATCAATGTAATCGTTGCAATGTGCACTCTGATAATTAATAAAATTTATGTTCAGATTATTCTTATATGTCTCTATTTCATTCTTGTACCCATGAATTTTTAACACATGGTTGGTACCAAAAGATCTTCTAAACGCCCTTGACAATGACTTAAGTACCCTCCTTGAAAATGCTCAGTAAAGAAGACAAAAGATTGATTCTAGATGAGAATTTAAGTCTATTTTTCGCAAGAATAAGGACTTATTTTCTAATTTCCTTTCTTGACGTTGTTTCTAAGTTCCTTTGGGAGTTGTTTAGAAAATTTTGTGAAGGCATTGTTTCTCTTGTAGAGAAAGCAATAGGGCATGTAAGGGTTTATTGTTAAGGATGATGAGGACGACATTTTCGTTGGCCCTCTAGATGCACCAAGGATGACATTTTTAATTAAATAATTAATATTTCCGTTAATTAAATAACAATATTTGGTGATATTAATTAATATTATCATTAATTACTTATTATAAAATAATAATCATGTTTAATTAATAATATTGTTCAACTAAACAAAATTAATCTATTAATATTGTGGCTTGGATAACCCGGTGATGGTTTCTCGACCTACCATTCATGATATGTGAGGAAGTTTGTTGAGATTGCTAGTATGTGTTAGCTTTCCTTGATTCCTTTAGAATAGCATGAAGGTGATTTTTCTATTAAAAAATAAAATAAAATATGTATTTCATTAAAATCATTAAACAATATTAATCTATTAATATTTTTTTAATTGAATAATAATTCATTAATTAATATTTGCATTAACTAAATAAAAATATTTGGTGATATTAATTAATATTATCATTAATGACTTATTATAAAATAATAATTGTGTTAAATTAATAATATTATTGAACTAAATAAAATTAATCGATTAATATTTTTTAATTAAATAATAATTAATTGATTAATATTATTATTTACTAAATATTAATAATATGAAGTAAATTATTTTATATTTATTCTCTATAATTAATTATTATGAAATAATAATTTATTGTTTAATTAAGCAAGTTTATTATTCAAACAATTAAAATATGTATTTCATTAAAATTATTAAACAATATTATTCTATTAATATTTTGGAGATATGTACGTGTTACTAGCAACAACCACATTAATAATATTAATGTGTTCGAATAAGTGGATAGGAGTAAATTGGGCACATGTATTTTCATATTATTTTTTTTCTCTATAGTATGTGTCCAATTTACAACTATCTCCCAACACGTTAATATTGTTAATGTGGTTGTTGCTAGTAGATAAAAAAAAACACTATATAACATACTCGTTTATTTATTATATATACATTTAGAGTTTTATGGTTAAACTACTATATTATACATGTTACTAGTTTCATGGTTTTTCCATCTTTGAGAGTTTGTGAGGATTGAAGATGAAAGCCACTTTAATTTTTTATATTGTTTTACTTATTATGTTTTTCTATTTTTTAAGAGTTATTATTAAAATTTTAATTATTAAAAATTATATCGAATCAATTATTATTTTGTTGGAACTATCTTCTCCATCTTGATTGGAAATTATATTACACTGTTTTAATTTTAAAATTGTCTTACTTTTTAATTTTTTTACATTATTTTGCTTATTACTTTTTCCTATTCTTCAAAAGTAATTATTATATTCTTAACTAAAATTGATGTAGACTCAATTATTACTATGGTTGTACTTCACATAATTTCTATTTATTATTTATGATAATAATATCTGCATGGAATGTAATTAACTTTATATCTAACAAATAGCTTCTTCTCCAAGATTTTGAGTACTTAATTTCTCAATGATTAAGTAACACTAAATATCCCTCATCTAATTACAAGTTATCATATGTAAATTAAAATATTATATATGTATATATATATTTTATAATTATTTATTTTAAATTTTAAATAACCATTATAAAATAAATTTTGAAAATAAAGTTGGCTTACTTTCGTTTAATCTAAAAAACAATATTCACTCCAAATTATAAGTAATCATCTATCAATATAAATTTGTAAACATATTGATTGAAGACAAATAAAATGAAATGTAAAATATGGTAGAAAATTTATTTAATATTTCCCGAAATAAAATAAATACAATTTTACAACAAAATCTAAAATTGCAGTTCTTCCAAGGGACAATCCGAGATATCCTCCGGAAAAAGATTAGGATTGAGATGATCCAGAGAAGCATCGGGAGTAAAGAAATGCCAACTTAAGTGAACAAATGCACGCTTATACACTGGCTCGCTTGATCGTGGAAGGCGCACAACCTCCAGTATATTACCACTGTACACAATGGCCATCAAATGCTTGAATCCACGAATTAAGCTTACGAAAGGAACTATTTCCTTCATCCTCTCAAAACTGTTGCCTAATATAATCATCTTATTCAAATTGGTAGGCGTCCAATTTGCCATCATTAAATTCTGAAAGAGAGGCATTGGGAGGCCCGGCATGAAGAACAGGGTCGGCCTGTCAGCTGTGCGCCTGCATTGTTCATTAACAGGAAGAAAACTGCAGTTGAATAAATTCAGTGCTTCTTGCTCTACTGGAGTGAGATCTGGATCATACACCACAATATCATTTACCCATTCAAATTTCTCTCTTAGCAAAATCGCAAAAGCTAATTGCGAGAGAGAATTAGAAACGATGTTAGCGGGATTACGGCCAGCCTCTATCGATCCAACGCCATACAGCACGAGTTGCAATTGTGAACACAGTTGCAATTGTGAACACTGCGGATCTTGGTCTACCACCCTTTTTATGCGTGCAATCATTCCTGGGTCTTATAGTTGTCTCATAACTTCTTCAAAGAAAGAAGATTCCTGTAACTTTTCTATAGCCGACTGTACATCAAGGGCTATTCGTTCATGTCTTGTAGACATTTCTGCAGCAGAGGAGCTCTGCATAATTGCCTATCCAAACTTACGACCAATAATAAGAATTAAGAGTCAGAAATACGAACAATAAGAACTATGAACTAAGAGTCAGAAATCCTTGATGCTATGGATGGATATGGGCATGGACATTAATATATATATTTCTATATCTTTTGGCAATGTTGAAGAGGATAACTTTGTCGTCGGCTCACGGGTAGGAGACTCCTCTTATTATAATAAAAATGGATAAGACATTAGAAGAGGATAACGTTGTGTCGGTTCACGGTGTTGAAGATTAACGCTTCAATTAGTTTGAATGTGGTTGTAGGTTATGTTACAGTTATGTTCATTATGGTTATGGTTATGCAAATTGTTCTTATGTAGTGAAATAAATAGAAATAAATAAGCAAGCCATCAATGTAATCTTTGCAATGTGCAATCTCATAATTGATAAAAGTTCTGTTTAGATTATTCTTATCTGTTTTATTTCATCATCAATGTAATCTTTGCAATGTGCAATCTCATAATTAATAAAATTTCTGTTTAGATTATTCTTATCTGTTTTACAATAATTCTTAACATGGTATCAAAGCCACAAGGCAGTTTTATTATTATTATTTGTTTAAGGTGAGGAAAATTGCTAGGGAAACTAAAGCTTACGAATGTTCGAGCCATCAAGGCAGTTTTATTATTATTTGTTTTAAGATGAGGAAATTTGCTAGGGAAGCTAAAGCTTATGAATGTTCGAGCCATCAAGGCAGTTTTATTATTATTTGTTTAAGATGAGGAAATTAGCTAGGGAAGCTGAAGCTTATCAATGCTCGTGCCATCATTCAAAGATAATGTTCGAGGCATCATTCAAAGATGCTGTAGCAAATCAAAGAGCCGCCACTTTCTGCTTGAACCAGCCGCCAAGAAGTATGAAACAGAATTTTATTTAAGTTGCCACAATTGCTATCCGACACCATTGCTGAGAGGGGAAGACTGTTGTTTTGTACGTGCTGAAGGGGAAGCCCTAATCTGGCATTCAAAATTGCTTCAAGTTGATTTAGTTGTTGTGACTCTATTGTTTTTTCAATATTTGTATTTTTTCATGGACTGATAAGCATATTTACAAAAATGGAATTTCTTTTTGAAAAATTTAATGGCCACCATAATTTTCATATCTAGAAGGTTAAGATTCAATTGCATTTAATTGATGAATTTTATGGAGCAAGCTATTGCTTTTCTATTCACATTAAAATTTATGATTACAATGGACCTCAAGACCTCTATTTAAACACTTCTACATACTAAAACCTTAACCTATCACATCCTTTATGCCTTATGATTTATGCCTTAAGCTTTATTCATGATGCTCAACATAGTTTTATTTCTAATAATAAAACAAAAGTGGGAGGTAATTAGTTTTTCTAACACCCCCTTAATTACAACTGCTAAACATTATAGAACAAGCTGCTTCTTTTCTATTCACATAAAAGTTCATAATTACAATGGGGTTGGAAGGTTTTTATTTAAACACTATTACATACTACAACCCTAACCTTGCTCATGCTTTATGACTTATGCCTTATGTAGGGTTTAACTAAACTTAGCTTTACCTCTAATAATATAACTAACAAAAGTGGGAGTTAATTACTTTCTCTAACACTCCCCCTTAATTACGATGGGTAAAAGTACGATCTAACTACTAGTAAAACATGTTTCCTCTAATGGATTTCATCAAAACAAAATGCCTGTTGGTCTATATCTCACATAGGCTTACAAAACTTATCTTGACCTTTTTTTCTTCTTTGGACTCAAGACTTCAACCTTTTGTCGAGGCTTACTTAGGACTGCAAACTCCTTCTCTTGGGTCCACATACTTCCTTCCTTATCACCCCCTAAAAAAATATAGATTTTTCTTGACACCACCTTAATGCAAGATTTCTTTGAAATCTTAGTTTTTCCTTCAATCTAGAGGTAGGACTTTTACTAACATCATACCAGAATTTCAAACTTCACATGCTTTCATTCTTCAAAATAAAATAGAGCCGCTCCTCAACTTTGTTTTAGAATTATATTCTTCTTTCTTAGAAATCTTTTTTGAAAAACCCCTTTCACACTTTTTATTTTGGAAAAATCCTTTACCAAAATATCTTAAATGAAGCCTTTTACTTAATCCAACAAAGAGCTTTTAAAACTTTTAAATTCCCTTTCAAAATGATAAGCTCCTTTTCAAAAATGTATTTTTTAATATATTGTTTCTAAATACCTTTGGCTTTGGACGAATTCAAGATTCTCATGGATCTTTCAGTGATCCAACCAGCGGTTCCTCCAATGCAGCGATCCTCACACTTTCCTTCAAGTGATTTTGCATCGGTCGAGTATCTCATATCAACGGTCGAGTATCTCATATCAACGGGCATCTAGCTTCTCCAATACATATTTCATCGCCCTACGGATTGTTCCACGAACTCGTAGAGATAAACTTCTCCACGGATTGTTCCACCGGTGGGTATTTTCTCTTGACGGCCTTTTTTTTTGCGGATCTGCTTCAATGAATAGATCGAAAGGACCTCCTTCAACAAAGAATTTATGTGGATTGAATTCCTTCCTCACACTCTCCAATGCAGGTTGGAGTTTCTTCACGAATTTGCTTCATATCTGCAGATATAAAAGCTTTTTCCGGTGGATTTTTGTCTTGTGCTTTAGACTCGAACCCAAATCTCTGTCCAATTTCTTGGATCAATTCTCTCATTTCACTGGTAAAATATCTTGGCTAGGATCAAATGATCTTTTCCTTCTTCACTATGGAAGAATGATTCTTCATGATGGAAGAATACAAGAAGCTTGGATCTGCTGTTGGATCAACATGCTCTCGAAGATACCTAATCAAGCTCTAATACCATGATAAATTTTATGGAAAAAGCTGTTGCTTTTCTATTTACATAAAAATTCATAATTACAATGGACTAGAAGACCTCTATTTAAACACTTTTACATACTAAAACCTTAACCTAGCTCATGCTTTATGCCTTATGCTGAACTTAGCTTTACTTCTAATAATAAAACTGACAAAAGCGAGAGATAATTACTCTTTCTAACATTAATGAGTAAAAATCTATGTGGAATTGTTCAAGGTACTAAACCTGAACCTTAGAAACAGCCTGCTAAACTCATTGAGTGGAAAAATAGAAATAATCATGCCATTGGCCTATTCAGAAATTCATCACATTGATTTAGATAAATCATTTAAAGAAGTATGGGAGGAATTACAAAAATTATTTGGTGCAAAACAGTTAATGCAAAATTTTCTTTAAAACTCCAACTTTTTAGGTTCAAGATGGCTATAGACACAACAATTTCTAGTCATATAAATGAGGTAAAGCTCTTGTAAAATAGTTAGCAGAAGTTGGTCTAAAAGTAGAGGAAGACGATGAAAAAGTTGTGTTATTAAATAGTTTAGCTTCAAAGTACCACAATGTTGTTTTTACATTGAGCCAATTGTCTTCACAATCTTTAGATGATATGATATTAGCTCTCAAATAGTTTATCTTCGAAGTATCACAATGTTGTTTTTACATTGAACCAATTGTTTTCACAATCTTTAGATGATATGAGATCAACACTGAAGATAAAATATTGAGTACAAAAGATTCTGAAAATTTTTGCTTTTTTGTTCCTTGAGAGAGTGCATTCTTTATTAAAAATCAAATAAGCAAAAAGGTAGGAAATAATATTGAATGTCACTAGAAGTAGGTTATACATCATGGAATTGTAGAGTTCAAGCAAATGATGTTTTAAAAGGAAAGATTATAGACAAAAAACAACTCAATATGGTGTTAAAAGTGGAAGAACCGTCATAATCTAAATATGAAAAATGTTACGAGGACACAATGGAGGACAACTTCTTCTAAACAATCAGGTTCTTTCTTGCTACATGAAGGAGTCAAGATAGTGTAACTCAATATGGACTATTGTCCAAGTAATTTGGCAGTTGTGATCTAAGGAAGGATCCTCATTAATTATTGAGGTTATGAGACATGTGGATTGTCAAGTAATTCACTTCAGGGAAGTGGAATCCGCAAACTCGAAAATCCAACTCGGGAATTCTACCTTTATGAGTGTGATGAGACATCATGATGGAGTACTTGCAAGAATATGAATATGTGGAGAAGAAGATATGTTTTAAAAGAAGTTTTTTATTTTATTTTATGTTATTATTGTCAATCAAGATTTTTAATTATAGCCTTAAGAGGATGTGTTGAAGATTAACGCTTCAATTAGCTTAAATGTGGTTGTAACTAAACCGTTATGCTCATTATAGTTATGCAAATTGTTCCTATGTAGTGAAATAAATAAGCAAGCTATCAATGTAATAGTTGCAATGTGCACTTTGATAATTAATAAAATTTATGTTCAGATTATTCTTATTTGTTTGTATTTTATTCTTGTACCCATGAATTCTTAACACATCGCCTGTACCAAAAGAACTTCTAAATGCCCTTGAAAATGAGTTAAGTACCCTCCTTGAAATTGCTCAATAGAGAAGACAAAAGATTGATTCTAGATGAGAATTTAAGTCTATTTTTCCCAAGATTCACACCCCTTCCAAGACTAAGGACTTTGTTTCTAAATACCTTTCTTGACGTTTTTTGTAAGTTCCTTTCTCAGTTTTCTAGAAAATTTTGTGAAGGCATTGTTTCTCTTTTAGAGAAAGAAATAGGGCATGTAAGGGTTTATTGTTAAGGATGATGAGGACGACATTTTCATTGACCCTCTAGATGCACCAAGGAACAAAGAAAGCTATACAAACTCTTTCCTCCCACTTTTACATTGTTTTTTACCATTAAGGTGTTAGTTTTTATGAGTATTAAATTGGGAAAAGGAAGGTTTGGACTTCGCAATTGAGCTATTTCCTATAACTCATACTGATATAAGCATAAGGATACTACATCCTTATCTATCATATGGTCATCCGTATATTCCTCAAAATGAAAGAGTCTATCCATATTACTTTACTAACTGCATTTTTAACTCTCTATAAATATGAGAGATATAAGAGAAACTATTAATATTCTCCCTAATCCTATGCACCAATTGAGCCAAATTAAGTACCTTTAAGTTTGATACTCAATTTTACCAATATATCACTTTTGAATCTATTTTGAATATTCCTAGATTTTTTCCTACGCATTTGATTTGCAGCAATTTCATTAGTTTCATAAATAAAATTAAACTCTAGTAATTGCATAAATACTGCACCATTTTCCTATAAGAGATTTTTTTTTAAGGTCATACATATCAATTTAGACATGTATTTTTTTGGACGCTTCCTAGACTTTACACATTATCTACAAAGAGGGTAGAGTTTGCATATTTTTCTACAATAATATTTTTAAGACTCAATTGAAAACATGTATGTAGAAAGATAGGGATTGATACACATTTTACAATTTTACTTTACACATTATCTACAAAGAGGGTAGCGTTTGCATATTTTTCTATAATAATATTTTTAAGACTCAATTGAAAACATGTATGTAGAAAGATAAGGATTGATACACATTTTAAAATTTGAATTGATTAATTTAGCAAAAGTAAATAAAATTTTGAGTGTGCATTCTAATGAAACATGTAATTTTCATCAATTTTAATGAAAAAAAAAAAAACATTGATTTGATAAATTAAGTGAGTTAAATTAAATGAATTTGAAAATTATCATATATACGTTTTGTTAGCATTGTAAACAAAACAATGTATGTAAAATTTTCAAAATTTCATTTGTATAAAGTTTGGAATGTTTTACATATTTGTATTCTACAAAATTTGAAATTTTTAAAAAATTATTACAAATTCTACATTTTTATAATTTTTTTTTTAAACCTTGACAATACGAAGAATTATAGTGTAAATAACTTACTTCTATATATCTGGAAAATAATAACTAAAGAGATCATGTTTAAACATGCCTTTTTTCAATGTATTTTTAAAGAAAATAATAATGAAAGAGATCATGTTTGAACATGTCTTTTTTAAACATATTTTTAAAAGTCAATGAAAAAAAACACATAAAGCACATAACCTGTCCATGGAAGCACTTCCTTTATAGGAGGGATTGTTGAGTACATTTGAAATGAAAGGAGGAGGAGGATATAAAATTCCAGCACTCACTATGATTGTAAGCTCACAAAATAACTTGGTCTAGAATGTATAGAGATAAAGCTGGGTTAGTACATTTTATAATGATGGTAATTGATCCAATTAGACTTATCTTTTATTAGAAAATCGAGGACTGGCACTCAAATCGCCTCGCTTTTTCGGCGATTTGTTCCCTAGATCTGGTTATAAAAACCTGCAGAACTATGCCATGGAACTATGCCCCTAGGGGTTTTGGCCTATTTTAAGACGTACGAGATTGTCGAAATTCCAAAAAAATAACGAGAAGGGGTGGAACTGTGACTCGACGAAAAATTTTCCATCGCCGACAATGGGCGATTTGAGTGTCAGTTATCACGCGCTGAAAATCGAGCTGCAAAATTTTGGCGTAGATTCATATTGATCCAAAACATATAAATTCTACAAGTACATGATAAATACGTAAAAACTAAGAAAACCAATGCGAAAGGCAACTGATGTGCCTCTTGTACGAACCATTGTCCAATTTAGAATAGACCTTTGGTTGTCTTTTAAGAGCTAACCAAAACGCTCTCCACTCGTTAGAATCCGGTAGAGGAATTCTTGTCAAAATCGCAATTTGTAGTGTTCAGATTGGAATTTCGGCCATTTGGGTAGTTTTAAAATTGGGTAATTAGTGTAAAATTGGATAATTAGTCCAAAATTGGATAATTAGTCTAGCATATATGCTATCTCAATTGCTGAAATTACAAAAAAGAGAAAAAAACAATTTCCAAAAAGAATTTTAATCGGTTTTGAACCAAAAATCACCGAAAAAGCAGTGCGTTTTGGTTGTCATTTATGGTACGCTAGGGGAGGGATGTAATATCCCTCCTTTATGCTCTCATGTTGTAAATATAATCGATTAATGGTTTCTCATGGGGAGCTCAAGGCCAAGGCCCCACTAGTGAAAACCTTGCAAGTTATGTGGTTAATATCCAAAGTTGTAATTGTAAACCTAGGAGACTAAGGACAGTGACGCAATTAAACTATGGCAACTGAATCCACTAGGGGGAAAGGGAAAATGACTAAGGATCCTCGAGTTAAGTAGCGGGGAATTTTGGTGCCTTGGGAACCGGAAGGAAGATGAACACCGGAAACTCACTTGATTAAATTAATTAGTATTCGAAGCTATAATTAATCCTAAGTAAACGATTGGTCTTAGATATGTCATTTGGCCGACAAGTAAAATAACCTATAATCTAATACAAACTTAAGAGAGACTCGGACTCGAGTTAAGGGAACACTCGTACACTTATACATAGGAGAGAGATACCTTAGATATCTCTACTCAAATATAATTGTGAAAATATACTCTACAAATACTTAAATTACCCTAGACATTAAAAGATGTCAAAGAGGAAAAAGGTACAAAAGTATATATATCATGCATATAGACATAAAAGAAAGGATGCATTTAATTATTGGGGAGTGAGTTACATGTATATGCTTGGTGCCTTCCTAAAGAACGAAAGATGCACTAAATAGAAATACTTGTATTCATAAAGAGGATTAGAAAAGCATTTAAAAGGAGATTGTGGTTATTATAAAGAGAATGGAGCAACCTCCACCTCGGGATCCCTTTTTCAAGTCTACTAATTGTTTATTGTTAGTTTAGAGGAGACACGATTTTTAAGTTAGAGTGTGGATTTCAAAGATCCATTAATCTACCACTTATTCCTTGTATAAAAAGGAGTGTAATAGTGGGCAATTAATAAACTCAACTTGATGTTAAAGACATGGCATCTTTTTAGTTTGTTGTTCGACTAATGGTGGAGATAGGACCGGAGAAAAGGGATCGAATCCCTTTGATTTGGGGAATAATTTATTGGGCGGCCTCTCTCGAGTGAGGAAGAGAGCCGAGCCCATTAACCTCCATTACTTTTACTTATCTATAATTGTACTGAGAGATGGAAAGGGGGGAGGGGATTGATATAGCAGGAGGTTCGACCGGATGAGAAGGAGGAGAATGCGTTTTATTTTTATTTTTGATCTATGTTGAGAGACAGCGCCCAGGCCAGCTATTATACCTCTGTTTATTACAGCGTCACAGTATTTTGTTAATACCTCTGCGTCCAGGTGGGATCTTGGTTTGAACTAGAGGTTCCTTTCGTAAGGTTACACGTGAGGATTCTGATTTGGTTCTTGGATATACGTGGAGAATGGATCTTCCCGATCGAGTTCCAGTTGAGACGAGATCTATCTTGAGCAGCCATAAGCAGTCTCGGCGACATCGGCATAACAATATTTAAACAGTGCTCATGCTCATTTGCTACAGGATTTTATTGATTATAACGATGTGATCTTCCGTTGAAGTAGTAATTTTGACCCTGGAGCTATAGAATTCCATTTTACCTCTGCATAAGAAGAGATCACATCCGACCTCAGAATTCTGAGAACCATTACAGATACAGATCGCATTTTGATCTCAGGTTTGATTGTGATTACGGATCGCTACAAGGCATCATGGATCTCAGCCATCGAGATGAAGGAGGCGTTCTGAACCGTAAGGGAAAGGCGACGCCGATGGGAACATGATTGACGGAATGTAGGTCAGCTAAGTAATTGTGTCGAGTTTTCTTTTAATTCCTTTCGTGATGGTGTTTGGTACTCGATCTCTGTTTATAATTTTATTGCTGCCTGGAATAGAGATTATAATGCTTCCTGGAGTAGATAGGTAAGGGCTATTTTGTATTATAGATCAAACCCTAGCGAGCTGCCTCGGTGCTATTGTTTCGGTTCAGCTATACCCTTGACTGCTGTCTTGGATGATTTGAGTTTTCATTGTTTTATTTACTGGTATTCGGTGGAAAGGTTTGATTGCTGAAAATTTTGTCTTCCGTGAAAATCACTTAAAATACTACCGAAACCAGAGTTTTCTATCGAGTACTAGTTTGCATGTTGAATGCACGTTTGCTTGAAAACGTTGCAAAACCAATCTTCCAGTTATTGCATTCCTACTCTCCCTGGATCTCTGTATTTTATGATTTCCAGCATTATATCTCTATCTTTTATTGTTATACCAGCATTGATGACAGCGCCTTGATCTCGTTTAGTATGCCAGCGTGGGATTTGCCTTTTTGTTATTTATAAATATACCGAATAGGAGTTGGGTTCTTGTTGGTTATATATTATACGACAGGTATTGATAGAAATGTACTTATGTACGTCAGCATTGATGGATTTTAAATAAACCAGTAATAGATGGAGTCATATGTGATACATATATATTGTCGTTATCAAAATGCTAAGATACTAAGATGCTTGCGTGTAAAATGCTTATTCTCAATTATAGGATTATGACAACGTTTGGATATTGAGAAATGGTTTAAGCGTTCCACAATCGGATCCTACGTTTTGTATTGTAGAACCTCTATGTGTGGAACTCAGTTTTGTATTGTTAAAACTCTACTTTTCTGTCGTGTTGAATAAGAAATCACTGCGTGAAAAGGAATGCTTGTTTGTATACTTTTCTTTTTGGTATCGCTGTAGCATTTCCTGTCCTTTGCATCCTAAAGGAAATATGCATAGCAATTGGGTACTGGTTATTTTTCCTTGGAATAGGAAATCCTTGCGCCAAAAGAAATGTTGTTTGTCTATTTTTGATCTCTCTCTAGAGGAGAAGCTGGAAGAATAGCAACATTGAGTTGCCGAATGTAACCCTTGACTTTGAATATTACAAGAAATGACCTGTCTTTGTGGACGTAGCCCAGGCGGGGTGAACCACCTATATCCTTGTCTCGATCATGTGTGTTTAAATTTCGCTTATTGTTTTGTCAATTGGAATGTTGGGTCAATTACTTGTATGTCCTCTTCTAGATGTATGTAAATTATAAATGTGGCATCTAAATGTATCTGATAAATTATAAAGGTTGTATTTAGATGTATGTGATAAATTATAAATGTTGCATCTAAATGTATCTGATAAATTATAAAGGTTGTATGTAGATGTATGATAAGTTATAAGTGTCATAATTTTCGGCAGGACAATCTTGTCCAGTTAAATGTATGTAGTGGAAGAACAAGAAATCAATAGAAAATGTTACTTGGTGGAATGTTGCAAAGTGTTACATAGGGTGGTCTTTATCTTTATTATGTGCTATAAAATAAAATGTTAATTTCACTAAATCCTCACATCAATATTTGGTAGATGTTACATAATGGTATAAGACGCGTAATGCATTAGTATGTTGTTTTAATTATCGGTCCTCATCAATACTATGTATTATGAAATTCTTTTATATAACGAAGAATCTGTTCGAATGCATTTATTCATTAAAATACTAATCTATTTGGAGATGTTACAAGGGAGGCCAGTAGTGGCGCGGGTCCCAATATGCCACATGGTTGGCCATGTGGATGCCACCCATCAAGGTCCGGATGTGCCCAGGTGGGTTCTCCACATCGTCCCAGGTAGGTTGTGCTTTATGACTCCTCGGGAAACGTGCTAGGCATCGTTTCCCCGCACCCTCTCCAACAACCCATTCATTCTGTCTCGGGTCTGGAGTGTGAGAATTTGGCCACCCCGGTAGTTGTCTGCCATGGTGCCCTTATTGCTTCGATGCCACCTCCTGTTGTTGTTTGAACCTTCTGCTTGGTGGGTGCTCTGTCGTCGTGTTATGGTTCCCAAAAGCTTGTTGTTCGAGCGGAGGGGCTTCATATTGTTAACCTCGTTGGCACATCTGTTGGAGCGGTCTTCCTCCATGTTCGTCGTCATGGGTTGGATAACTTCCGTTATGTTGTTTTGTTGTTCGTGGTCCGTGGTGCGAGTCCCCTAGTTGGAAGCTCCTGTTCCTGCCTGTTTCCGAGTTGCTCCTATTGTTCGTGTTCCTGGCTCATCCTCAGCTCATGGTTATTAATGGAGCACTGTCTTGATTTCATGGTTATTGTTTTGGCTTAAAGGAGGACTTTCTTCGCTTCTTAATGAAGTTTATTATAGGATTGATGCATGCTTGAGATGCAAGAGGAGGCTCTGAAATAATTTGGGCATGCCAATTAGATGCACATGTGAAATTAGAGGCATTATGAAAATAGAGGCATGGTAATTAGACAATAATTTGGACTCTCAATTAGAGGCTTTCTGAGTTCATTCAAGTTAGGGTTTTCTAGGGTTTCATGGTTTCGGCTTTAGGATAGCCTTTATTCCACCCAAATAGTAACTTAGTATATTTTATAATTGAGTGAAGGTTTCATGGTTATGGAAAATTCAGTTATGGTTTAATGGTTTGAAGGTTATGGAAAATTCTGATATGTGCAAATTCACTTCATTTATTACTTCAATTCTGTGATTATATTGCCTTCAGTTATTGATTCAACGATTGTTTGAATTCATAATGAATGGTTGTTAATTTCTTATTGAAGTTGATTATAGGGTTGATGCATGCTTGAGATGAAAGTTGACGCTCTGAAATAATTTTGGCATGCCAATTAGATGAATAATTTGGACTCTGAATTAGAGGCATTCCGAGTTCATGGGATTTGGATATGCCAATTAGATGAATATGTGAAATTTGGATTGATTTCGAAGAAGAGTATGAGCGAAGATGAAAGAGTATTTGAATGCTTGATTTGGTGTGTATCTTTCATTTTATGAATACAGTATATATATATATATATATGGATATTATGGAAGTGTGTAAAGGTCTATGGTCTTAGGCCTATGTTCTATTTTAAAAAAATCATAGCTTGGAAATTATTTTTATTACAACTATATAACAATACTCGTCTAAACTAATCAATCAAATTTTCACTTATAAACATTGATATTATCATGAAATGAATGCTAAAAAAATACACCAGTCTTAGGTGTATGAATATGTGTTTTTTCAAATTTATCTCTAAAGTCTAGACAAGGCAACCTCTCTTTCTTTCTTCGGTCATAATCTCGTCATGTTTATTCCTTGCCAATGTCCTTAATTGGATGTTCTCTTCCTTATGTCGGATCAACTCTAACATCCATGCTTGATTTGGTAAACGAGGGTTAGTTAAAGATGCCCTCTTTCACGTCCCCAATGACCATATATCTATTATGGGCACACATAAGGGTGACAAGGTCAAAACATTATCTTCCCATTTTTTGTTTTTCTCTTGGCACATTGTTAATGATTTGTACAATTGATTTATGTCCATCTTCAATAGACTAACAAACCAAAGAGCTTCATTTCAATGAAAAACTTATGGATTTGTTTAAGACAGTAAGATCCCCAACTATGAATCACATATTAGTGTCAGAATCCTTTAGCTTTAACTCAGTAGTTATTTGTAGTATGTTGGGCATGCCTATGTGTTTGTCCCATCTACAGCTAGCCCTCATTTTTTATTTTTCTAGAATTTTCGTTCTTATTTAAAAAATTGTCATTACTCTTCCAGAAGCAATGCAATATGCATCATGGAAATAATGATACCACCTGCTCTCATTCTTGTCAAATTGCACATGGTCTTGACATAGGTGCTTGAGGTGCCCACTTTTTTGCCTATAAAATTCTTGAAGTGGATTCCCAAATCAAAGTTTCCATCAACTATTATGTGTAAAATTTTGACAAGTTGTTGAGGCTCTCATTCACAATTTTGAATGTGACATGCTTGAAGGAGCATTAAAGCCTGAACTAAAAAACAAGGAATCTATGTAGTAGGTAGGAGTGCCAAGCTATTACCTCTATATTGAATTTGTAAATCTATGAGTTGTTGTGCGTTGAAAGTATACATAAATGTAGAGTTTCATTGTGGAGTGTTACCCCTCACAACATCGGCTTGCTTCCAATGTTCTACTCATCACTTTGCTTGGATTCTTCCCTTTGTACCCATTGGTTGAAGTTTGAGCCAAGGTTCCCCCTTGATTTCTTATTTGGTAAATAACCATCTAAAATAAACCAAACCCTAGGAAAACACTAATGTGTATGACAGAGGATGCAAAGTTTGTATGCAAGATGTTTTCTTGAGATTGTTAGGCATGTGAGTTGTTTGTAAACCAAAGAAGAAAAAATTACAATTATGAGCTGTTTGCTTGAGATTGCTTTCATTCTTGCTGTGTGCTCTAACCCTAGATGCTCGAAACCTAAGTAATCTATAACTGTGTGCACATATGGAGATGACTTCGGCTTTTCATTAATATATAAATGAAGCATGTAGTGCATATGTTCTGATATTATTTATGTGTTGTTTGGTTACATGATGAAATGAGTTGTCCCTCTCAGAGGTTGCTTGCAATGCTTACTTTCAATCCAATTAAAGTTGATTTGCATTCAAGTCAGTATTGCATTCAATTTATATTTTCAATAAGGTCGGTCTACCATCCAATTTAGTTTAACATTAAAAATAGTTTGGCAACCAAGTAATATAGCAATTAGTTTTACTAAGGAATGCAGTCCAATAAATAGACATAGTCATGAAGAAAATAATGCTTGACATAAAGGAAATAATACTTGACATAATAGACAGAGTAGCAATTCGGGATTTATACATATGGTTGGTCCCTGGTGGGTTGGGACTTTATACATTTACTGTGATTATGCCTAACATATATCGACTGTCAGATTGGATTCAAACAAAATCTTAGGAAACCACCCAAAATTCCTCCTGCAAGAAAATTTATCTTTCATCTATGTATGCCAAACAAAACACATCTTTCATCTGTCAAACAAAAACTTTAAAACCACCCAAAATTCCTCCAGCAACAAAATCTATCTTTCATTTGTGTATTCCAAACAAAATACATCTATCATCTTCCAAACAAAAACTTTGGAACCACCCAAAAATCACTATGTGTGGTAGGGTTGACTACCTTCATTGCCCAATCTGGGGTTAGATATTGTCGCTTGACTTGATTGTGTTTAGTACAACAAGACGACTTTAAGCATTAATATTATTCCGCACAGTTAGAGTTTTCATTAAATGCTTTATAAAAATTTTAATTTTTTGTGAATTTTTTTGGGATGTTACATGTGGTATCAGAGTGCGAGTTCAAACTCTAGGCCTGAAATAGGCTCACACACGCAAACAGAAAACAAATCAGAAAGTTTATGTTACTAACTTTTATTTTAATTTTATTTTTGTATAGAACAAATTGACCTTTAAATTGTAGGTATGGAAATACCAAAAGAATCAGTAGAGGACAGATCACCTCGTAATGAACATATTAATAATAATAACCCTGAAGGAATTTACGTTGAATTAAATAACCAGTCTTCCGAATTTTTATGTACTGTTCAGGATTTAAAGTCCGAGTTAAGAGCTGTTACAGAAGAGAATGAACGAATCCTGAAGGTATAGGAGGAGTTACAATAGAATTTGAGGGAGAACTGTCATAATGATGAAAGAGGCAGAAAATCAGAAATGAAGTCTGATTCTGAAACAATGTCCCACAAACATAAACATAAGAAAGCAAGAAATGATAAAAGGAATAGTTACTCATCATCTGAATCTGATCCAAGTAATATTGACTTTGATCATGACAGTAGTAACAGTGATTGCTGCTCTAAAAAGAGAAAACATAAACATCATGAACATATTACTGGAGAATTTAAAAAGATTAAGCCACCAACCTTTAATGGTGAAAGTGAGAGGGGTGAGACAGCTGAAGCATGGCTATCTGGAATGAAGAAGTACTTTAATATTTACGACTACTCTTCTCAATTAAAATCCAAGATGGCTATTTACAATCTGACCGGAAAGGCAGATATTTGGTGGCGGGATCTTAAAATAATTAAGAGTATAAAAGAAAAAGATGTAACCGGGAATATGTTTAAAAAGCTAATTAAAAGGAAGTTTTTGTCGGAACAATATTTTGAAGATAAGTCAAAATACTTTTACGATTTGAAGTTGGGTACAATGAACATGAAAGAGTTGTGCAGCAAGTTCCTTAGCTTGCTGAGGTATGTACCTTATATGGTCGAAGAAAAGCCTAAAGTGCAAAGGTTTCTCAGTTGTTTACTTTTCAACATAAAAGACCAGATTGAGTATGATAACCCTTCCACTTTGGAAGAGGCCATGAGAAAAGCTAATTTCTGTTTTGATCAAAACAGAAAAAGAGAAGGAACAACTAGCTGGAAGAGTAATAAGTCTAAAATATAAATTAATTATAAGTTAATAAATACAAATTAATTATCTAACTCCCTTTGGGAGTGCACCGAAGTTGCATATAGAATATCTTCTTAATTATATTAAGGTTTGTTTCATATGCACAAGATACCTTCGTTTTTAGCATATTAATACTTTGTTCATTCCTGTGTTTATAGGAAACATGTATTACTATCCATAAAAGTAATTTTCCTCTACCCTTAAAATAAGGTGTTTTATAAGAGTTTTCTCTAAAATAAGAAAACTTTAGTTTCTTAATAGAATTTCCGAAGGAAATTCTTTGGCACTGAATGCCATATTTATAATAAATAAAATTGATAAATTTTATATATAATAGTTTATAATAAATTTATCCTAATAATAGATGCTATCTAAAATCTTGTAGCTTATAGCTAGCGCCCCTCGATTAAGGAGGACTTTGAAAGTCTAAATGGACAAATTAAGTTTCTTTAAGTGCCCAAGACACCAGTGATGATGTTCTATCATCACATGGCTTCCCAACAATTTATACATTCTACTGGTGGATCATAGATTACTTAGGATAAAATAATTAACCTAGTGTTGACCATTAGGTCTTAGGGGTTCTTTACTACCTTTCAGTGGCAAATGGTTTGATATAGGTTTCCCTCACTCATTGTAGGTTTTAGTATTGTATTTGTAGGTTAAGACAACATCTCTCTTCCCCAGAGAGTTTAGTTACTTTATTTAAGTAGTGTTATGTTCTTAGTAACACTTAGAAAAAGACATAATGATACTCCCAAGTACCACTGTTGGGGCCTTGGCCTTGAGCTCCTCACCGGGGTCATTTACATAATTCATAATTACATTTATAAGAATAATAACAATAGGGGTCGAATTTGAGGGATGTTACACCCACTCCCTACCAAATAAATGCCAATACTGTTGCTCTCGTTGAGGTAATCCCAAGCAGTTAGGGTTAATATCATTACCAAGGAAACCATGTGAAGACTAGCCACGGGGGACGCCACTAGAATTTCCACCCATAACACTTTAATGCACTTTTATTATCATATCTATTGTATACGTCATCTGCCATCGCATTATAACCATGTTAGAGTTTCAGTCTTGCATAGTTGGTAACCATACTACAGTATGGATATATATTATATCAAATGATCAAACTATTATCCTTATTCCATTCAAGTGCTACATAATAATTTGCTAGTACATCATATCCTAGGTTAAGGTTTCAGCCATCCAATATGGAGAAACTTACAACCATATTTTAACATGGTTACATTATTCCTAAAAACATTGGAACTTAGGATATGATTCTATTACTATATATTTTGATATCAGGTTGTAATTCCTAGGTGTAGGATGTAAAAACACATTAACATTAATTTCGACGCTTAACACTTTCAACATTAAACAAATACATGTGTATTACAAATAACATAAATGCTGAGAATTGGTGTGAGATCATATAAAATACTCAATACAGATCATAACTAAAGGAACAACTAGAACATATCTCACCATTACTGTTGTCATAATTTACATCATTATTACTTGAATTAGACTTAAAAGATGAGTAACTGTTCCTTTTATCGTTCTTTGTTTTCTTATGCTTATGTTGGTGGGACATGATTTCAGAATCAACTCTAAATTCTGATTTTCTGCCTCTTTCATCACTGTGACAGTTTCCTTTTAAATTCTGCTGTAACTCTTCTTGTGCCTTTAAGATCTATTCATTTTCTTCTTTAACACCTTTTAACTCAGATTTTAAATTCTGCACAGTGCGTTAAATTTTAGAAGACTCGTTGTTTAACTCAACGTAAATTCCTTCAATGTTATTATGATTATTTTGTTCATTACGAGGAGATCTGTCCTCTGTTGATTCTTCTGGTATTTCCATACCTGCAATAAAAGTAAATTTGTACTGTGCAAAAATGAAATTAAATTGCAAAAGTTAGTAACATAAACTTGCTGATTTATTTTTCTGTTTGTGCGCATGAGCCTCATTCAGGCCTAGAGTTTGAACTTGCGCTGTGATACCACATGTAACATCCCAAAAATCGCAAAAATTAAAATATTTTCTATGTGACAATAAACATTATCTGATAATGTGGAAATATAACAATGCATGAAATATAATCTATAATTAATTGTGCTGTTACATATCACTTCTGTTGTTGCTTATCGATGTTGAATTAATTGTTTGACTAAAGTGCTTTTGTTTGGTTGATGAAGGGGTTCTTTGGACGCCCCGAGGCTTACTTAGCATTCATGCTAAAACATGTGAATTCGTACTTGTGACAGATTGATAGGTAGGAGATAAGAGTTGTGAAAGAGAATCCACAATTATCAAAGAAGAACTACAATGCTTACATCATAGTATTGTACCCAGATTTATTTGGTCTCCGTCATGTTTTCTGTATGTAACCATTTACTTTCTATCTCAATGATGAATCATGCAATTTCATGTTCAACTGTTTGTTAATTAGTTTAGACTCTACCTCCTGTGATGATGGTATCGTTTTGAAATGTTTCCTCTTACACCATTCATTAACAAGTGTGTAAGTGTATGCGTTGAGATATGTTCACCATGCATAACTTTAAGGTCTGTCTTACTATTGTTTATAGGGTTATTATTTAACCATTGTAAATGTGTTTTGTTACCATTCTAACAACTATCACATTGGTGAAACGTGAGTTGGAAACAACATGATACCCTAAGCGACACTTATATGTTTGTACGACTCTAAATGCATAATATGGTTTCTGTGCAGCTATAGGGCATATGTGCATCATGGAGATCCTATTTTATTCTATACACTAACATCTCCTTGGCTATTATGTGAATAGTGTGAGTTGAGTACGACCTTATTATCTATGTGTAACTATATGGAACATATATGTATCTATAGGTTACATACTACTTTGTAATACTTGGTGATATATGAGAATTTCATTGCAATATATAGTATGTAAGAAAATACATACAAGGTGATACTTAAACGCATACAAACCTTGTAATATCATGCAATGGTTGAATATATATACAAACTATACAAATAATGTGTGATATGCAGACCTTGATGAATTTAGTTGCTAGCTTAGAGTCTTGACAGGTTTATATGATGTCGACTTTACCAAAGCGATGCAAGGTGTAATAAATGTTATAAGGTGGATATCCACATTACCGGTTGGCAAGTAAAATCATAATATTCGGTATTAAATGCACACAACTAACAAAATTAGTGGAAATCTATCGTGGATAATACGGTAGGCTTGGCTCACATGCTAGTTTCCAAAAATAACCTTAGAGTGCTAAGTTGTAACCTGACACGAGGGAAATTGCTGTAGAGTTGGCTCCTTCGTGGTTTTGGTAATGATGGCTCATTTAATATGATTGACTGGTTGTAAGTTTCATAAACTCCACCTAAGATCTTCACCGTCGATCTTGTGAGGGTTTCGATGCAATGGTTAAACCCTACTTGGTTTGGAAAATCGTGTTCATTGTATCGTTGTTGTTTGATGGTAGTGGCTCTGCACCGGCCGACAGGCTGATGGTTTGTATCAAGGTTGAACTTCCTGTGGGCTATAGCTCCTGAGTCTCGTATTCGAATCTCTGAAATTTTATAGAGCTGAGCTCTGAGTTTCTTGTACAGTAGTTCTTTTGTTGAGCTTCCAGTCGAAGTTGTAACTTACTAAGGTTTGATCGTTAGACCTATTGAGAGTTGTAAGATTTTGGTTTGGCAACAACCAACCTTTCTCTATGGTTGTTTCCAGGTTTTGATACTGTTGAGAGTTATGGTTTCGATGAACTCCTGTTACTCCAACTTTTGGCAAGGTGAGGCTTCGTCGCTGCTACACCAGATTTGGCGTTGAATGCTACTATGGCTTTCAAAAGGAGGTAATATGTTTAGTTTTTATCACTGTTATAAGCATATGATGATATTGATGTTTAGTCTATTTTCAATACGGTGACCCTTCCTTCTTGATATTGTTTTTAACCATGTTTTCAAAAGTCTCGCAGGTACAATGTGTAATGGCTTCGACATTCTGGGCATTGGAAGTTGGGTTTCAGCTATACTAACTGGTAAGCCTTTGATGGTTGTCTTGGAAACCTTGTGTAGAAGATGATGGTCATCTACTTGAAAGTTCTGTGTATTGTGTTTGAAAAAATCA
Source organism: Larix kaempferi (assembly GCA_027924585.1). NCBI lineage: Eukaryota > Viridiplantae > Streptophyta > Pinopsida > Pinales > Pinaceae > Larix > Larix kaempferi. Next base: position 6,535,234 of record BSBM01001073.1, read on the forward strand.
TAGATTTTTACGATTAGGGTTTCTGAATCTTGTTGAAAGTATGGGGAGGTTATCCCTCGACCCATGAGGCAACTGTTGGTTCTCGTTTTGAATGTAATAGTGTTAAGATAGGGTTTCACCCTCAAAATTGAATGAAATAATATTTGATGTTTCGATACTAAAGTTATCGTTTCCTTTGTAAATGGCCAGGCATAATGTAAATGTTTAAATATGTAACATGATGTGTCGGTTGCTACCAACTAGATAATGTAGGCTTACAACCTGTGTGAAGTCTTGTTTATTTTGTAAACCTGTAGGTTAAGTTTTCGAACTCCTTCAAAAGAAATTCAAATAGAATATTTAAAATTTATAATACTGTAATTGTGTCTTTTCATCAATTTGTGCTTGGTCTGTACAAACGAGTTGTAACTCGTTAATGATATGGGAATAAGCAGTGAATGTTTTTGTGAAACGATAACACAATTGTTTGTTTTATAGAACAATGGGTAAATGAAATTGTTGATAAGGATTTCAGCCTGCATGAGCTTCATTTTTGTTTATAATGTTGTTGCTGCATCTTAAAGAAAATAGGAAAGTAATTTCCAGTGTTAGGGTTTAGTCTTTGTTTTGGAATTTTTACAGTCGTTTTGATTATCCAATCATAACTAAACAATATACGGGCATGTTTATAGTATGAGTGTCTGGTCTTGGTAAAAAGGGTTGATGTCTGCTATTTCTATTTCGATTTATTTGCAATCAAAAGTATTATCTAAACCCTGAAATGAATCTATCGAATTTAACTATTGGACTTACAGAAATGATTACTATGCAAGTGCTTAGTTTGTTTACTGTTAATGAATATGCTAATAACAAATTCGATTTCCTACTCTAGCAGGAAAATATAAAAAACTTGGAAATGCAAAACTGTTGTGATGAAAATCTGTAATTCGACTCCGTAGAGGAATATAATTACTCTTAAACATAGATAAAATTGTGTGAGAATTGATGATCAGTACATAAATAATTTGTATTTATTCTATGCATTATTATTAAAAGAAATTGATAGAAATAAGCTATCTAATGGAGTCTACTCTGTAACTGTAGGGAATAGGAAATATTTTCATTTAAATTTTCAGAAGGAAATTTATGTATTTCTAAATAAACTACTATTCGCAATGAGAGAAACATTAATGTAAATTTATGTAGATACTTGTCTAAATCAGAAAATACTGAAAACACTAATTTAGGTAGACTTAGAGAATTTAACAGTAACAATAATTTTAAATAAACACATCATTTGCATCTTTTCTATCACTTGGCTATCTTGCTAATCATACTTATATATTTTAATCTATCTCGGTACTAGAGTACGATGCCGTTCCTTTTTGCATGGGGAAAAATGCAGAGATCATTTTATTCAATCATTCTAATGATACAAACTTAATAATTTATTCAGTAAAATTGAAACAAGGAACTTAACAGTAAAAGTTTAAAGAGATAACATAACTTAAAAATAAAAGTAGATAAGACCATATAACCTGTAAGAGATGATAGGGCTGACAAACACCCAAGGAGGCCTATTCCTCCCAACCTACTTCAGAAGAAGCAGCTCAACTGTTGACTTCAAATGAACCCCCGAGCCTGCTTACTGATCCATTAAGTGGGTGGAATCTATGTAAAAGCAAGGCACAAAAAAAAAATACCTTCTCCACTCGGTATCAGCTTCTTGAAACAAAATGCCTTCTCCACTCAACATCAAACTCCTGAACTCAATAAGAGTTTGGCATAATCACAACATGATCAACAACATCATATCCCCACATCAAATCTCTTGGGTGCAAACACAACAAAACCCCAAGGTAAGTTTCCTCGTCAGGAAAAGTGATGAGCCTCAGTTCATAATTTGATGGCTATTATATAGACTGCCTAGGTCTTTTAGTGGTCAGTTTAGAATAAATGAGCCTCAAGCTCCAGTCCCATCTTTTAGGGCACTATGACCATATTTCAAGGGAGTTGCCCCATACCAACAACTAGTTAGTTGCATCATGATGCTGCCACTGGTCCATTGCCTTCTACCACAGATTCCATTCCACCTAGTGGATCAGTAACCACTCTTTCAATAGTCCTCTTAGGTGTTTGTCTCCTATTTTATTTATTAAATAATAATATATTGTGCAAATTATAGTCATCCTTTGACACCTGTCCAATACAAACTTTATAATAAAAGTTATCATAATGTTTCTAAACATAAAATGTTTTCGAGCTTAAAGGGTATGTTACATAGAGTTTGCTTGACAACCCCTAAAAAATATAAAGTTTGCATGACGCCCCCTTAATGCAAGATCTCTTCAAGATTTTAGTTTTTCCTTCAATCTAGAGCTAGGACCTTTACTATCATTATACAAGAATTTTAAACTTCACATGCCTTCATTATTCAAAATAAAATAGAACTACTACTCAACTTTGTTTTATAATTATATTAGAATTATATTCTTCTTTGGTAGAAATATTTTTTGAAAAAACCCTTTCACACTTTTTATTTTGGAAAACTCCTTTACAAAAATATCTTAAATGAAGCCTTTTACTTAATCCAACAAAGAGTTTTTAAACCTTTTAAATCCCACTTAAGCTCCTTTTGAAAAATCTATTTTTTAATATATTATTTTGAAATACCTTTGGCTTTGGACGAATTCAATGATTCTCATGGATCTTGCAGGGATCCAACCAGTGGTTCCTCCAATGCAGCGATATCACACTTTCCTTCAACTGATTGTCCACAAGTCTAATCTTTTGCATCGGCTGACGATCTCATCTCAACAGGAAGCTAGCTTCTCCAATACAGATTTCGTCACGCTACTACCTTCCACGAACTGATCGAGATAAACTTCTCCACGGATTGTTCAACTGTGGATATTTTATTTTAACGCACTCCTTTTTTTTTGGCGAGCAGATATGCTTCAATGAACAGATCGAAAGCACCTCCTTCAACATAGAATTTCTGTAGATTGACTGCCTTCTTCATACTCTCCAATGGAGGTTGGAGTTTCGTCATGAATTTGCTTCATATATGTGGATCTAAAATCGTTCTCGGATGGATTTCCGTCGTGTGCTTTAGACTCGAACCCAGATCTCTTTCTTGGATCAATTTTCTCACTTTACTGGTGAAAGATCTTGGCTTGGATAAAATGATCTTTTCCTTTCTTCACTATGGAAGAATCCTTCTTCATGATGGAAGAATACACTAATGCTTGGATTTGCTCTTGGATCAATATGTTTTCCACATATCCTGATGAATTTTATGGAACAAGCTGTTGCTTTTCTATTCACATAAAACTTCATAATTACAATGGACCCTAAGGCCACTGTTTAAACACTACTACATACAAAAACCTTAACCTAGCTCATGTTTTATGCCTTAGGCTTTATGCCTTAAGCTTTATGATTTATGCTGAACTTAGCTTTACTTCTAATAATAAAACTGACAAAATCAAGCTTTATGCCTTAAGCTTTATGATTTATGCTGAACTTAGCTTTACTTCTAATAATAAAACTGACAAAATCAAGAGGTACTTACAGTAAAAATCTATGGGAGAATCGTTCAAGGTAGGCTGAACCTGAACCTTAGCAACAACCTGCTAAACTCATTGAGTGGAAAAATAGAGATAATCATGTCAAATCGATCATTTGTCTTGCATTTTCTGATTCAAAACTTATCACATTGATTTAGATAAATCATTTAAAGAAGTATGGGAGGAATTACAAAAATTATTTGATGCAAAAGGAGTTAATGAAAAATTCTCTTTAAAACTCCAACTTTTTAGGTTTAGGATGGCTACAAACACAACAATTTCCTGTCATATAAATCAGTTAAAAGCTCTTGTAAAACAATTAGAAGAAGTTGGTATATAAGTAGAGGAAGTTGATGAAAAGATGTGTTATTAAATCTTTATCTTCAAAGTACCACAATATTGTTTTTGCATTGAGCCAATTGTCTTCACAATCTTCAAATGATATGATATCCTCTCAAATAGTTTATCTTCGAAGTACCACAATCTCGTTTTTACATTGAGCCAATTGTTTTCACAATCTTTAGATGATATGCATGGAGATAAAAGATTGAGTACAAAATATTATGAAAATTTTGTTATTTTGTTCCTTGAGAGTGTGCATTCTTTATTAAAAATCAAATAAGCAAAAAAGGTAGGAAATAATATTGAATGTCATTAATGCAGAAAAGTAGGTCTTACATCATGGAATTGTAGAATTCGAATAAATGATGTCTTAAAAGGAAAGATTAGAGACAAAAAACAACACAATAGGGCATTAACATACCGATCTAAATATGAAAAATGTTTACGAGGACACAAGGGAGGACAACTTCTTCTCAACAATCAAGTTCTTGCTTCCGACATGAAAGATTCAAGATAGTGTAATTCAATATGGATTGTTGTCCAAGTAATTCAGCAGTTGTGGTCGAGGGAAGAATCCTCATTAATTGTTGAGGTTATTAGACATGTGGATTGTCTAGTAATTGACTTCGGGGAAGTGGAATCCGGGAACTCAAAAATCCAACTCGGGAATTCTACCTTTATGAGGGTGATGAGACATCATGATGGAGTATGTGCAAGAATATGAATATGTGGAGAAGAAGATATGTTTTAGAAGAAGTTTTTTTTTATTTTATGTTGTTATTGTCAATCAAGTTTCTTAATTGTAGTTATGCTCAGTATAGTTATGCAAATTGTTCCTATGTAGTGAAACAAATAAGCAAGCCATCAATGTAATCGTTGCAATGTGCACTCTGATAATTAATAAAATTTATGTTCAGATTATTCTTATATGTCTGTATTTCATTCTTGTAGCCATGAATTCTTAACACATGGTCGGTACCAAAAGATCTTCTAAATGCCCTCGACAATGACTTAAGTACCCTCGAAATTTCTCAGTAAAGAAGACAAAAGATTGATTCTTGGTGAGAATTGAAGTCTATTTTTCCCAAGATTCACACCCCTTCCAAGAATAAGGACTTATTTTCTAATTTCCTTTCTTGACGTTGTTTCTAAGTTCCTTTCTGAGTTGTTTAGAAAATTTTGTGAAGGCATTGTTTCTCTTGTAGAGAAAGCAATAGGGCATGTAAGGGTTTATTGTTAAGGATGATGAGGACGACATTTTCGTTGACTCTCTAGATGCACCAAGGATGACATTTTTAATTAAATAATTAATAGTTCTGTTAACTAAATAACAATATTTGGTGATATTAATTAATATTATAATTAATTACTTATTATAAAATAATAATCGTGTTCAATTAATAATATTGTTTAATTAAACAAAATTAATCTATTAATATTGTGGCTTAGATAATCGGGTGATGGTTTGCTCGACCTACCATTGACGATATGTGAGGAAGTTTGTTGAGATTTCTCATATGTGTTAGCTTTCCTTGATTCCTTTGGAATAACATGAAGCTGATTTTTCTATTGAAAAGAAAATTTAAAATATGTATTTCATTAAAATCATTAAACAATATTAATCTATTAATCTTTTTTAATTAAATAATAATTCATTAATTAATATTTCCATTGACTAAATAAAAATATTTGGTGATATTAATTAATATTATCATTAATTACTTATTATAAAATAATAATTGTGTTTAATTAATAATATTGTTGAACTAAATAAAATTAATCCATTAATATTTTTTAATTAAATAATAATTAATTGATTAATATTATTATTTATTAAATAATAATAATATGAATTAAATTATTTTATATTTATTTTTAGTAATTAATTATTATGAAATAATAATTTATTGTTTAATTAAACAAGTTTATTATTCAAACAATTAAAATATGTATGTCGTTAAAATTATTAAACAATATTATTTTATTAATATTTTGGAGATATGTAGTGTTACTAGCAACAACCACATTAATAATATTAATGTGTTCCAATAAGTAGATAGGTGTAAATTGGGCACATGTATTTTCATATTATTGTTTTTCCTATAGTATGTGTCCAATTTACACGTAGCGAACACATTAATATTATTAATGTGGTTGTTGCTAGTAGATATAAAAAACAAAAACACTATATTACATACTAGTTTATTTATTATATATACATTTATAGTTTTATGGTTAAACTACTATATTATACATGTTACTAGTTTCATGGTTAAACTACTAAGACTCTATTGGTAGATATAAATTCATCATTAATTCTAATTTTGAGGATCAAAATTACATTTCTATTTTAACTAGTTGGAAGAAAAAATCAATATTGCAAATATTAGAAGAAACTCTTATGATCTTTATAGTGAAATGGAAGCTCCACAACCCCTAAAATGCACTCGACAAGGTTTTTCCATCTTTGAGAGTTTGTGAGGATTGAAGATGAAAGCCACTTTAAGTTTTGATATTGTTTTACTTATTACATTTTTCTATTTTATAAGAGTTATTATTAAATTTTTAATTATTAAAATTTATATCGAATCAATTATTGTTTTGTTGGAACTATCTTCTCCATTTTGATTGGAAATTATATTACACTGTTTTAATTTTTAATTTTTTTACATTATTTTACTTATTACTATTTCCTATTCTTTAAAAGTAATTATTATATTCGTAACTAAAATTGATGTAGGCTCAATTATTACTATGATTGTACGTCACATAATTTATATTTATTATTTATGATAATAATATCTGCATGGAATGTAATTAACTTTATGTCTAACTAATAGCTTCCTCTCCAAGATCTTGAGTACTTAATTTCTCAATGATTAAGTGCCACTAAATATCCCTCATCTAATTACAAGTTATCATATGTAAATTATTATCAAAGCCACAAGGCAGTTTTATTATTATTATTTGTTTAAGGTGAGGAAAATTGCTAGGGAAACTAAAGCTTACGAATGTTCGAGCCATCAAGGCAGTTTTATTATTATTTGTCTTAAGATGAGGAAATTTGCTAGGGAAGCTAAAGCTTATGAATGTTCGAGCCATCAAGGCAGTTTTATTATTATTTGTTTAAGATGAGGAAATTAGCAAAGGAATCTGAAGCTTATCAATGCTCGTGCCATCATTCAAAGATAATGTTCGAGCCATCATTCAAAGATGTTGTAGCAAATCAAAGAGCCGCAACTTTCTGCTTGAACCAGCCGCCAAGAAGTATGAAACAGAATTTTATTTAAGTTGCCACAATTGCTATCTGAAACCATTGCTGAGAGGGGAAGACTGTTGTTTTGTACGTGCTGAAGGGGAAGCCCTAGTGTGGCATTCAAAATTGCTTCAAGCTGATTTAGTTGTTGTGACTCTAATGTTTTTCCAATATTTGTATTTTTTCATGGAGTGATAAGCATATTTACAAAAATGTAATTTCTTCTTGAAAAATTTAATGGCCACCATAATTTTCATACCTGGAAGGTTAAAATTCAATTGCATTTAATTGATGAATTTTATGGAGTAAGCTATTGCTTTTCTATTCACATTAAAATTTATGATTACAATGGACCTAAAGACCTCTATTTAAACACTTCTACATACTAAAACCTTAACCTATCACATGCTTTATGCCTTATGATTTATGCCTTAAGCTTTATGCTTGATGTTGAACTTAGCTTTATTTCTAATAATAAAACAAAAGTGGGAGGTAATTACTTTTTCTAACACCCTTCTTAATTACTTTTTTCTAACACCCCCTTAATTACAACGGCTAAATATTATAGAACAAGCTGCTTCTTTTCTATTCACATAAAAATTCATAATTACAATGGGGTTGGAAGGTCTTTATTTAAACACTACTACAGACAAAAACCCTAATCTTGGTCATGCTTTATGCCTTATGCCTTATGCAGGGTTTAACTAAACTTAGCTTTACCTCTAATAGTATAACTAACAAAAGCGAGAGTTAATTACTTTTTCTAACACTCCTCCTTAATTACAATGGGTAAACATACAATCTAACTACTACTAAAACATGTTTCCTCTAAAGGATTTCATCAAAACAAATTGCCTGTTGGTTTATGTCTCACATAGGCTTACAAAACTTATCTTGACCTTCTTTGCTGCTATGTGCTGATGCAACCTCTTCTCATACTTTATGTTCCAAACTTTGAGGCTTTCAATGTTTTTTTTCTTCTTTGGGCTCGAGACTTCAACCTATTGTCTAGGCTAACTCCTTCTCTTGGGTCCACATACTTCCTTCCTTATCATCCCCTAAAAAAAAAATAGATTTTTCCTGACACCACCTTAATGCAAGATCTCTTTTAAATCTTAGTTTTTCCTTCAATCTAGAGCTAGGACCTTTACTATCATCATACCAGAATTTCAAGCTTCATTCTTCATAATAAAATAGAGCCGCTCCTCAACTTTGTTTTAGAATTATATTCTTCTTTCTTAGAAATCTTTTTTGAAAAACCCCTTTCACACTTTTTATTTTGGAAAAATCCTTTACCAAAATATCTTAAATGAAGCCTTTTACTTAATCCAACAAAGAGCTTTTAAACCTTTTAAATTCCCTTTCAAAATGATAAGCTCCTTTTCAAAAATGTATTTTTTAATATATTGTTTTGAAATACCTTTGGCTTTGGACGAATTCAAGATTCTCTTGGATCTTGCAGTGATCCAACCAGCGGTTCCTCCAATGCAGCGATCCTCACACTTTCCTTCAAGTGATTGTGCACAAGACTAATCTTTTGCATCGGTCGACTATCTCATATCAACGGGCATCTAGCTTCTCCAATACATATTTAATCACGCTACGGATTGTTCCACGAACTCATAGAGATAAACTTCTCCACGGATTGTTCCACCGGTGGGTATTTTCTCTTGACGGGCTCTTTTTTTTTTGCGGATCTGCTTCAATGAATAGATCGAAAGCACCTCCTTCAACAAAGAATTTATGTGGATTGACTTCCTTCCTCACACTCTCCAATGGAGGTTGGAGTTTCTTCACGAATTTGCTTCATATCTGCAGATATAAAAGCTTTTTCCGGTGTATTTTCGTCTTGTGCTTTAGACTCGAACCCAAATCTCTGTCCAATTTCTTGGATCAATTCTCTCGCTTCACTGGTAAAATATCTTGGCTAGGATCAAATGATCTTTTTCTTCTTCACTATGGAAGAATACAAGAAGCTTGGATCTGCTCTTGGATCAACATGCTCTCCAAGATACCTAATCAAGCTCTAATACCATGATAAATTTTATGGAACAAGCTGTTACTTTTCTATTTACATAAAAATTCAAAATTACAATGGACTAGAAGACCTCTATTTAAACACTTCTACATACTAAAACATTAACCTAGCTCATGCTTTATGCCTTATTCTGAACTTGGCTTTACTTCTAATAATAAAACTGACAAAAGCCGGAGGTAATTACTCTTTCTAACATTAATGAGTAAAAATCTATGTGGAATTGTTCAAGGTACTAAACCTGAACCTTAGCAATGGCCTGCTAAACTCATTGAGTGGAAAAATAGAAATAATCATGCCATTGGTCTATTCAGAAATTCATCACATTGATTTAGATAAATCATTTAAAGAAGTATGGGAGGAATTACAAAAATTATTTGGTGCAAAACATTTAATGCAAAATTCTCTTTAAAACTCCAACTTTTTAGGTTCAAGATGGCTATAGACACAACAATTTCTAGTCATATAAATGAGGTAAAGTTCTTGTAAAATAATTAGCAGAAGTTGGTGTAAAAGTAGAGGAAGACGATGAAAAAGTTGTTTTATTAAATAGTTTATCTTCAAAGTACCACAATGTTGTTTTTACATTGAGCTAATTTTCTTCACAATCTTTAGATGATATGATATTAGCTCTCAAATAGTTTATCTTTGAAGTACCACAATGTTGTTTTTACATTGAGCCAATTGTTTTCACAATCTTTAGATGATATGAGATCAACACTGAAGATAAAATATTGAGTACAAAAGATTTTGAAAATTTTGCTTTTTTGTTCCTTGAGAGAGTGCATTCTTTATTAAAAATCAAATAAGCAAAAAGGTAGGAAATAATATTCAATGTCACTATAAGTAGGTTATACATCATGTAATTGTAGAGTTCAAGCAAATGATGTTTTAAAAGGAAAGATTAGAGACAAAAAACAACTCAATAGGTTGTTAAAAGTGGAAGAACCGTCAGAATCTAAATATGAAAAATGTTACGAGGACACAACGGAGGGCAACTTTTTCTAAACAATCAGGTTCTTTCTTGCTACATGAAGGAGTCAAGATAGTGTAACTCAATATGGACTGTTGTCCAAGTAATTTGGCAGTTGTGATCTAAGGAAGGATCCTCATTAATTATTGAGGTTATGAGACATGTGGATTGTCAAGTAATTCACTTCAGGGAAGTGGAATCCGCAAACTCGAAAATCCAATTCGGGAATTCTACCTTTATGAGTGTGATGAGACATCATGATGGAGTACTTGCAAGAATATGAATATGTGGAGAAGAAGATATGTTTTAAAACAAGTTTTTTATTTTATTTTATGTTGTTATTGTCAATCAAGTTTTTTAATTATAGTGTTAGGAGGATGTGTTGAAGATTAACACTTCGATTAGCTTAAATTTGATTGTAACTAAACCGTTATGCTCATTATAGTTATGCAAATTGTTCCTATGTAGTGAAATAAATAAGCAAGCTATCAATATAATAGTTGAAATGTGCACTTTGATAATTAATAAAATTTATGTTAAGATTATTCTTATTTGTTTCTCTTTCATTCTTGTAGCCATGAATTCTTAACACATTGCCTGTACCAAAAGAACTTCTAAATACCCTTGAAAATGAGTTAAGTACCCTCCTTGAAATTGCTCAATAGAGAAGACAAAAGATTGATTCTAGATGAGAATTTAAGTCTATTTTCCCCAAGATTCACACCCCTTCCAACACTAAGGACTTTGTTTCTAATTTCCTTTCTTGACGTTTTTTCTAAGTTCCTTTCTCAGTTTTCTAGAAAATTTTGTGAAGGCATTATTTCTCTTTTAGAGAAATAAATAGGGCATGTAAGGGTTTATTGTTAAGGATGATGAGGACGACATTTTCATTGACCCTCTAGATGCACCAAGGAACAAAGAAAGCTATACAAACTATTTCCTCCCACTTTTACATTGTTTTTGACCATTAAGGTGTTAGTTTTTATAATTATTAAGTTGGGAAAAGGAAGGCTTGGACATCGCAATTGAGCTATCTCCCATAACTAATATTGACATAAGGATAAGGATACTACATCCTTATCTATCATATGGACATCCGTATATTCCTCAAAATGAAGGAGTCTATCCATATTACTAATTACATTTTTAACTCTCTATAAATATGAGATATAAGAGAAACTATTAATATTCTCCCTAATCCTATGTACCAATTGATCCAAATTAAGTACCTTTAAGTTTGATACTCAATTTTACCAATATATCACCACTTTTGAATCTATATTAAATATTCCTAGACAATTTAGACATGTATTTTTTGGACGCTTCCTAGACATTACACATTATCTACAAAGAGGGTAGAGTTTGCATATTTTTCTACAATAATATTTTTAAGACTCAATTGAAAACATGTATGTAGAAAGATAGGGATTGATACACATTTTACAATTTGACTTTACACATTATCTACAAAGAGGATAGAGTTTGCATATTTTTCTAGAATAATATTTTTAAGACTCAATTGAAAACATGTATGTAGAAAGATAGGGATTGATACACATTTTACAATTTGAATTGATTAATTTAACAAAAATAAATAAAATTTTGAGGGTGCATTCTAATGAAACATGTAATTTTCATGAATTTTAATGAAAAATAAAAAAAACATTGATTTGATAAATTAAGTGAGTTAAATTAAATGAATTTGAAAATTATCATATATAAGTTTTGTTAGCATTGTAAACAAAGCAATGTATGTACAATTTTCAAAATTTCATTTGTATAAACTTTGAAATGTTTTACATATTTGTATTCTACAAAATTTGAAATTTTTAAAAAATTATTACAAATTGTACATTTTTATAATTTTTTTTCTAAACTTTGACAATACGAAGAATTATAGTGTAAATAACTTACTTCTACATATTAGGAAAATAATAACTGAAGAGATCATGTTTAAACATGCCTTTTTTCAATGTATTTTTAAAGAAAATAATAATGAAAGAGATCATGTTTGAACATGTCTTTTTTCAACATATTTTTAAAAGTCAATGAAAAAAAACACATAAAGCACATAACCTGTCCATGGAAGCACTTCCTTTATAGGAGGGATTGTTGAGTACATTTGAAACCAAAGGAGGAGGAGGATATAAAATTTTAGCACTCACTATGATTGAAAGCTCACAAAATAACTTCGTCTAGAATGTATAGAGATAAAGCTGGGTTTGTACATTTTATAATGATGGTAATTGATCCAATTAGACTTATCTTTTATTATAAAATCGAGGACTGGCACTCAAATCGCCTCACTTTTTTGGCGATTTGTTCCCTAGATCTGGTTATAAAAACTTGCGGAATCATAGTTCCACCCCATTTACTGCGGAACTATGCCATGGAACTGTGCCCCTAGGGGTTTTAGCACATTTTAAGACGTCCCAGATCGTCGAAATTCCAAAAAAATAACGAGAAGGGGTGGAACTGTGACTCGATGGAAAATTTTCCATCGCCGACACTGGACGATTTGTGTGTGAGTTATCACGCACTGAAAATTGAGCTGCAAAATTTTGGCGTATATTCATATCGAACCAAAACATATAAATTTTACAAGTACATGATAAATACGTAAAAACTAAGAAAACCAATGGTAAAGGCAACTGATGTGCCTCTTGTACGGACCATTGTCCAGTTTAGAATAGACCTTTGGTTGTCTTTTAAGGGCTAACCAAAACGTTCTAGACTCGTCAGAATCCGATAGAGGAATTCTTGTCAAAATCGCAATTTGTAGTGTTTAGATTGGAATTTCGGCCATTTGGGTAGTTTTAAAATTAGGTAAATAGTCTAAAATTAGATAATTAGTCTAGCATATATGCTATTTCAATTGCTAAAATTACAAAAATGAGAAAAAAACTATTTCGGAAAAGAATTTTAACCAGTTTTGAACCAAAAATCACTGAAAAAGCAGTGCGTTTTGGTTGTCTTTTATCCTACGCTAGGGGAGGGAGGCCAGTAGTGGCGCAGGTCCCAAAATGCCACATGGCTAGCTATGTGGACACCACCCATCAAGGTCCGGATGTACCCAGGTGGCTTCTCCACATTGTCTGAGGTAGGTTGAGCTTTATGACTCCTCGGTAAACGTGCTAGGCATCCTTTTCCCCGCGCCCTCTCGAGCACCCCGCTCATTCTTGCTCGGGTCTAGAGTGTGAGCGTTTGGCGAGCCCAGTAGTTGTTCGCCATGGCACCCTTACTGCTTCAATGGAGCCTCCTGCTGTTGTTTGAACCTACCGCCTGGTGGGTGCTCTGTCATCGTGTTATGGTTCCCAAAAGCTTGTTGTTCGAGCGGAGGGGATTCATATTGTTAACGTCGTTGGCACATCTGTTGGAGCGGTCTTCCTCCATGTTCGTCGTCGTGGGTTGGAGAACTTCTGTGATGTTGTTCTGATGTTCATGTTCCGTCGCGCGAGTCCCCTAGTTGGAAGCTCCCGTTCCTGCCTTTTTCCGAGTTGCTCCTGCCTGTTTCCGAGTTGCTCCTGTTGTTCGTGTTCTTGGCTCGTGCTCAGCTCATGGTTCATCCTAGGCTCCTGGTTCTTCCTCGGCTCCTGTTTCGTGCTTCGCTCCTGGTTCGTGCTCGGTGGTGGCAACCTGTTAAAAATACGTGGTAGGATTTCGATCTACCAGCTTCTCTTGCATTGTGTTTTTCAACACAACCACTCGCTTGGTGTGATTTGCTTGCTTTCTCTATCTATGTTCAGTCTTGTTCGGTCTAGTTTGGTTGGTTGGGTATATGTCTCGGTTGAATTGTTTTTGGTTCGTGCTCCGTAGTGGTGGCTTGTTCAAACGATGTGGTGAGTTATCCATCCTACCGACTTCTCTTGCATTGTGTTTTTCAATACAGTCACTCGCTTGGTGTGATTTGCTTGCTTTCTCTGTTTGTGTTTGGTCTGGTTGGGTCTGTGTTCTCAGTTGAATGGTTTTTTCGTTAATTGGCTAGGGTTACGGTTTCATGGTTATGGTTCTGGTTTACAGTTTCATGCTACAAGCAAGGGTTTAATGGAGCACTCTTATAGTTTTTTGCTTTAAATGGAGCATTGTTATGTTTGAATTTGATTATAAATGGAGCATTGTTATTGTTTCATGGTTATGGAACACTGTTATGGTTTTTGGTTTTTAATGGAGCACTGTCTTCATTTCATGGTTATTGTTGCTAGGGTTTCATGGTTTTGGATTTAGGATAGCCTTTTTTGTTTTTATGGGAGCACAGCTATGGTTTTTGGTTTTTAATGGAGCTGTGTTATGGTTGAATTTGATTATAAATGGATCACTCTCTTCGTTTCATGGTTATTGTTGCTAGGGTTTCATGGTTTTGGATTTAGGATAGCCTTTTTGGTTTTTAATGGAGCATTGTTATGGTTGAAATTGATTATTAATGGAGCACTGTCTTCGTTTCATGGTTATAGTTTGCTAGGGTTTCATGGTTATTAATGGAGCACTGTCTTCATTTCATGGTTATGGTTTTGGCTTAAAGTAGGAATTTCTTTGCTTCTTAATGAAGTTGATTATAGGATTGATGCATGCTTGAGATGCAAGATGACGCTTTGAAATAATTTGGGCATGCCAATTAGATGCACATGTGAAATTAGAGGCATTATGAAAATAGAGGCATGGTAATTAGACAATAATTTGGACTCTCAATTAGAGGCTTTTTGAGTTCATTCAAATTAGGGTTTGCTAGGGTTTCATGGTTTCATGGTTTCGACTTTAGGATAGCCTTTATTCCACCCAAATAGTAACTTATTATATTTTATAATTGTGTGAAGGTTTCATGGTTATGGAAAATTCAGTTATGGTTTAATGGTTTGAAGGTTATGGAAAATTCTGATATGTGCAAATTCACTTCATTTATTACTTCCATTCTGTGGTTATATTGCCTTCGGTTATTGCTTCAGCGATTGTTTGAATTGGTAATGAATGGTTGTTAATTTCTTATCGAAGTTGATTATAGGGTTGATGCATGCTTGAGATGAAAGTTGACCCTCTGAAATAATTTGGGCATGCACATTAGATGAATCATTTGGACTGGGAATTAGAGGCATTCTGAGTTCATCGGATTTGGATTTGCCAATTAGATGAATATGTGAAATTTGGATTGATTTCTAAGAAGAGTATGAGAGAAGATGAAAGAGTATTTGAATGCTTGATTTGGTCCATATCTTTCATTTTATGAATATATATATATATATCTATCTATATCTATATCTATATCTATATCTATATCTATATATATATAGATAGATAGGTATGGATCTTATGGAAGTTTGTAAAGGTCTATGGCCTTAGGCCTATGTTCTATTTTAAAAAAATCATAGCTTGGAAATTAATTTTATTACAACTATATAAAAATACTCATCTAAACTAATCAATCAAATTTTCCCTTATAAACATTGATATTATCATGAAACGAATGCTAAAAAAATGCACCGGGATTAGGTGTATGAATATGTGTTTTTTCAAATTTATCTCTAAATCTAGACAAGGAAACCTCTCTTTCTTTCTTCGGTCATAATTTGGTCATGTTTATTTCTTGCCAATGTCCTTAATTGGATGTTCTCTTCCTTATGTCGAATCAACTAAACTCATTGAGTGGAAAAATAGAGATAATCATGTCAAATCGATCATTTGACTTGCATTATCTGATTCAAAACTTCATCACTTTGATTTAGATAAATCATTTGAAAAAGTATGGGAGGAATTACAAAAATTATTTGGTGCAAAACCAGTTAATGCAAAATTATCTTTAAAACTCCAACTTTTTATGTTCAAGATGGCTACAAACACAACAATTTCCAGTCATATAAATTAGTTAAAACCTCTTGTAAAACAATTAGAAGAAGTTGGTATATAAGTAGAGGAAGTCGATGAAAATCTGTGTTATTAAATCTTTATCTTCAAAGTACCACAATGTTGTTTTTGCATTGAGCCAATTGTCTTCGCAATCTTCAAATGATATGATATCCTCTCAAATAATTTATCTTCGAAGTACCACAATGTTGTTTTTACATTGAGCCAATTGTTTTCACAATCTTTAGATGATATGGATGGAGATAAAATATTGAGTACAAAATATTATGAAAATTTTGTTATTTTGTTCCTTGATAGTGTGCATTCTTTATTAAAAATCAAATAAGCAAAAAAGGTAGGAAATAATATTGAATGTCATTAATGCAGAAAAGTAGGTCATACATCATGGAATTGTAGAATTCGAGTAAATGATGTCTTAAAAGGAAAGATTATAGACAAATAACAACACAATAGGGCGTTAACATACCATCATAATCTAAATATGAAAAATGTTACGAGGACACAAGGGAGGACAACTTCTTCTCAACAATCAAGTTCTTGCTTCCTACATGAAGGATTCAAGATAGTGTAATTCAATATGGATTGTTGTCCAAGTAATTTAGCAGTTGTGGTCGAGGGAAGAATCCTCATTAATTGTTGAGGTTATGAGACATGTGGATTGTCCAGTAATTGACTTCGGGGAAGTGGAATCCGGGATCTCAAAAATCCAACTCGGGAATTCTACCTTTATGAGGGTGATGAGACATCATGATGGAGTACGTGCTAGAATATGAATATGTGGAGAAGAAGATATGTTTTAGAAGAAGTTTTTTTTATTTTATGTTGTTATTGTCAATCAAGTTTCTTAATTGTAGTTTTAAGCGGGTGTGTTGAAGATTAATGTTTCAATTAGTTTGAATGTGGTTGCAACTAAACAGTTATGCTCATTATAGTTATGCAAATTGTTCCTATGTAGTGAAATAAATAAGCAAGCCATCAATGTAATCGTTGCAAATGTGCACTCTGATAATTAATAAAATTTATGTTCAGATTATTATTATATGTCTCTATTTCATTCTTGTACCTGTGACATCTCCAATGTCCAAGTTAGAATTTTTAAAAGTTTTTAATAAAAGAAAAATAAATCTTTTCATAGAAGATCAACTAACTCCCTACCAAATGGTAATTACTAACATTCATGTAATCATAAGGTAAGCATAGTACATTCATTCCAACTCCACAATGGTCATTCATCTATAGTATAAATCACAACTATTATTCTTACAATTTCTTAATGGCGTTTAACTATCCAGAGGGAATTATTACTCCTTGCACATTCATTTATTATTGTAACAACATAACGGGATCATTTAATCGATAATTAACACGAAATATCATTTTAACAACATTAACATGAATTACCCCTGGCCAAGATGCATTTGATCAATGTGTTATAATCATCAAATATCAAGATAGCACATTTGAGAAAAAATCATGCAATCGTCAAGATGGATCATACGCATATAATAAAAGCCATAGAAAATAACGAGACCAAGATAACGTGGTTCACCCGTACACGGGCTAGTCCACAAAAGGTGTGTGCATCTTTTATTATTCATGAAAGAGGTTTACAATAGCAACGTCATTATTGCATTACACAAATTCAGTCTGTCCTCAAAGCCTTTCTGGAACAAGTCTTCTCTTTTGCAAAAATATAATCGTCCCTTCCCCAAATAGTCGTTGTAATGGAAAGTAAGGGCGAGTAACAACCCGAGATCGGATCTCCTCTCAGGGAGTAGTCTCAAAATATAAAACTTACAACCACTAGACCTATAGAGATCGCTAGGGTTATCCCTAACCAAAAACAAGGCATTCAACTATTATGGCACCCTTTTATTCACATCAATTGAATTATTGGTAGTGATCAATCATTGGATGGATCCTATAACTATATAGATCCTTTTATTCGGTGGGCTGAATTGTAGAATTCGAGTAAATGATGTCTTAAAAGGAAATATTAGAGACAAAAAACAACACAATAGGGCATTAACATACCGTCATAATCTAAATATGAAAAATGTTACGAGGACATAAGGGAGGACAACTTCTTCTCAACAATCAAGTTCTAGCTTCCGACATGAAAGACTCAAGATAGTGTAATTCAATATGGATTGTTGTCCAAGTAATTCAGTAGTTGTGGTCGAGGGAAGAATCCTCATTAATTGTTGAGGTTATTAGACATGTGGATTGTCTAGTAATTGACTTCGGGGAAGTGGAATCTGGGAACTCAAAAATCCAACTCGAGAATTCTACCTTTATGAGCGTGATGAGACATCATGATGGAGTATGTGCAAGAATATGAATATGTGGAGAAGAAGATATGTTTTAGAAGAAGTTTTTATTTTTATTTTATGTTGTTATTGTCAATCAAGTTTCTTAATTGTAGTTATCCTTAGTATAGTTATGGAAATTGTTCCTATGTAGTGAAACAAATAACCAAGCCATCAATGTAATCGTTGCAATGTGCACTCTGATAATTAATAAAATTTATGTTCAGATTATTCTTATATGTCTCTATTTCATTCTTGTACCCATGAATTCTTAGAACATGGTGGGTACCAAAAGATCTTCTAAACGCCCTCGACAATGACTTAAGTACCCTCCTTGAAATTGCTCAGTAAAGAAGACAAAACATTGATTCTAGATGAGAATTTAAGTCTATTTTTCCCAAGATTCACACCCCTTCCAAGAATAAGGACTTATTTTCTAATTTCCTTTCTTGATGTTGTTTCTAAGTTCCTTTCTGAGTTGTTTAGAAAATTTTGTGAAGGCATTGTTTCCCTTGTAGAGAAAGAAATAGGGCATGTAAGGGTTTATTGTTAAGGATGATGAGGACGACATTTTAGTTGACCCTCTAGATGCACCAAGGATGACATTTTTAATTAAATAATTAATAGTTCTGTTAATTAAATAACAATATTTGGTCATATTAATTAATATTATCATTAATTACTTATTATAAAATAATAATCGTGTTTAATTAATAATATTGTTTAATTAAACAAAATTAATCTATTAATATTGTGGCTTGGATAACCGGGTGATGGTTTGCTCGACCTACCATTCACGATATGTGAGGAAGTTTGTTGAGATTTCTCATATGTGTTAGCTTTCCTTGATCCCTTTGGAATAGCATGAAGCTGATTTTTCTATTGAAAAGAAAAATTAAAATATGTATTTCATTAAAATCATTAAACAATATTAATCTATTAATATTTTTTTAATTAAATAATAATTCATTAATTAATATTTCCATTAACTAAATAAAAATATTTGGTGATATTAATTAATATTATCATTAATTAATTATTATAAAATAATAATTGTGTTTAATTAATAATATTGTTGAACTAAATAAAATTAATCCATTAATATTTTTTAATTAAATAATAATTAATTGATTAATATTATTATTTATTAAAGAATAATAATAAGAATTAAATTATTTTATATTTATTCTTTCTAATTAATTATTATCAAATAATAATTTATTGTTTAATTAAACAAGTTTATTATTCAAACAATTAAAATATGTATGTCATTAAAATTATTAAACAATATTATTTTATTAATATTTTGGAGATATGTACCGTAATGTGGTTGTTGCTAGTAGATAAAAGTAAAAAAAACACTATATAACATATTGGTTTATTTATTATATATACATTTAGAGTTTTATGGTTAAACTACTATATTATACATGTTACTAGTTTCATGGTTAAACTACTAAGACTTTATTGGTAGATATAAATTCATCATTAATTCTAATTTTGAGGATCAAAATTATATTTCTATTTTACCTAGTTGGAAGAAAAAATCAATATTGCAAATACTAGAACAAACTCTTATGAGCTTTTGTAATATCCCTCCTTTTATCTTTATGAGAATTTTAAAATATATATATCTATATATATATATATATATATATATATATATATATATATATATATATATATATATACCTCACAATGTGTAGATGCCATATTATAAATGAAATATATTATGATAGAGGTATATACACATATAATATATATATAGATGATGAAATAAATTGAAAAGGGTCATCTATAAAGGCTGGTTTGTCCCTAGCTTTCTTTTCTACCTACTAATCAGGGAAGAAGTCGGCGTTAGTCGGTGGCCTAATTTAATTTAGATGGACAAGTGTGTGTGTTGTTTCAGTTTAAGAGGCCACTTGTCACCACCATGAGGAGACCCGAGGGTGAACCTCAGGGCGAGTTCTCCAACGCGACCATTTGGACTGATTGAAAAAGAGATCACTCGGGGAAAAGAAAGAGAAAAAGGGGGGAATGCCAGGAAGAAGAGGCACTGCATGTACGACAGATTAGGACGGAATGAGATGGCTCTGCTGGAATTACCGGTAGGCGTTTCACACCATCACTAATGGCATCAGGTAATAGAACCTTTCATCTCTCGATTTCATTAAGGTATATTTCCTCCCTGGATAGTGCGGTCCCTGAAAAACGCCTTCCCTTTCTTTGGAGTTGCTGGTGTATTTGGATACATGCTCACAGCTCGGAGGCAAGGGGGCTTGGACTTAGAATTAAATTTTTGGAATCTATGTGTTCTATGCTACTTTCCTTACTGCGCAGATGGGAAGGAATGGCTTGTTTACGAGCTCGAAACCCTGTAAATGTTTAGTGTAGTATACACGTAGGATTGGGGTAGACTGATATATATATTAAACCTTTTTATGATTCGACTCCATCATAAGTCAATCTTTTTATTACTGACAGCGTTGGATTTAGATCCAGTTACAACATTTGTCATTTCAATCGGTGATCGAAATGCTACCCAATAAGAAATCGATTGACATCTTTTTATTATCAGTCGATATTATAATATAAGTTCAATGTGGAAATCGAATCAAGCAATAAAGGACGACTCTGTATCGTCAATAACAGAGCTCGTTTCAACGAAAAATTAAATATGCATTAAATCCCTTTTTCTATGGCTCGTTTCGATTATAGTTTAATCTTTTAATGTTGATAGCGATCAAGCTATTCAACAGAGATCGACTCTGTATCGTTGATGACAGAGCTCGATCTGATAATATGTTTTAGATCTTTTTATGGCTTGTTTTCGATTTGTCATTGAGAAATTGTATTTCCTCTGCTTGCTTCATGGATAGACCTCTTATTCACCTACGCTCGACTGAGAGCAATCTTCACCTATTCATAGCAGGTTGAATTTAACTTGTATCAATAGAGAACCCTGCCTATCCACTAAAGATCGAGTTAGGTTGTATTAATGGTGATCTCTACCGGTGAAAGGAAATGTATTTTTCTCCGTTTGTATGATGGATGTTACCCACGCCGGATTGATGGTGGTCTCTGTCTATTCGCTTTGGTAATCAATCTCAATATTGTCGCTGAAGATATCAGGTTAAATAATGTATAAATATTATATTCATTTTGATATACGATCTCAGCATTATCGCTAAAGATCTGAGGTTAAAAGCTGTATAAGATTATATTTTTATATTCGATCTCAGCATTATCACATAATATCAAAGGTTAAATGAGGTATACATATTATATTCATATTAGCATTCGATCGCAGCATTATCGCTGAAGGTACCAGGTTTAAATGCTGTATAGATATTTTTGATATCAGATCTCAGCATCATCGCTGAAGATCTTGGATTTAATGTTGTATAAATATTATATTAATTTGGATATACAATCTCAACATTGTCGCCGAAGATCCCAGGTTAAATGCTGTATAAATATTATATTCTCTTGGCATTCGATCTCAGCCTTATCGGTAAAGGAAAACCAAATCCCTGTCAGTTTGTAATTTTATTTACTGTGGGAAAGTTTTATGAAATGCACAGAGCATTTGGAAAGGGACAGCAATGCTGATCCTAGTTTTATTTTTCTAATAATATCACTACCATCATGAAATGCGCAGGGCATTGGAGGAAGGATAGTGTTACGCTGACCCACGGTTCGGTTATAAGTAATATATATTTTATATGTCTGTTTGAATGCCTGGAAGGAGGGTATATCTCTGTTTTTAGGTTAGTGTAGCATAGAATAGATCCCTATTACATTCTTCTATTGATAAATGTAGGGGATATCTCAGTAAAACGTTTTTAGGAACACCCTGTCTCACGCCTTGTGTGGACGCGTTTATCCAAAGAATAATTCACAACATAGACTTGTTTCTTTATTTAGGGTTTTTGTTGTGTAATTTCATGTGTAAGAGTACCCTTCATCAAGTTCGTTCCTGTTGTGAATGAGTTGTTTTCATTTATGCTCTCTTTGATATTTCAGTTAGTATTCTGATGGACCTTTGTACATTTGCAAAAAACTCAGGCAGATTTAATTATGTTATAAAGATCAAGAAGATCTCTGCCCATGCACAGAATCAGTCAATTATATTTAATTATGTTATAAATATCAAGAAGATCTCTGCCCATGCGCAGAATCAGTCAATTATATTTAATTATGTTATAAAGATCAAGAAGATCTCAACCCATGCGCAGACTCAGTCAATTACAAATGTGTAATCATGTTATAAAGATCAATATATCTCTGTCCATGCACAAAACTCAGATCAATATATCTCTGTCCATGCACAAAACTCAGATCAGATCAAATAGATGCATTTGATCTATGTTTTGATAATAAGTTATACGAGGGTGTTTCCGTCTTAATAGAGTCTTGCCTCAGCCATTGAGGTATGTGATTTCTGCTATTTGTTTTATCCCTGCTAAAGTATTTAAACCCTAGTTTTGTCATTACATTAGCACGCAGGTTATGGTTGACAGATTTCAGAGTATGATCTCTATGGTTAACATGAATGCCCATGAAAACTCAGTTTCAGTTTGCTGAGAAATCAGGGGTTGCTAGAATCGCTTTTCTTGTCTAGACTTACTGACACCCTGCTGCAATAAATAGAAAAAGAAGTTTTGTTCCAGAAAGGCTTTGAGGAAAGTCTGAATTGTGTCATGCAACGATGACATTGTTATTGTAAACTCTTTCATGAGTAATAAAAGATACACACACCTTTTGTGGACTAGCCCGTGTACGGGTGAACCACTTTATCTTGGTCTCGTTATTTTCCATGGCTTTTATATGTGTATGATCCTTTGACGGTTGCATGATTTTTCTTCTCAAAGGTACTATCTTATAATTGGTGATTATAACACATTGGTCAAGTGCACCTTGACCAAGGGTAATTCATGTTAATATTGTTAAAACGATAATTCATGTTAATGTTATTAAAATGATATTTCATGTTGATGTGATGTGACGATCACATTGTTATGGACAATTCCGGAATGCAGTTAACCTTTACACGGTAAGAACTTCATGAGTATGTTTTTTTTTAAGTTAAAAGATGATCGTGATGAGTATTTTCAATTTAACTAATCTCCAAATATCAGGGAATGTGTTCCGAATCTTGGTCCTTACAGGAATGAATTGTATTTTGAAGTTTCATTAATCTTATGCAAATTTTAAAAAAAAATCACTACTTTACTAACTCACATCATTATGGGGATGTTACAACTTTATAGTGAAATGGAAGCTCCACAACCCCTAAAATGCACTCGGCAAGGTTTTTCCATCTTTGAGAGTTTGAGGATTGAAGATGAAAGCCACTTTAATTTTTGATATTGTTTTACTTATTACATTTTTCTATTTTGTAAGAGTTATTATTAAATTTTTAATTATTAAAATTTATATCGAATCAATTATTGTTTTGTTGGAACTATCTTCTCCATCTTGATTGGAAATTATATTACATTGTTTTAATTTTAAAATTGTCTTACTTTTTAATTTTTTTTACATTATTTTGCTACTTACTTTTTCTTATTCTTCAAAAGTAATTATTATATTCTTAACTAAAATTGATGTAGGCTCAATTATTACTATGGTTGTACGTCACATAATTTGTATTTATTATTTATGATAATAATATCTGCATGGAATGTAATTAACTTTATGTTTAACTAATAGCTTCCTCTCCAAGATCTTGAGTACTTAATTTCTCAATGATTAAGTGTCACTAAATATTCCTCATCTAATTACAAGTTATCATATGTAAATTAAAATATTTTATATATATATATATATATTATAATTATTTATTTTAAATTTTAAATAACCATTATAAAATAAATTTTGACAATAAACTTGGCTTACTTTCCTTTAATCTACAAAAACAATATTCACTCCAAATTATAAGTAATCATCTATCAATATAAATTTGTAAACATATTGATTGAAGACAAATAAAATGAAATGTAAAATATGGTAGAAAATTTATTTAATATTTCCCAAAATAAAATAATTACAATTTTACAACCAGATCTACAATTGCAATTTGAATTGATTAATTTATCAAAAGTAAATAAAATTTTGAGTGTGCATTCTAATGAAACATGTAATTTTCATCAATTTTAATGAAAAAAAAAACATTGATTTGATAAATTAAGTGAGAGTTAAATTAAATGAATTTGAAAATGATCATATATAAGTTTTGTTAGCATTGTAAACAAAACATTGTACGTAAAATTTTAAAAATTTCATTTGTATAAACTTTGGAATGTTTTACCTATTTGTATTCTACAAAATTTGAAATTTTTAAAACATTATTACAAATTCTACATATTTATATTTTTTTTTTTAAACTTTGACAATACGAAGAATTATAGTGTAAATAACTTACTTCTACATATCAGGAAAATAATAACTAAAGAGATCATGTTTAAACATGCCTTTTTTCAATGTATTTTTAAAGAAAATAATAATGAAAGAGATCATGTTTGAACATGTCTTTTTTCAACATATTTTTAAAAGTCAATTGAAAAAAACACATAAAGCACATAACCTGTCCATGGAAGCACTTCCTTTATAAAAGGGATTGTTGAGTACATTTGAAACGAAAGGAGGAGGAGGATATAAAATTTCAGCACTCACTATGATTGAAAGCTCACAAAATAACTTGGTCTAGAATGTATAGAGATAAAGCTGGGTTGGTACATTTTATAATGACAGTAATTGATCCAATTAGACTTATCTTTTATTAGAAAATCGAGGACTGGCACTAAAATCGCCTTGCTTTTTCGGCGATTTGTTCCCTAGATCTGGTTATAAAAACCTGCGGAATCGTAGTTCCACACCATTTACTGCGGAACTATGCCATGGAACTGTGCTCCTAGGGGTTTTGGCCCATTTTAAGACGTCCCAGATCGTCGAAATTCCAAAAAAATAATGAGAAGGGGTGGAACTGTGACTCGATGGAAAATTTTCCATCGCCGACAGTGGACGATTTGTGTGTGAGTTATCACGCGCTGAAAATTGAGCTGCAAAATTTTGGCATAGATTCATATCGAACCAAAACATATAAATTTTACAAGTACATGATAAATACGTAAAAACTAAGAAAACCAATGCTAATGGCAACTGATGTCCCTCTTGTATGGACCATTGTCCAGTTTAGAATAGACCTTTGGTTGTCTTTTAAGGGATAACCAAAACGCTCTCGACTCGTCAGAATCGAGTAGAGGAATTCTTGTCAAAATCACAATTTGTAGTGTTCAGATTGGAATTTCGGCCATTTGGGTAGTTTTAAAATTGGGTAATTAGTCTAAAATTGGATAATTAGTCTAGCATATATGCTATCTCAATTGCTGAAATTACAAAAATGAGAAAAACACAATTTCCAAAAAGAATTTTAACCGGTTTTGAACCAAAAATCACCGAAAAAGCAGTGCGTTTTGGTTGTCATTTATGGTACGCTAGGGGAGGGAGGCCAGTAGTGGCGCGGGTCCCAATATGCCACATGGTTGGCCATGTGGATGCCACCCATCAAGGTCCGGATGTGCCCAGGTGGGTTCTCCACATCGTCTCGGGTAGGTTGTGCTTTATGACTCCTCGAGAAACGTGCTAGGCATCGTTTTCCCCACGCCCTCTCCAACAACCCGTTCATTCTTTCTCGAGTCTGGAGTGTGAGAGTTTGGCCACCCCGGTAGTTTTCCTCCATGGTGCCCTTATTGCTTCGATGCCGCCTCCTGTTGTTGTTTGAACCTTCTGCTTGGTGGGTGCTCTGTCCTCGTGTTATGGTTCCCAAAAGCTTGTTGTTCGAACGGAGGGGCTTCATATCTTTAACCTCATTGGCACATCTGTTGGAGCGGTCTGCCTCCATGTTCGTCGTCATGGGTTGGAGAAATTTCGTTATGTTGTTCTGTTGTTCGTGGTCCGTGGCGCGAGTCCCCTAGTTGGAAGCTCCTGTTCCTACCTGTTTCCGAGTTGATCCTATTGTTCGTGTTCCTGGTTCGTCCTCAGCTCATGGTTATTAATGGAGCACTGTCTTCATTTCATGGTTATGGTTTTGGCTTAAAGGAGGACTTTCTTCGCTTCTTAATGAAGTTGATTATAGGATTGATGCATGCTTGAGATGCAAGATGACACTCTGAAATAATTTGGGCATGCCAATTAGATGCACATGTGAAATTAGAGGCATTATGAAAATAGAGGCATGGTAATTAGACAATAATTTGGACTCTCAATTAGAGGCTTTCTGAGTTCATTCAAGTTAGGGTTTGCTAGGGTTTCATGGTTTCATGGTTTCGGCTTTAGGATAGCCTTTATTCCACCCAAATAGTAACTTAGTATATTTTATAATTGAGTGAAGGTTTCATGGTTATGGAAAATTATGATATGTGCAAATTCACTTCATTTATTACTTCCATTCTGTGATTATATTGCCTTCGGTTATTGATTCAACGATTATTTAAATTCGTAATGAATGGTTGTTAATTTCTTATTGAAGTTGATTATAGGGTTGATGCATGCTTGAGATGAAAGTTGATGCTCTGAAATAATTTTGGCATGCCAATTAAATGAATAATTTGGACTGTGAATTAGAGGCACTCCGAGTTCATGGGATTTGGATATGCCAATTAGATGAATATGTGAAATTTGGATTGATTTCTAAGAAGAGTATGAGCGAAGATGAAAGAGTATTTGAATGCTTGATTTGGTGTGTATCTTTCATTTTATGAATACAGCATATATATATATATATATATGGATATTATGGAAGTGTGTAAAGGTCTATGGCCTTATGCCTATGTTCTATTTAAAAAAAATCATAGCTTGGAAATTAATTTTATTACAACTATATAACAATACTCGTCTAAACTAATCAATCAAATTTTCACTTATAAACATTGATATTATCATGAAATGAATGCTAAAAAAATACACCAGTCTTAGGTGTATGAATATGTGTTTTTTCAAATTTATCTCTAAAGTCTAGACAAGGCAACCTCTCTTTCTTTCTTCGGTCATAATCTAGTCATGTTTATTTCTTGCCAATGTCCTTAATTGGATGTTCTCTTCCTTATGTCGGATCAACTCTGACATCCATGGTTGATTTGGTAAACGAGGGTTAGTTAAAGATGCCCTCTTTCAGGTCCCCAATGACCATATATCTATTATGGGCACACATAAGGGTGACATGGTCAAAACATTATCTTCCCATTTTTTGTTTTTCTCTTGGCACATTGTTAATGATTTGTACAATTGATTTATGTCCATCTTCAATAGACTAACAAACCAAAGAGCTTCATTTCAATGAAAAACTTATGGATTTGTTTAAGACAATAAGATCCCCAACTATGACTCACATATTAGTGTCAGAATCCTTTAGCTTTAACTCAATAGTTATTTGTAGTATGTTGGACATGCCTATGTGTTTGTCCCATCTACAGCTAGCCCTCATTTTGTATTTTTCTAGAATTTTCGTTCTTATTTAAAAAATTGTCATTACTCTTCCAGAAGCAATGCAATATGCATCATGGAAATAGTGATACCACCTACTCTCATTCTTGTCAAATTGCACATGGTCTTGACATAGGTGCATGAGGTGCCAACTTTTTTTCCTATAAAATTCTTGAAGTGGATTCCCAAATCAAAGTTTCCATCAACTATTATGTGTAAAATTTTGACAAGTTGTTGAGGCTCTCATTCACAATTTTGAATGTGGCATGCTTGAAGGAGCATTAAAGCCTGAACTGAAAAACAAGGAATCTATGTAGTAGGTAGGAGTGCCAAGCTATTACCTCTATATTGACTTTGTAAATCTATGAGTTGTTGTGCGTTGAAAGTATACATAAATGTAGACTTTCATTGTGGAGTGTTACCCCTCACAACATGGGCTTGCTTCCAATTTTGTACTCATCACTTTGCTTGGATTCTTCCCTTTGTACCCATTGGTTGAAGTTTGAGCCAAGGTTCCCCCTTGATTTCTTATTTGGTAAATAACCATCTAAAATAAACCAAACCCTAGGAAAACACTAATGTGTATGACACAGGATGCAAAGTTTGTATGCAAGATGTTTTCTTGAGATTGTTATGCATGTGAGTTGTTTGTAAACCAAAGAAGAAAAAATTACAATTATGAGTTGTTTGCTTGAGATTGCTTTCATTCTTGCTGTGTGCTCTAACCCTAGATTCTAGAAACCTAAGTAATCTATAACTGTGTGCTCATATGGAGATGACTTAGGCTCTTCATTAATATATAAATGAAGCATGTAGTGCATATGTTCTGATATTATTTATGTGTTGTTTGGTTACATGATGAAATTAGTTGTCCCTCTCAGAGGTTGCTTGCAATGCTTACTTTCAATCCAATTCAAGTTGATTTGCATTCAAGTCAGTATTGCATTCAATTTATATTTTCAATAAGGTCGGTCTACCATCCATTTTAGTTTAACATTAAAAATAGTTTGGCAACCAAGTAATATAGCAATTAGTTTTACTAAGGAATGCAGTCCAGTAAATAGACATAGTCATGAAGAAAATAATGCTTGACATAAAGGCAATAATACTTGACATAATAGACAGAGTAGCAATTCGGGATTTATACATATGGTTGGTCCCTGGTGGGTTGGGACTTTATACATTTACTATGGTTATGCCTAACATATATCGACTGTCAGATTGGATTCAAACAAAATCTTAGGAAACCACCCAAAATTCCTCCTGCAAGAAAATTTATCTTTCATCTGTGTATGCCAAACAAAACACATCTTTCATCTGTCAAACAAAAAATTTAGAACCACCCAAAATTCCTCCAGCAACAAAATCTATCTTTCATTTGTGTAGTCCAAACAAAATACATCTAGCATCTTCCAAACAAAAACTTTGGAACCACCCAAAAATCACTATGTGTGGTAGGGTTGACTACCTTCATTGCCCAATCTCATTGGGTTAGATATTGTCGCTTGACTTGATTGTGTTTAGTACAACAAGATGAATTTAAGCATTAATATTATTCCGCACAGTTAGAGTTTGCATTAAATGCTTTATAAAAATTTTAATTTTTTTGGGATGTTACATGTGGTATCAGAGTGCGAGTTCAAACTCTAGGCCTGAAATAGGCTCACACACGCAAACAGAAAACAAATCAGAAAGTTTATGTTACTAACTTTTATTTTAATTTTATTTTTGTACAGAACAAATTGACCTTTAAATTGTAGGTATGGAAATACCAGAAGAATCAACAGAGGACAGATCACCTCGTAATGAACATATTAATAATAATAACCTTGAAGGAATTTATGTTGAATTAAATAACCAGTCTTCCGAATTTTTATGTACTGTTCAGGATTTAAAGTCCGAGTTAAGAGCTGTTAAAGAAGAGAATGAACGGATCCTGAAGGTATAGGAGGAGTTACAACAAAATTTGAGGGAGAACTGTCATAATGATGAAAGAGGCAGAAAATCAGAAATGAAGTCTGATTCTAAAACAATGTCCCACAAACATAAACATAAGAAAGCAAGAAATGATAAAAGGAATAGTTACTCACCATTTGAATCTGATCCAAGTAATAGTGACTTTGATCATGACAGTAGTAACAGTGATTGCTGCTCTAAAAAGAGAAAACATAAACATCATGAACAGATTACTAGAGAATTTAAAAAGATTAAGCCACCAACCTTTAATGGCGAAAGTGAGAGGGGTGAGACAGCTGAAGCATGGCTATCTGGAATGAAGACGTACTTTAATATTTATGACTACTCTTCTCAATTAAAATCCAAGATGGCTATTTACAATCTGACCGGAAAGGCAGATATTTGGTGGCAGGATCTTAAAAGAATTAAGAGTATAAAAGAAAAAGAAGTAACCTGGAATATGTTTAAAAAGCTAATTAAAAGGAAGTTTTTGTCGGAACAATATTTTGAAGATAAGTCAAAAGACTTTTACTATTTGAAGTTGGGTACAATGAACATGAAAGAGTTGTGCAGCAAGTTCCTTAGCTTGCTGAGGTATG
Source organism: Larix kaempferi (assembly GCA_027924585.1). Taxonomy (NCBI): domain Eukaryota; kingdom Viridiplantae; phylum Streptophyta; class Pinopsida; order Pinales; family Pinaceae; genus Larix; species Larix kaempferi. The sequence goes on from BSBM01001073.1 coordinate 6,565,591, forward strand.
TACCTTATATGGTCGAAGAAAAGCCTAAAGTGCAAAGGTTTCTGAGTTGTTTACTTTTCAACATAAAATACCAGATTGAGTATGATAACCCTTCCACTTTGGAAGAGGCCATGAGAAAATCTAATTTCTGTTTTGATCAAAACAGAAAAAGAGAAAAGAGCCAAGAAGACTAAACATAGAGGTTTTCCTTCAAAGGTGATAAAATTTCTGCAATTTTCGTATAAATTAAATCATTATTTACTAAAGAATGCATACCATCCCTAAATCATGTAGGAGATTAGGATATTTGGTTGATATTAGAATAGGGTTCATGTGAAATAACAAATTACCTTCTCTTTCCAAGAGTGGATGGTTTTTCCTTGGTAAATGAAATTCCTCTATGGTCTTGTCCACCCCTTGGTAAAAAATTCTAAGGAAAACCCTTATCACCTTCATAATTCTTCCATGCTTGGAGATTTTGGATCTTTCAAAATATCTTGAAAATTAACCTTGTTAACGTTTACAATCCCTTCAAATTATTTTTCCTTTGACACATCATAAAGTCAAATTAACCAAATTGTATTTACACATTTCTTAAAATTGTCATAATTGTGAAATAACTTAGTGTTAATATGCCCCTCTTCCAACAATATGAATCTACTTTTGAACCTCCACTCTACCTCCTTTTTTGTCTAAAATTTCCTTTTTTATCCTCTATTGTCTTTAAATCTAGCAACTCTTCATCATTGGAAGACCCTCTAACATTGTTTTAAAAAAGAGTGGTTATGTTTCTTCTACCTTTTCTAGGTCTACTTGTTTTTCTTCCTTTTTCATCTCTGTGCCCCCTACAAATAACTTCTTAACTTCTTTGAGATTGGAGGCAAATTGAAGCATAACTAAATCTCATCAACGAGGATCATAAAATTTCCATTTTTTGTAATAAGAAGTTTAAAATATTCTTTATCCAACCAATAATTATTATATTTAAAAAGAAATGGAGGTTTTATATCCTCCTTTTATAGCTGTATAAGAATAAGTAGATGATCTTATAAGTCATTTTTTCCTACCCAATAGTTGTATCTATGAACCTCCTCCACTAATTTTTATACCAATAAGAATATATCCATAATCTTAGAGATGCTTGTTCTTCCATGTTAGCACACAAACTAACATCTTAATATTGAATTCCTAAAATCAATGATAGATTATGGACAACTAAGAGGGAGGCCATTGTCACCACACCTAAACTTTTTTGTTTCTTTAGGCTATCTCTTCTCTACATCAAAGGTGGAGTCCCTAGGGTAGGATTACTAGAGTTTGATAATGTAGGACATGGTGAAAATGAAGAGTAACTTTAGAAAAACAAAGTGTTTTGGTTTTTGTAAAATATAAGAGTCGTGAAGGAATTGGAGATTAGTGTTTTATCCAATGGAAAAATGGGGTCAACCAAGGATTGCATGAGGTTTTCTTTAAGAAGATTAGAAAGGGATAAGGTCTCAATGCACAAACCTAGATGCTCTATAGTGGATGGGATGATTTTGGATATCACACAAAAGGAAATTTCTAGAGAAAGAAAAGAGTCAAATGGACTCAAGGAGGAAAGCTACATTGAAAGGAATAAAAAAAACATGATTTATAGACACAAAATATCCACCTTAACTACACTTCCAATTGATAAAAATCACATAAAAGATAGAAATCCTAATCCTTCCTTACCTCAATTCCATTAACAATTTGAAGATCCATTAACCAACCAAGCACATGACTCCATGAAATCCCTTCAATAGATCACTAGCATCAACCCCTCTACAGCTCGATTGAGTATCTCTTGTCCATCAAACTCAATACCTCGTGCCCTTATCTAATGATTTTCCCTCTCCCTCCTCTCCACTACTTCTACACGTAATGTAATAAAATATACCCTAAATATTTGTATTTCCATATAACATAATTAATCCCCCTTGACCCCTTAATACATGGCGATATATTTTCTCATTTTTGTATCATAGTCTATTCCCCAATATTAATGGATGTGATAGGATATTTCATACCAAATAACCCCCTCGTGAGTTACGCATACGCTACAAAAGTGGTATGAGCCTACTAACTTTGCTCTGCGAAACCATCGTGACTCATATATATAACCATATCCATGACTGGTGGAGGAGACGATGTCTCATTAAGGATCCCATTCCAGATCAACTCTTAATTATCTGGTTCACGAAGTCTCTTTTTCCCATCGTAGCTCGAGACCTGGAAATGGGAGGGGCTGTCACCGAGGAACATGCTATCGCTCGTGCCCACTACTTAGACTTGGTATAAGCTCAATCCGGCACGTTATATGACATTGTCCCGGATGCGCCCCACCCTACATACGATCCTGCAAAACCACCCAAGGGACCTCAAACCGACGACACTATCGGTTCCCTTAACACCCAACCTTCTACTCAAACTGATGGATCGTCGAACCACCATGGTTCTTCCCCACCCTCACCACAAGATGGAAACAACACCACCAAGTCACCCACTCCTTCTCCCATAGAGGATGTGAATTATGTTGAATAAACTTCACCTCAGAATTCCGGTGGAAAGAAGAAAAACAAAGGTAAACCCAAGAAATATTCCAACCAGTAGGAGCACAAGAACCCCTGTGAAGACACGAAACATAAACAGAAGCTCAAGTATCCTTGTTTATTGTGTGGTGGTGACCATTTCTCCAAAGGGTGTCCCCACCGAGATGAAGTGTAGAAGTTCCTTAATGGAAAATCCACACCCGCAGTTTTCAACGATGCCTGCCCTACCCAAAATCAACAAATGATTGCTCAACCCTCTCCTTCTCAAGGAGAAGCATCATCCACCGTGCATTTTCTCATGATGTGTAGTGAGATGGTTAACATGAACACACAATCATGTTCATACGACTCAGTCCTTCTAAAGGAACCCGTTGGAAGTAATACTGAAAAATATTCCACCTCTATTCCCGATATTATCGTACCACAAAATTCTCTCACCATTGAGAAGCCTTCCTTAGAGTCAGTGTTGCGTCTTCTTAAGAGCACGATTTGAAAGGAAATTTTCAATCCTAATGTTGGGGAAGCTCAAAACAATAACATCATAGAGGACTTGGTGGAAGCCCCTTGTGCCATGTTGACGCTAGAGGTCTTGATGAATTGTCCCAACAAACACAAGACTCTTCTCGCTGCCATTGGCATGGTAGATCGATATTCCTCGAATACAATCATGTTTAGACTTGAGTATTTTAAATGAAGGCTTTCCCATCAGCTGACATTCCAAGTTGCTATGAAGGTTGTTGGGAAGAAAATCCATCGTACTATACTAGACAAAGGTGCTTCTACCTCGGTCATGTCACTATCTTGTTGGAGAGCCATTGGTTCCCCTGAGTTAAACCATTCTCCTACTACCCTGAAAGCATTTTACGGCTGTGGTTTTCAACCCCATGGGCTATTACAAGACTTAGAAATAGAGTTGGGGGGTAAGACTGCAACCATTAACATGGAAGTTGTTGTAGCCCTTTTGGATTATAACCTCCTACTTGGTTGTAATTGGTTTTACGTCATGACTATGGCCACGTCATCTATCTTTCTCATTGTGCAATTCGCCCATCAAGGCTGAATTGTCACCGTTGACCAATTGGACTTCTGTACACCGGACACCACTGTACATCTTGGTGATAATATCCCCTTCCTAGGAAAATATTCGCAAGTATATGAGTGCGTGGGGGTCAGCCTCATAGAATATTCATCTCCTATGGGTGTTTTTCCAACCCCGGATCCCCCTAATCATGTTGCCATGGTGAACATGATCTCCTCCATGATTCCATCTTTTCCCAACTCTAGCGATCAATGGCTCATACTCGATGAATCCACCATGTATTTGATTGGAGACATAATGCCTCTCTCACCCATTGAAACTACTTATGAGGCTATCCAGTCAGCACCTGAGGACCACCTGGCTCTGGCATCTACATCTTGTTCTCTATAGCGGACATCATCCTTACCAGATCCACTGCTCTAGAATTTTCATTCCGACAAGTCCATTATGGAGATTATGAGTGCGAACGACCTGCTGTGGGAATACCTCCACCATCGATCATCTTTCCTTCCCCCATTGGATTATGTGGAGAACAACATCACAACCATATTCACACCAGATGTCTATCCTTTCCCCCAGTCATCGATCCCCACTTGTCATACAGTCACTGAAGGCAACTTGGAAAACATCGAACCCACCATAGTGGTTGACATCTTGGTTACCCCTATTGTCCATGTGGCCAAGAAACAGGGCACCATCCAGGTCTGTGTCGATTATAGGGATCTGAACAAGGCCTATCCTAAGGACAACAACTCTAATCCCTTCATCAATCAGATCATTGACAATTGTGCCAGAAGTGTCATCTTTTCCTTTATGGATGGATTTTCGGGTTACAACCAGATCAAGATCCACCAGGCTGACCAACATAAATGCACTTGTATCTTCCCTTAGGGTACATTTTCTTATCGTAAACTCCCTTTTGGTATTAAAAATGTTGGTGCCACATTCCAGCGGGCCATGTCGTATGCTATTCATGATGTGAAGGACTTTGTGGATCCCTATCTTGACGTTCTTCCTGCTCATTCGTAGCATTGCGAGTTCCATATAGACCATCTGACGGTTGTATTCCTTAGATGCAGGCAGTAAAACATCCATCTAAATCCTCACAAGTGTATTTTCTACGTTGATTCTGGATGCCTCCTAGGTTTTATCATTTAAAAAGACGGGATCCGCATTGATCCCTTGAAGGTGGAATCCATCATCGCTCTCCCACCACCTACCGACGTTACGAAACTACAAAGTTTGCAAGGGAAGGAAACTTACCTACGATGTTTTGTATGTAATTTCACTCAGAAGAAACAGGTCTATATGTGATTACTGAAGAAGGACATCCATTTCATATGGTATGACCAAGCGCAACAATCCTTCGACAGTTTGAAACATGTCATTACCCACACCCCTGTGCTCCAACCGCCCAACTACTACAAGGATTACATCCTTTATCTTGCTGCTTCTTCCACCACAATCGTCATGGTCTTGGTCCAAGCGGACAACTACGCCCAGGAACATGTGATCTATTACCTAAGTAAGGGTCTTATTGACTCTGAAACTCGTCACTCACATGTCAATAAACTCGCTCTCGCGACAGTCATTTCCATCCAAAAGTTCCATCATTATATATTGCTCTGCATCACTACCATAATCGTCGACTCGAACCCCATGTACCACACCATTTGTGATCTTCCCCATGTTGATCCAGGATCTGAGCCCAATGATTCTGTGCTAGATGATTCATTGTTTCTTATCAGCACATCTGACCCATGGTATGGAGATATAGCCTTATATCTTCAAACCCAATGGTTCAACCCCCAACTGTCTCGTGAATACCGTTGTCGTGTACACCACCATGCCAAATATTACTTGATCATCAGTGATACCTTGTATCGTCATGGCATTGATTCCATTCTTCGACATTTTCTAACACACAAGGAGGCTGAACACGTACTGAATGACTGTCACGTTGGGGATTGTGGAGGTCATCTCTCTGGGATGGCTACGACCAAGAAGATACTATGCGCGGGATATTACTGGCCTTCCGTCTTCAAAGATTGCATTAAGGCCGTTAAGAAATGTCCCCCATGCCAACACTTTCAATCTAAAAAGCGCTCCCACCCAGCCCCTTTACACCTGGTTATTACCGTTTTGCTAAATGAGGCATAGATTGCATGCACTGTAAGACTACCTCAACCAGCGGGCATGGTTATGTCATAGTAGCCATGGATTATTTTACTAAATGGGCCGAGACTATTCCTACATACAACGAAGACGGGAAAAATGCTGCACTCTTCATGTTCAACCATGTCATTGAACAGTTCGGAGTCCCACAAGCCATAGTCACCGATCATGGATCTCACATTAAAAACCACATGGTAGCTGAATTGAGCGCCAGACTAGGTTTTCGCCGTTAAAACTGAACCCCTTACTACCCACAGTCCAATGGACAAGTAGAGGCTATCAATAAGGTCTTTAAAACCATGATTCAATGCATGGTGGGTACACATAAATATAACTGGCATAACATGCTCTTTTATGCACTATGGGCATACCAGACCTCCATCAAGACTGCCAGTAGATTCACATCGTTCCAATTAGTATATGCATTAGAGGGAGTCCTACCAATAGAGTGCAAGATTCCATCTCTCAAACTCATAGTTGAGCTTCTCTCGAAGACCACTACCAAGGAAGAACACTTCCTTTAACTAGAAAAACTTGACGAGACCCGCTGTGATGATGCTCTTTCCAACAAGGCACATAAGAAATGCATCAAAGCTCAGTATGATAAGTCGGTTAAACCTTATGTCTTCAATGAGGGTGATTTGGTCCTCACATATGACCAAAGGCATGATAAGCTGGGGGCAGGTAAGTTTGAGTCAATGTGGCATGGGCCATACATTGTGAAACGTGTTCTGGAGAAGAGAGCATACGAGCTAGAGGATTACAATGGAATATCTCTACCTCGCAATGGGATCTACCTGAAGAGGTACTATGCCAGAGTCTTTCATGCATAAGTATCTTTTATATACTGTACATGGCGTGTGTTTTGTGTGGTGTGACGCTTTGTTTTAGTGTGCCAGGATTTTGTTTCTCTACTTATACCATGTTCCGTTTGCATGTGCAGATGGCAACCTGCGATGGATTCGCAGACGGCGCTAGCCAGCATACCCGTAACCTTGCTTCGAAAGCCTGGGTAATTTATTTCCACACAGGCAAGCTTATCATCTCAGGAGGAAATTGTCTAGGATACGCAACCAATAACGTCACAGAATATCATGCGGTGATTGGAACCCTAACCGATTCTCTTTCCTTGGGTATGAGCCACATTGTTATCCATGTGGATTCACAACTAGTGTTTTCTCATCTTAACCAGATCTACGCTATCGACGACCCCATTCTACTCTGTCTTTTCTGAGGAGTTGGTCTCTTGGAAAGGTCCTTTGAATCTGTTCAATACCTACACATTCCACGAGACATGAACACGGTTGCTGACTCAATGGCCAATTTTATCCTAGATTGGGACATTGCACACACATAAGATATCCATAAAATACAAAAAACAGACATGACATGTAAATAATCCATTATATAAGCAAAACATGTAAACAAGATCCCATAAATCACCAATAGAAAAAAATATGTACAAAAGCTGCCAATAGTGTCTATATAAATAAAATCGGTACGAAGTACAAAAATGGTAGTGCTGATACAAAATCTGAAGCATGCAATCTTTCAGTAAGAGTCCTTTCTACAAAATCTGAAGCTCATAATATTTTAGTATATACATATGAAACATGATCCTAGTCCCTGGGACGCTCATGGTAGCACACAACGACCCTCGCCACTTTCTGGAGCAATGTGCCAAAACACAAATATACTCCAACCGTCAGCTGCTAGTAGCGACGGTGTAGGTCATGGACACCTGGCTCTAAGATATCCAAAGTCAGCCTATGGAGGTTATCCTCAACCTCGTCCATCTCCTCGATGGTATCTCGGGCCGTGGGGCCCAACTCTGGTACCACCCCTCTCCGCGCAAGAGGAGAAACTCCAACCAATCGTACCAGACCCACATCTGTATGGAACATGTGAAAACCATCAACACTACTCTAAAAAAATCATAAATGCATAAAATGAAAAACACAAGTAGTAGTTGTTCTTACTCGTATTGCCCCACTATGCTCCCTTGGGAAGCACTAGGTCAGGGTCCCCTGTGAAGTCCATCCCAACATACAGGTAGTCCTCCACCATGAGAACATGTCCCCTCATCCATGTGAAGAAACCTGTGTTGAAAATAATAATAGGACCCCCGCCACCATGACAGGCCATCACCTCGGACCACCAGGTCATATGAGGATCTCGAGCATCTCGATCCTCAAGGTCTACCTATGGGTGTAAGTGTGACACCCACTCCAGCATGAATGATATCACCACTGAATTGTAACCAAATTGCTTCAGCTCCCTGCACCGGCATTTGGTCAGCTGATCCTGTAGACTCATGAGGAGCCCCTCACATGAGTTGAATACAGTGGGAACCATACACTCCTCAACGTACATCATCTACGATTTGCTAGCCAGATGAGAACATCGACTATCAGCCACCCTCACAATGGTAAAGAGTACAGTACGAAGAGCTCAGTCTTGGACATCCTTGATGGGGATCTTCTATAACATACCCTTTTAGCTCGAAAACATTTTGTGTTAGCAAACATTATTATAAATTTTATTGTAAAGTTTTATGTTGGACAGGTGTCCAAGGATGACTGTAATTTGCACAATATATTATTATTAAATAAATAAAATAGCAGATAAAAAGCTAAGAGGACAGTTGAAAGAGTGGTTACTGATCCACTAGGTGGAATGGAATCTGGGGTAGAAGGAAATGGACAAGTGGTAGCATCATGATGCAACTAACTAGCTGTTGTTATGGGACAACTCCCTTGAAATGTGCTCATAGTGACCTGAAAGATTGTAATGTCCCAAAATGGAAACATTTTAAAAAAAATTTCTTGTCTACATCATTTGCTATTTAATTGAGAAATAATTCATATGCTAATTCAATTTCAATTAAGCGCATCCATATTTGCACAATATAAACTATATAAGTCTAAGATCTTTTCAAAACATAGTCTTCTTAAAGTTTGAGTTTCAAAGTTTGCGGAAGCGGGGTGAAACAATATCTTATCTGGTTTTTGTAATACAACCGTAACACTAATACAAGGTAGAACAAAGATTTTTATGGATTTATAACTTATGTGTTTGAAATTGTGAATGTTTAAATGGTACTTCAAGGAGATATGCTCCTTTGTTGCTGTTTGATCCTAAGGTGGGTGCCGTAATAATCCAGATGAGGTAATTACATACCCTGGCAGGGTTGCCGTGGGGTATGGGTAAGCTTTGGCAGTTTGTTGAACTTACTTAGCAATTTGCTAATGTCATCCATTGAATTTGTCTTTGTGCAGGTACAAACTCCATAATTATTCTATCCTAAGGGAATGGCCCAAATCACCATGGCAAGGGTTATGAACCATTCTATGTAATTTGAATGAAGTGCAATGTGGCTTAAAGGGGCACGACTAAACTATAGTCTCTTTATAACAAATCGAGCCTCCACTAAAACATGGTTAGTGGGGCAATAACTACGCTTTTAATGTATGTTGGAGGACATCCTATCACCGAGGGTTTGGTATTAGCTGGGGTTTTCATTGGCTTTAGCCTCTATTTGGGATTTTGTTTTACTTTCTTGGTTCTGCACTTCTCTTGACTGTGAGACGATGGGTGTACCCTGACCCGAGCGATGCTCGTGGTCAGTGCGCATGGTGGCTATGATACTCGTCGGAGCATGGGAACCATAATCTTAATTGGTGAGTTAAATTCCTTATCTCGTGGTTTCTTGCTTATTCGTTGCCATTCACAGAGTTGCTAATTGGTTTCTTTCTGTATGGCGACAGGTGACAAAGCGTCGTGGATGTAGAAGCTATGGTGATTCGAAGCTATGCCAACATGATTAGGGTGATGGTAAGTTCAACCAACCCCCATTATCCTGCCTCTGATGACTTTGTTGGGATGTGTATGCGTCTTGTCCTGGTTTCGAAGGAAACTCTCGTAAGCATTTGGCTTATCGATCCACTTTGGGAGAAATAATGTTCGCTTAAGATTTGACCAGGGGCTTGACATGGTGTCTTAGGGTATTTGAATATGGCAGAGAACTTTGTAATGTAACTGAATGTATTTTTAGGAACTGGGTCTTTTCCTATTAATCGGGTTCCAGTCCTGTACAATGCATTTTTCATTTGAAAGGTAGGATATATAAGATTTGAGTAAATTGTAACGATATCATGGTTGGATTTATTCATACTCTGTAATTTTTGGCACAATGTGTGGCGTTGGGGTTTTATCCCTTTGTTGTGGCTATCATCTATATATATATGATATTTTCTTTAAGATTTACACCCATACTATGAACTATGTGAATTTGCAACGATAACAAATGGTACTGCTATTTTGTATTCCTATTTGAATCTAATTGTTAAATCTCGAAATGGTTTGATACTAAGTGCTATGGGAAAACCCTGTGGGTTTCTATTTGGTAGATTACTGTTCAAACGTTCTAAATGAGTACCGGCTTAAACCCCTTTGGTTTTGGTAGACGTAGTTGGATATATATATATTTGGTTGATGAAAACTCAGGGTTCTATATATATTTGGTTGATGAAAACTCAGGGCTACACACAGTGTTTTGTCATACGTAGGCGTGCCTCCTGTAGGTTGCATTCACCGGTTTAATGTTTGAAGACGCCAGGGGGTTCGACCCTTGACCTAAGTCTCAATAGACGCCTGTGTATAATCCTGCCACACTTGTATTCTTCGTTGAAAGTATTGGATGGTCGTTGGTATAAAATCTAGATTTGGATATGATATTAAATCTATGTGTTGGTAATTTTGTCCTAGTTACTGACTTGTTTAATTTTTGTAATGGAATAAATGTACGTAATAGGGAAACTATTTTAGTTCGTTGAAGCAGGGACAAAATATCAAACCCTAATTTGAGTTTGTATGTAAACCGTTGACTGTAATAAACAATGGCTGAAATTGATTTAAAAACGAATAACTAGTTTTGTAATAGTTTATTCTATCAATTAACAATTTCTGCTAAAACTATCCCAGTGGTTAATAACTATGAGGAACTTTAAACAAGACATCATAAGTAGATACGAGATACAATAAAGATTTGTTTTCGATGCAGTAAAAACTATAATATGATTGGCTAGCAAAGGCTAGCTACTAGACCTGCTAGACAAGCCATTAGATCCTGGGCATTTCTCGAATTTAGGTTAGTATAGAGACTCGTACTAATTTAGCATTTTATTTATAAAAGAATTAATTACATGGGGAAATCTCATAGCAATTGTTTACCTATTGATTCTGCAGCTTGCTCCTTCTTATAATGCCCTGCTGATCCCTGTAGCCTGCTCCTGTCGATAATGTCCTGCACACTCAGCCAACTAGTAATTGCAAAACTACTATACTCTTAGCTGACCTGTTCACTGATCTTGGATGGATGATTTCAGGACTACCACGTTCCTCCCAACCATGATTCTACAACCGTTCCTAGTTCAGTAAGAATCCCCCCAAGCTGGTTCTAACATGCAACTGAGAGATAGAGGCCCTAGATGGTAGCTGGTTCAGATCTGGAAAGATTAGGAGCAGAATTCTTCTTGGCACGATAATACCAAAAGAAAAAGAAAGATGATCCCCAAACTTTGGGTTCTGTCCTCCTTAAGTAGGAAAATCTTGAAATTAGGATTGTTGGAATTTACTGGTTTCTTTAAATCAATTAATTTATAAAATAATATTTGTTTACTTTAACTGCTAGTTCATTAGGAACTAAGACCTCCCAGCCTGTTGATTAAAGTGTTTATTTAATCTTTTAGATATTTTCATAATAATAGTAGTATACAGTTTATAATACCACCTAAACATTAATAATTAATAATTTAGTAGGTGGCAGCCCACTTAAGCATAACTATATATATCTATAAAGTGTACACATTTATAAAAGAATATATATATATATATAATATTTAACCAATATATAATTGAAGCTCCTAAATAATAATACTGTTGGTGGTCTTTAATCATTTGTTTCACAAGACGCCTCTTTTAGTTCTTTTTAAGGAATGGGTCCACTTATTTGGACGGTTTTGGTAAGTTGGTAAAGGCACCTCTAGTCTCCCCCTTTTTGCATGTCAGATTCCCTCATTTTAACATGGTAGTTCCCGCAGTAGATGATGATAATAAGATTTATTTAATCAAGTCGAAATAGTTGTGATGAAACACGCAAGTGCTATTCAGAGTCCTCTTTGACTCAACACTTGAGACGTAGTAACCCCCGGGTGCTCTTCAGAGCCTTTCAACTAAACACTCTCACATGGGCGTTACGCTAGTGCAATTCTAGAGCCTCGGCACAACACTAGAGCTAGAATGTGGTTGTGAGGCACATCTAGGATACTTAAATGTCCTCGGATCCGGTAATCATTTCTTTCAAGCTCGCAGTGATCCAGGGCTCATGCCCAACACTCAACGTACATCGGGGCTTAGGCACAATACGAAATAGAATTCTCTAAATACTTCGGGGCTTAGGCCCAGTATATAGGTCTTTTGTGTGTTCCTGAGTCCACGCTCAACACACTAACTAATCAACCATGTAATTCATGCTCTGCACAGTATAATGTAACAAAAGAGAAAATCTCAGTATATCATAATTTTGTAATCACTTCTCGAAATACAACATAGTTTATTCATTCGGCTTTCCTGCCCTGCATATATTCAACAATGAAACAAATCAGGGTCCATTCCCAATACATCAACTCATAAAGGAAACTAATCAAAACATATTAATGCTACGTAAACATAATAAATCAGATATACTGGGCTGTGACCCGACATGACATCATAACATAGTTAGTCAAAAAGTTGGGATATTACATCCTCCCCTCCTTAGAACAACACCGTCCCGGTGTTTCCTAAGGACTAGATATGAGTTCATGAAAAAAGGTGGGGTACGCCTCTCTCATGGTAGCCACATTCTCGCAAGTGGCCTCATCTGGTCAAAAGTGCCCCCATTGCACTTTCAGCTGAGTAATGGTCCTCATATTAAGCTGGACCTCTCTCTTGTCCAGAATGTGGAGTGGTTCTGGCGTGAACTCCCCTTCGGGCTCCACCTGTAACAAGGACCAATTGATGAGATGTTTAGTATCGTATACATAGTTCTTTAACAAAGAAGCATGAAAAACATTATGAACTTTTATATGTGCTGGTAGGGCGAACTCATATGCCACTGGACCATTCTTGCCCAGTATTTCAAAAGGTCCACAAAATCTTTGGGCTAGTTTACCGCAACATCCCAAACTTAACGAGCTTCGTTTCGCTTTTATTCTTAGGAAGACATGTTCACTGATTTGGTAGTCCTTGTCCTTTCTTTTCTTATATGTGTAACTCTTTTGGCGGTCTTGTGCTTCTTTTAAATTCAATTGCACTTTGGAGATTAGTTGTTCCAAGTCTTTTAGTAAGTCTGTCCCTAGCATAAGCCTGTCCACCGGGCTATCCCAGGTGACGGGGGTTCTACACTTTTGATCGTAGAGTACCTCGAAAGGATTCATTTTGGCCGAGGTTTGATACCCATTGTTGTATGCAAATTCCGCGAGTTGTAAGTAGTCTTCCCACTTAGTGGGATTGTTCATTACATACATTCTCAGCATGTCTTCTAAGATTTGGTTTATTCGTTCTATTTATCCATCGGTTTGGGGGTGGTATGCAGTACTAAACTGTAGTTGTGTTTCTAATCCGGAGAACAATGCTCTCCAAAAGTTACTAGTGAACTTTGTGTCTCGATCCGAGATAATTGCTTTGGGTATCTCGTGTAACCAGAAAATCTCCTTTAGGAAGATCTCCACAATGTGAACTGCCTTGTAGGTAGATTATACTGGTATAAAATGTGCGGCTTTCGATAGCTTGTCTACTACTATGATGATGGAGTCATTTTGTTTCTTACTCTTGGGTAGACCCATAATGAAATCCATACTTATTACCTCCCACTTCCATTCCGGAATGGGTAACGGTTGAAGTAGACCGGAGGGATGTTGGTGTTCTGCTTTGACCAACTGACATTCCTGACATTTTGCGATGAACAATGCTATGTTGGCTTTCAGTTTAGGCCAAAAGTAGTGTTTCTTTAGGCTGAAATCATCTTTTGATATCTGGGGTGTCCTAAATAGGGGCTCCGATGGAATTCAGTGAGTATGTTAGGTCTAATGTCCCCCCCCTCAGGAATGTAAAGTCTCTGCTTTGACCATAACAATCCTGATTCATCTATCTTGTATTCTTTCTGTTGTTGAAAAAGCCTATCTTCTTGGATCTTTTTAAGGATCTCGAAATAGAACCGGTCATTTCGGCATGCCATTCTAATTCGGTTGTGTAAGTCGGAGTCAGTTCGACTTTCGGTTACCTCATATAACATATAAGCTCGTTGACTTAAGGCATCGACGATCTTGTTTTCTTTCCCCTTGATGTGTTTCAATTCAAAGTGATATTCACTATGGAAGGCTAACCACCTAGCCTGTCTAGCATTTAGGTCGGGTTGATCGAATAGATATTTTAGACTCATGTTGTCTATCTTTAGTAGAAATTTCTTACCCATGAGGTAACGTCTCCACATCTTTAGAGCATGGATAATGGCGGCCAATTCTAGGTCATGAGTAGGATAGCTATTCTCATGTTCCTTTAACTTCCTTGACTCATAGCAGATGGAAAAATCATCTTGCATAAGGACTCCACCGAGTCCTTCCATGCATACATCGGTACAAACTACGAAGTCCCCATTGGGGTCGGCAATTCGTAGTATTGGTGCGCTAATCAGAAGTTGTTTTAACTTCTGAAAACTTTCTTCGCACTTGTCTGTCCAGATGAACTTACTGGTTTTATTCTGTAATGCGGTCATGGGGCAAGCGATCCGAGAGAAGTTCTCAATGAACTTTCGATAATAACCGGTTAAACCTAGAATGATCGTATGTCGAAAACACACGTAGGTGTGGGCCATTCTTCGATAGCCTTGATCTTTTTGGGGTCAACCGCTATTCCCTTCTCGGAAATGATGTGCCCTAAGTACTGTATCTGAGGTTTATAGAAATCACACTTGCTAAATTTTGCGTACAGTTGATGTTCTTGTAATAGCCATAGGACTATTCGGAGGTGTTCCTCATGTTCTTCCTCATTCTTGGAATAGATCAGGATATCGTCTATGAAGACTAAAACAAACTTGTTGAGGTACTTGCTGAAAACATTGTTCATCATGCACATGAAGTTTGTGGGTGCATTTTTCAGACCTAAAGGAATTACTACAAATTCGTAGTGGCCGTATCGGGTGTGAAATGCGGTCTTACTGATGTCCTCGTCACGGATCCTCACTTGGTGATATCCTGATCGCAGGTCAATTTTCAAGAAGATCTTTGCTCCTCCGACTTGGTCAAACAAGTCATCGATCCTAGGGAGTGGATAATGGTTCTTGATGGTTAAATTGTTGAGTTGGCGGTAATCGATGCACATACACATCGTTCTGTCCTTCTTTTTAACAAAGAGGATTGGGGCTCCCTAGGGAGACACACTCGGTCAAATGTAACCCTTGTCTATCAGTTCTTGTAACTGTATTTTGAGCTCTACCAGTTTGGGTGTACTCATACAGTACGGAGTCCTAGAGGTGGGTACGGATCCGGGAGTTAGTTCTATGGAAAAGTCTAAGTCCCGCTTGGGAGGTAACCCTGGTATCTCTTCGAGAAATACGTCTCTGAATTCTACTAGTCTAGGGAAGTCCTCGATCTTTAGATCTCTATCGGCTTCTACCGATTGAAGGTGGATTGCAAATAGTTTAAAACCCTTTCTCAAACATTTCTTTGGTTGTAATGCCAATATCTATCATACTGATACTTCCTTAGGTATACCTTGGATGGTTCTTTGGTTTCCTTGACTATCTGTGCATAGGATTGACTTATTTAAGCAATCTAACAAGGCATGATGTCCTTCCAACCAATCCATGCCTATTATTACGTCATAAGATCCTAGCGGTAAGATGTTCAAATCTAACTTAGTTAAAAATCCATTCAAATCTATCTCACAACTCTTAACTAGTTCGGAGACCTTCCGTTTGGTACCAGTGGCTAATTGTACCAGCCATGGTGCTTTGTGACTCTCTCGGTTTAATTTGCAAAATTCTACTATTCTAGGAGAGATGTGGCTCCGGCAAGCACCGGGGTCTATTAAAACTGAAATGATATGGTTAGATATCTTACCCTCAATTTCTACCATGGTGGCTTGATGATCTGCCTGCAGGCCATCAAGGGCGGCATAAATCCTAGGTGTCTTTTCCATGTCTCCCACTGTCGGCTCCGCCTGGATGTTGTGTAAAGTCCCATCTGTTTTGTTTGGGTAGTCTCTGTAGTAATGTGGTCTCTGGCATTTCCAACAAGAAATAGTTGGTGGGACTGTCTTTTCTCCTTTGTTGAAGGCTGGCCTGTTGGCTGGTGGTGGGGGTGCTTTAGGTCGAGATTGAGGTCGGTTAGAACCCTGTTGGGTGGGAAACTATTATTATGTTTCCGAAAAGGTGGGGGTCTAAAATCCGGTCTACGTTTGTCTGAGAAAGTCCTAAATTTGTCTCTGTTTTTGTTGATGTTGTCATTCCTTGGCTGCCCATGCTCATAGCACAGCCTGGGCTTATGTAGGGTTATGTCAAGGGTTTTGGGCATGTCGAATTCTATCTTATCTCTAAAGTTTGGTGGAAGCCCACCCAAGAACTGCCATATTTTCACCTTCTCGTCCTTAATATAAGGCACATAGTGCAACAAGTCTAAGAACCTATTTATGAAAGCTTCCATAGTCAGGGAACCCATTTTCAGCTCATGAAATTCTTTTATCTTCTTGTCAAAGAGTCTTTCAGACATATATTTGTCCTGAAATATTTTGCTGAAAGTGTCCCAGCCTATGTCTCGCAGCTCTTATCCCTTAGTGTGTTTTAAGTCCCACCACCATCTGGCAGCTTTTCCATTTAAGTTGTATATGGCTAGTCGGGCTTGCATCTCACTGGAGTAATTATGAACCTTAAAGTATTTGTTCATCCCTAACAACCATTCTTCAGCCTTTTCTCCTGAGTTTACTTCCCTATCATAAGTTGGTGCTCTTATCTTTCTGAACTCCCCTTGTAAGTTGTCATCATTCTTCCTCCTTTTCTTGCAAGGAGGTGGAGAACCGTTGTCATTGCAAGAGCTCTTACAGTCCTCTTCCAATGGTTCTGATTTATGTTCTGCTTGACCTTCTGTTTTGTCATTTGCTACTTTCTTGGTGTCAAGAGAGTTGACAGATAGAGTAGGATGTCCAGGGGGTTTTGCCACTGTTAGGCTTTGGAGTAAAGCTTCATTTATAGCCCTTTGTTCCCTTCTTTCTTGCATATTCTCATCCCTGAAACTCTGGAATTTTGCCTGTAGCTGCTGCATGGAATTTTTCAAATTTGAGTTGAGCTCCACCACAATTTGTTGCTCTCGTGGTGGGGAATCTAGATTTCCTCGTACACTGCTGCCTTGTTCTGCATTCATTTTCTTAGTGCTGCTTGTACCTGGAATTTATATAAGTATTTGCGGCTGCTGCTGCTGAGTTCCAAAAACAATATGTTAGTCATATATTTTTGTAAAAACATAATACAACATTTTAAACACTTCCCTGTATTTGCAACTATGTTTTGTAGTGAGCCCAATAGGTCACTTAGTGTTTGTAGCTTTCTCTGATACCACTTGTAATGTCCTGAAATGGAAACATCTTTTAAATTTGTTCCTGTCTGCAACATTTTCTATTTAATTGAGAAAAAATTCATATGTTAATTCAATTTCAATTAAGCGCATCCATATTTGCACAATATAAACTATATAAGTCTAAGATCTTTTCAAAACATAGTCTTCTTAAAGTTTGAGTTTGAAAGTCTGCGGAAGCGGGGTGAAACAATATCCTATCTGGTTTTTGTAATACAACTGTAACACTAATACAAGGTAGAACACAGATCTTTACGGATTTATAACTTATGTGTTTGAAATTGTGAATGTTTAAATAGTACTTCCAGGTGATATGCTCCTTTGTTGCTGTTTGATCCTAAGGTGGGTGCCGTAACAATCTGGATGAGGTAATTACATACCTTGGCACGGTTGCCGTGGGGTATGGGTAAGCTTTGGCGGTTTGTTGAACTTACTTAGCAATTTGCTAATGTCATCCATTGAATTTGTATTTCCGTAGGTACAAACTCCATAATTATTCTATCCTAAGGGAATGGCACAAATCACCATGGCAAGGGTTATGAACCATTCTATGTAATTTGAATGAAGTGCAATGTGGCTTAAAGGGGCACGACTAAACTGTAGTCTCTTTATAACAAATCGAGCCTCCACTAAAACGTTGTTAGTGGGGCAATAACTGTGCTTTTAATGTATGTTGGAGGACAACCTGTCACCAAGGGTTTGGTATTAGCTGGGGTTTTCGTTGGCTTTAGCCTTTGTTTGCGATTTTTTTTTACTTTCCTGGTTCTGCACTTCTCTTGACTGTTAGACGATGGGGGTACCCTGACTCGAGCGATGCTTGTGGTCAGTGCACATGGTGGCTATGACACTCGTCGGAGCGTGGGCACCATAATCTTACCTAGTGAGTTAAATTCCTTATCTTGTGGTTTCTTGCTTATTCGTTTCCAATTCGTAGAGTTGCTAACTGGTGGCTTTCTGTATGGCGGCAAGTGATAAAGACCCATGGATGTCAAAGCTGTGGTTAGTCGAAGCTCTGCCAACACGACTAGGGTGATGGTAAGTTCAACCAACGCCCATTATCCTGCCTCTGGTGATTTTGCTGGGATGTGTATGCATCTTTTCCTGGTTTCGAAGGAAACTCCCGTAAGCATTTGGCTTACCGATCCACTTTGGGAGAAATAATGGTCGCTTAAGGTTTGACCAGGGGCTTGACATGGTGTCTCATGGTATTTGAATATGGCAGAGAACTTTGTAATGTAACTGAATGTATTTTTAGGAACTAGGTCTTTTCCTATTAATCGGGTTCTAGTCCTGTACAATGCATTTTTCATTTGAAAGGTAGGATATATTGTTAGGATATTCCTATACTCCATCCTAGTCCCACCATTATTTTGATCATTTACATTTTCAGTCATGCATGCAACTTTAGGGTTTGCATGCATTCTAGGGTTTGCATGCATTTTGCATGCATCCTAGTCATCAGTCTAGAACCTAGCCTTAGTTAGCCAACCCCCATGGGCTTCTCACTATTTAGTTTTAGCCCTCCAGTTGCTTAATGCACCCTTCTTCCTTGATTTTAGGGAGCAACTTGCCCTTCTTCACCTACCAGTCCAGTTGTCACTCAGTTACACTCAGTTACAGTCATTTATAGTCAGTTACACTCAGTTACACTTAGTTACACTTAGTTACAGTTAGTTACAGTCAGTTACAGTCAGTTACACTCAATTACACTCAATTACACTTAGTTACATTGAGTTACACTCAGTTACACCTACCAGAGTTAGTTTGATTGATGGTTGATAGTTACTTGAGCATTGATGACTCCGTTGATGATGATGGAGACTTCCAGTTGCGCTCCGATGATCATGAGGACACCTAGTTGTGCTCCGATGACACTCTATTGATCTTATGATCACTCTGAGAGGCTAATTCGAATTGCCACCTTAGACATTCGAATCCTCTCTACCATTGTACTATTTATTTGTCCATACTATGATTAATTAATTAGTGTGTGTGAAGTATTATTGCTTCTATCCGAGTTCTACTGTACCATATTATTCTGTTGCTCATTATACTGTATTGATCACTCTTATTCTATTTTCCTGCTTAATCATAACTACTCTTGTGATGTATATATCATCTCTTAGATCTGCTGTGAGGATTTTCACATGGTATCAGAGCATTTTGAGAGTATTGTTTATCTCCATTCTTGAGATTTTTTTGTAGGTTATTACCAAGATTTCGAGTGTATCAGTTGCAACAGTTTCTGCATTTTTCCAGCAGTAGTAGTTGGAGTTAGTCTATATTGTTTTTGCAGGTCCTCTACAGCTTCTATGTATTCATCAGGAATTACTCCTCTTGATCCACTCAACTATGATGAATGGAAACCAAGAATGATAGCAGACTTGAAGATCCATGATCTTTTCTATTGTTATTTTGAAAGCGTTCGAATCCGCTGAAGAGAAGATTGACTGGTTAAATAAAAGTGACATGCACTTTCAAGAAATAATGTTTTCTTTGTTTGCACGCCAAAGATTCCAATTCAAATACCGTAATGGTGTTGAAACTCCAAAGGAGTTATTGTCAGAACCCAAAAATTCCGAAAAATTTAAAATTTTCTAAAATAGCAAATAATGATATTAAATGCAACCACATGACTGTTTGTTTAGCTTACGTGGTCGTAAATGTATCTAAAAGATCTTTTGTTATACTTAAATGTTGTTATGGGTTTCTCTTTTCTGCTACTGATTGTTTTATTGTTTTGTAACCACAAGGGGGAGTTTGTATGTCGAACTAGGCTTACTTAGCTTACGAGCTAATGCAATCGATTTTCTGTCTCTTACAGATCTATAGGTAATAGCGGTCGCTACCTTTAAATCTTTCAAGTATTAAATATCAATTAACAGTACCAATTCATTCAGTAAAAAGTGTAACATGCTAACCAGTTTTTATCAAGTCATCTTAAAGGTAGAAGATCTTCCTACCTCTTTCCAAGTTCAACTTCTGAATATGTTTGAATTTATACTTTAATTTGCAAAGGATTTGGAGTTAAAATTTATCACTATAATTGCTTTTCTCTTACATTCATCCATTGCAGGGTTACCTATCAGTGCATGTTTTTTTTCTATTATTAAATTTAAGGATTTGCCTAGTTTGGTGTCGTCTCCTTGTTTTCCATATATGATACTTTGAACAAAATCCATAAACATGTTTGGATTCAGTCTTTCATTTTCATAATTGATTGAACTCATTGTATAATAAGGATGGCAAAGGACCTTTCCCCTTAAGACAATTTTTATGATTTGCGTAACTTAGTGTTCATTAGTTAAAGTTCCATAAAGAAGAATTGACGAGTAATAACTCAGTTGTGCAATGCTATCTCCATATAGAATCGTCATTCATTTAAGCCCTACATCTCTACTATAACTTAGAAAATTGAAAGAGTTATATTATCTCGGGTTCTTTCACATTAGACTAGGGTATACACAATGGAGATATATATATATATATTTTTTTAACTAGCATTTATTTAACCTGAAAACTAACTTCTTGTTGATTTTTATAATAAATTAACATATGCTCCATGTTTGGAACATACTCCAAGTCTTAATCTAGAGTGCTATTGACCAAGCAAGTTTGTATTGAATGCAAGGCAAGATATTTAAGACGTCATTCTAATTTTTTTGATTATTATAGGGTGACAAGTGAACTATCACTATGAAGAATCATACAATAATTTTATGTACACATGTTATGAGTTTTTGTTTAATAAAAAGGATAAGAATCTCATCGAGATTTTAAAGTCTATTTCATTAGCATGATTGTAATAATTATAGCACCAAGTGTGCTTGTTCTCCAACATGAAAATCTATAGCATGTGTTAACATGGAATAAATTGCAAGATTGAACTATGGTTCGTAACAATAATTGGATATTCTTACTATGATTTAATTGATTAACAATAATTGGGATATCCTCTTCAGAACTATGGAGTCTCGACGCTACTGCATGGAAATATTTAGGCTGCTATGTGGTTAAACGAGAGCCAAGTGCTTGGCGATATAAAACATGGGACCTAACCCTACCTCGTCATTATCCTTCGCCTTTGGGCTCGGATCTTTCTGCAACATCTCCAGGTCTGAGTCTTTGTAGTGGCGCTATTGATTCAGCTTCTAGGTTCTTACAGTTCCCTTGCTTAAGGTTATCGTTTGGAAGTCTTTAGAATTTGTTGTTGACAGCCATGAAAGTGTTACAATGTCTAGGGTTTATCCCTTGAGTTCCCTTACTATTCTGGTCTCCATTGTTATAGTGTGCTAGCAGCTTGCATGCTACCTCAACCTTCGTAACGTCCATAGTGTCGTCTGAGAGTCATTTTTATTTGCTGTTTGGTAGCTGTAGCTCCTCAAGAGTCTGGGGTTTGTATTTTTGTTAACCAAGAATCCCTGTCACAGCGTGATTCATAACTCTCAGTGTGATTTTCTTAAGACTTCCATTCAGGGAAAAACAACCATTGCTTTTGCTAGCTTAGTTACTCAGTGGCAAGGATGGGGTTTTGACACATCTTGTGTTCGTGGTTAGCAGGATAGTTACTGGAATGGCAGCCTCCTTCAAAACCGGTAAGTTACTGTATTCTCCTTTGCATTTGCAATTACAAGGAATTGTTTTTAAACAAAATTAAAGTTTCTAACAGATACTTCTCTATCTTGCAGGTCCTGGCTCTACTTACGACAAGGGTGGCACGAGATTCAGCAAGTAGCATTTCCAGGTAAGCCTGGTTCTTACCATGGCAAAATCCTCCTTGGTGGTGGTGGTGCTGGTGGTGATGATGACCAAAACGATGATAATGATGATGATGATGATGAAGATGGTGATGACGACGATGATGATGATAATGATGATTACGATGAAGATGATGATGATGATGATGATGATAACCACATGATGGGCCTTGGTTGAGAAAGCCTTCTTAGTCTTTCTTGGCTATAATACTTCTTCCCTGGAAAACCATTTCCAAGGCCCTAAGACATATAGATACTAAGTTCAAAACCATATAATGGCACTTCCATCGTCAATCACAGTACAATGATACCTCAAGAGGCCATGTCTAGTTGGTGGAGGTAACCTTATTAGCCCTAGATGGATATAAGATTCCTTTAAGGCTCGAGTCTTAGGTATCCTCCATTGACCCTTTCCAATGCCGTGAGTCCCCAAGACTTGGATACATCTAGCGCAATGGATACCCTTGTGGAATAGAGGGGGGGATTAGGTGGATAGGAAGGGAAAAGGGTGGGGTTATAGATAGTGGCGGGGGGGTGGTTAGGTATAGATAGATAAAAAATTAAGGTGTAAAACAACAATGCGTGCACGCACAAAAGCACGCGGCGACAAAAGCGCGCGTGCGCACTTCTGTACGAACAAGCGTGTCTGAATTCCAATTGTTTTTCGTGCCCTTGCAGGATTGGAATTCGCTTCAGATTGCACCTTGAGGCCCGGTCTGATTTATGTCTGATTTATGGCAGAACACATAAAATGTTGTAACTTTCTGTTTTTCACAACTAGTTCCACATATGCTCCATGAGTGCACTACAGATGAAATTGCACACACTTGTCGAGCTCTGTGTACAAATTCTAAATATATAATTTTTGAATAGATATGTTGTTGTTTTCTATTTTTAATTCATTTTTAACTGCACTCATGTCAAATTTGTAAAACACATAGGTCGTTTATTTGGCCTATAACTTTTTATTGGCTTACCCATTTTGAAAACGGGAAAGAACCCGCACAACAGCACAGAAATACCTACAACCTAAAAAAAAAAGTATTTTGATTATTTTTAGACCATGATATGGTGGCTCAACACTTTACCCCTTCGTTTTAGGGCTTCATCGACTTTGCTAATTTAACAAAAATATAAAATTGACTTTTAAAATTTTGGAAAAATAGCCTCGCACAAGATTCTTCTGTTGCCTATGCCTCTACATATTTTTTTCTTGTAAATTGAAAATATACATAGCAAACAGGTGGCTCAACAAAAACATGTGCATTATGTTTGAGAAAAAAAATAACATATCAATCTTCGAATAATGACATTTTGGGGTGGTTATACCACTTTTCCATAAATAAAAGTTATATATTCCAGAAGGTCATCCGATTTTCTATGTTTCATCTTTTTACACCTAATCCAAAAAAAAATTGTAGGTACCTCTAATAATTCATTTTAATGATAATATTTCCATTTTTCCAGAATTTCATTGCAACTAATGTGTCATAATTGGGTATCATTACCTTGCACTAGCCCAATTATTAGTAGAATGTTGATAAGTTATCATCATGCAGAAGTAAATATTTGATTTTCTGAACCGATTTTGATTTTGTAAATTGTTGAGGAAGATTATATGAAATAATGGAATAAATTACTTCCCTGTATTTTTCCACACATTGTCCTTGTGTTGTACTCTAGTACAGGGAAGGGTGTTTAAAAATAGATAAATGATATGAAGTAGATCGAATGATTGAATACACAAACTCTGTTATGTTTTCTTTAGCTATTTAGATTTTGCAATTTAAAATATCTATGTTCTCAGTCATAGAAAAACATAGCAAACATTTATATTATGCAGACACTAGAGTATCTTTACATTTATAACAATAGAAATTGAAGAACTCAAACAGTCCCATGTTTTTCTGCATAAAACCCTAAGTACTATTATAGGGTAACCTTTTACATTTCAGAAAAAAAAAAAGATATATAATGTTATTTTTGTATAAAGAATCCTGTAATGACTCTTAGCTTTCTTCCTTTCAGTATCGAATTACCTAGCTACTATACAACACTAATACACTAATAGTATCTTTTCATTTATTTAACCTTGAAAACATCAATGTAATTATAAATACAAATCAACTCTGATTGTTGGACGAATGTCCCAATGTGTCAAACCTTAGCTAGTTACAACATTAACACTAAGTTAAACATTTCATCAACCAAATAGAATTTCCAAACAAAGCTCGACTTCACGAAGACCTTTCCATACAATCTACACCTTATAGTGTACAAAATATTTCATGGATTTGAAATCCTCATCTTTTATACTGTCAAGTAAAACAAAATAGTACTAGTGTTGGTTAGGGTTTCACAATCCTTGAGTCTGTAACCCTTAAAAACATTAAAGGGCACGGAAATTGTTTAGACAGGGTTTTGTACCAAGGATTTTTGCCTCTAATAACATTCACTAGTATCACAGTCACACGCAACAGCCACATTGACAACAAGACAACTGAACATCTTCAAACAAACCTAAGATAACAACTCATCTTTTGACGAAATGAAAGAGACATACGAGACTAGGTCTCAGCATTTTATAAAGATCGACTTCACAAAACCTTATGAAATTATCTTCTCACATAAACGACGTTTAAGGTTCGAAACTACAAGCAAAAACTAGGCATTTAGCCATTTCAGCTCTCGGCCTTCAAAAACAAAACTCAAACATTTTAAACATCGAGAAGTGGGTTGTTTCCCTTATCATTGTTTTATTAAACATCATTGAAATTAATGCAGGCTTCCAGGAGCAGTGCTCACTATCCCATCTCATAGAATACAACATTAATATTTAAATCACATAACAATTATCATAACCTTTTTTCATTTAATCAAGTTGGTGAGGGTTGAAACCCTTTTTCACACAGTTGTGACACTTTCAACAAAATAATACACATTAAAACATTGTAGAGTCAACATAAGAGGTAGGTCGAGGATTCAATCTTCCCTAAACTGGCCATACAGCTTACAAACATTACAAACGGCGGCAACATCCATAGCCAGGCCACAAACTGAAGTTTCGGATAAAACCAGACAACGACTAATAGTTTTCCAAGTTGAAACCTACAGGAAAACACCGACGCTTACCGGATTTCAAGCACATTCCCACTCAGTTTCGAACATATAAATCCAAAGACAAGAAGCACCTACCATACAACACATAACGTGGTTAAAAGTTGAAATACGAAGCTCAAAACAAATACAAGAAGTTGCAACATTATAAACAATCATGAGTAGCAAGAAAGTAACACATACATTACCTTTTCAAGAGAACCTTGCTTATGAACCAAAAACTCCACATCCGACAAGAACCAAAACCCATTACACCCTAGAAAACTCAGCGAAGGAAGGATACAACTCAGAGAGCTCACTAAGAAAGCATGCAAGTCACAGGTCGGGGTATCGAACCCTTGGGAAGTGCCTCTACATTTCTCTGTAAACCCTAAGAAATCGCAACCTATCGGCCTCTCCAAACCTCACTGTCACATCCCCAAATTTCGTAAAAATTTAAAAAATTTCTAAGCGATCAAATCTCCCAAATATACTATGCTGAAGTGTAATGTGTCAATAAATTTATTTTTATAATTAAAAAGCGATTATTAAAACATCTCATAATTTATCATTAATGATCTAATTGTCTAAACGACGAGAAAATATCATAACACTTAGATGTACATTCATCAATATTTACATGTTGGAATGACATTCAACTAAATTTATAATCTCTACATTTAAATGGTGTATTACAGCCTACTTTATGCAACCTCTTCCATCCTTTGGACATTTATATGAGTAAGAGAACAACCTTCTACTAAACCAAGAACAACGAAATCCAATAACTTATTTACAACATTTTAGTTGTAAAACATTTGCAAACCTGAAGCTAATACGATGCATGACTAATAGAAATTTCAACCATTTCTCATATTTAGATGTGTCTATAATTCTAAACCCACTCAATGGATAAAGACGCATAAGAAAAATACTCAGGAAACAACAAGGAAATATCAATTGTTAACACATATGCTTATATGAGGAAAAAGGTCATCATAGTTAAAATAAATGAAAACACTAATACACATAATCAAAGTAACCATACTGAATAAAATTAAGGCACAAGAAGAATACATGAGGGGAATAACATCATAAGGAGAGACCATTTTAACATGGTTCACCCACTCCTTGGGCTACGTCCACAAAGGGTTGTTATTTTATTAAATATTCCAATTCATAGGATTACATCACCAACAGGGTTGTTGCAAGAACTATATTTACAAGGGATCCTAAATTGGGGTCCGGGTTAATTTCACGGTGACAATATAGCCGTAATAATTGTGCAATGAATTTGCATGATGATTTTATATGTATCTAAACTGCATAGATCTATATAAGGATTATTATTACATGATCCTTGGGAACAAACCTAAGTATTTATTATCTTATTTATGTAGGTAAGCTTGGCCTTAAACACAAAATCATGATATAATGCTTTAGGATACTATAAGGCTTTCATCATTCTAGTCGATCCTATACACAAGTATGTATAAATTAATATCGTGATTAAAGGAAACATATCCTACATGTAGATGCATTTAATATAAAGGAGTCACAAATTTTACTAAGGGAAAACATTACATTCTTTTAATGATTCATTTGATTCAATGTTTTAACTAGGGAACACATCACGTCCTTATAAAATACCTTAAACATATTCTAAGGGCCTTTTTAATAAACTAAGAAAAACATCCCAAATTTCTATTCATCATCAAGCTATTTTAAAGATATGTGATTTTATTTACTTATATAGGCGTTCTTCATCAAAGTTGGGTTGGGTTGCCATTAAAATAGCGTAGGGCAAGGTAAGTTTTCGGAAAACAAACTGCACAGATTCTACTACTGCGTTTTAATGCGCAGGGATCATAACAAGGATCGAAATTCATCCCACAAGTAAAATAGCTGGAACAACCTTAAATAAGGATCCAAACAAGATCAGAGAATGGTATCCCATCAGCTCAAACAAAAAATAGATCAAAATCAAGACAGGGGTAATCAACAACACGATTGAAGACTTATCCTCATGGGATTATAGTTAGCTGGAGCTAACTCACTTAATGCAAGGGCCATAACTATACATAGGGGTATCTAAAAAAAAGGTTATCCCGATCTCTGTCGACAGAGATATTTCACCAATCCCTTACTATTGATTTGCAGAGGTCATAAATTACACAATCACATAAATATTCAAAGATAGACCCTTGATTTCTGAATATGCCCGAGATCTCGCCGATCTGGGCGTCAGGATTTATAGAGATTACTAACGAAAACGCCGGAAGAAAACAAAAACACGCTTTCCTTTGCGTGAATGAACTTCCAAACTGACACTAATGGATCCACAGAGGTCATAAAATAAAAACGCAGAAGGATTTCTACAATCTAAGCCTAACAAACGATCATCCGGGAAGGTAATACGAATTCAGCACGGTAAGGATATGGAAAGAAATTTATGATCTCAGCTGAACAATAATTCGTTGGAGGAGAAATGCGATCACCATACAGTGATGTAATAACAAAGATCTAAACTTTATACGCCGGTATAAGGACTATTTTGATACGTCGGGTTTTGAAAACGTGAAGCCCTACAAACTTTAAACGCAGGCAGGGATTGATGATTACCTAACAAGGGTCGGAGGTTATAGCAAACCCTAAACATGTTAATACAAAAATTTTGTTGCTGCAAGCAAAAATAATCAGATAATCTATCATATAAGCGCAGTCAAGGTAGGAAAGCAATTTGGTTACCTGTCTTCGCCTTTGATCAACCATGAGAAACAATACAGAGATCACGTCTTTCTCTCTTCAGTTCTTCCCTAACTGACAGTTCCAATATCCAGCTCATCTCTTTCGGAGATAACATCCAACAAATCCATCGATGGGTGATAGAACTGGATATTATTCGCCAGGGCAACTCGGCTAAAACGCATCATGTCCAAGACAGTTCATTCCCCCGAAATGATAAAATATGATGCCAGTTTGTGAAGAGCTCAATCGCCCGCCGAGATCATCACCGAAAATGATGACTGAGTAACCAAATCCCACGCACCCCTTCGTCTCACGAGTTGTCCCTTTTTTAACCTTTCACGCAGCCCTTCCAGGAAAGTTTTCGCTCCTCCCCAACTAGTGAATCATTGCATGTAGATATGGTACCTGCCAAGTGGAAGTTTAGAAACACAGTGTGTTCCCCGACAGTTACCTCGGATGCCTGCTCCAGTTGGGAGTCAACTAAGGAGTGAAATAAGGTAGTTATGACATGCACGCCATTTTGGAAGTTTATTTTTTGAGACTATGACAAGTGGTGAATTAAAAGTTTTCCTTATG
Source organism: Larix kaempferi (assembly GCA_027924585.1). Lineage (NCBI taxonomy): Eukaryota > Viridiplantae > Streptophyta > Pinopsida > Pinales > Pinaceae > Larix > Larix kaempferi. The sequence goes on from BSBM01001073.1 coordinate 6,594,200, forward strand.
AGATGCCAGCTCCCAAGCAAGAATACTATGTTGGTATAGATGGCTTTCCACTCCTGTCGAAGAGTTTCAACAGATTCCCTATATAAATGGGAAGGTGTTCCCCATGCTATCGTGATGAAACATAATTTTTAATTATACTTCACTATGCTTTATTAGCGTGCGACTTCTTCAACCGTGCTCATAATTGTGATAATTTATATCTCATGAAATGCCCTTTCAATGAGTTCTAACCGAATGACAACACAATATTCTTTTAAAAATTATATCTATCATGTTTTTAAGGTCACAAATCACTAGAACTCTTTTGAAGTTAATACATATAAATTAATTATCTAACTCCCTTTGGGAGTGCACCGAAGTTGCATATAGAATATCTTCTTAATTATATTAAGGTTTGTTTCATATGCACAAGATACCTTCGTTTGTAGCATATTAATACTTTGTTCATTCCTGTGTTTATAGGAAACATATATTACTATCCATAAAACTAATTTTCTTCTACCCTTAAAATAAGGTGTTTTATAAGAGTTTTCTCTAAAATAAGAAAACTTTAGTTTCTTAATAGAATTTTTGAAGGAAATTCTTTGGCACTGAATGCCATATTTATAATAAATAAAATCGATAAATTTTATATAATAGTTTATAATAAACACCAGTGATGATGTTCTATCATCACATGGCTTCCCAACAATTTATACATTCTACTGGTGGATCATAGATTACTTAGGATAAAATAATTAACCTAGTGTTGACCATTAGGTCTTAGGGGTTCTTTACTACCTTTAAGTGGCAAATGGTTTGATATAGGTTTCCCTCACTCATGGTAGGTTTTAGTATTGTATTTGTAGGTTAAGACAACATCTCTCTCTTCCCGAGAGAGTTTAGTTACTTTATTTAAGTAGTGTTATGTTCTTAGTAACACTTAGAAAAAGACATAATGATACTCCCAAGTACCACTGTTGGGGCCTTGGCCTTGAGCTCCTCACCGGGGTCGTTTACATAATTCATAATTACATTTATAAGAATAATAACAATAGGGGTCGAATTTGAGGGATGTTACACCCACTCCCTGCCAAATAAATGCCAATACTGTTGCTCTCGTTGAGGTAATCCCAAGCAGTTAGGGTTAATATCACTACCAAGGAAACCATGTGAAGACTGGCCACGGGGGACGCCACTAGACTTTCCACCCATAACACTTTAATGCACTTTTATTACCATATCTATTGTATACGTCATCTGCCATCGCATTATAACCATGTTAGAGTTTCGGTCTTGCATAGTTGGTAACCATACTACAGTATGGATATATATTATATCAAATGATCAAAGTATTATCCTTATTGCATTCAAGTGCTACATAATAATTTGCTAGTACATCGTATCATAGGTTAAGGTTTCAGCCATCCAATACGGAGAAACTTACAACCATATTTTAACATGGTTACATTATTCCTAAAAACATTGGAACTTAGGATATGATTCTATTACTATATATTTTGATTTCAGGTTGTAATTCCTAGGTGTAGGATGTAAAAACACATTAACATTAATTTCGGCGCTCAACACTTTCAACATTAAACAAATACGTGTGTGTTACAAAGAACATAAATGCTGAGAATTGGTGTGAGATCATATAAAATACTCAATATAGATCATAACTAAAGGAACAACTAGAACAGATCTCACCTTGTAATACTTGAGTTACTCTAATCCCTTTTTATAAACATTGAAGGCTAACAGAAGTTAATTAGGACCTCTTTATGCTTTTCGAAACAATACTTCTCTTACCTACGATCCGCGTCAGAAGTTCAAATTATTTAGCGAAAATAGCTAAGTAAGCCTCAGGGTTCCCATAGGACCCCTTCATCATTAACAAGAAAAATAAACAGTTAGCACATATAATGATTTCAGTATCAAGTCTATATAGTAGCAAGAGATACACAATACAAAGCATAACTGATCTAGATGGCATGAATTGGCATAACAACATCCAACAATAGTATACATTAGCTATAAAAATATTTCACATATTTTGTAATACATTATACAAACATAATCGACGTAACATGTCTAAGTACAATGTGACGTCTAGTTAAACAAGCAAACACTTATTATACTTCCGCACGATAATTATAACAATTAATGCTACTCTGAAGTTTTTTTATTTTTTTGTGATTTTCGGGATGCTACAAACTATGCCATGGAATTGTGCCCCTAGGGGTTTTGGCCCATTTTAAGACTACCCAGATCTCAAAATTCCAAAATAATAACAAGAAGAGGTGGAATTGTGCCTCCCCATTAATTTTTCCATGCCCGGAGGGAGTGATTTGAGTGCTAGTTATCACACGCCCAAACCCAATACTATTTGAATTGGAATTCTAATTAACAAAAGTCATTTGAAACTCTACAATGTCTTGTAATGCTTTTGGCTTAATGAATAATTGCCAACTGCTTGAGGTGACTTTCAATGGTTCTCTTTTTTCAAATAATCACTTGAGTCTCTGTACTAGATTGAGAGCCATTAGTGTGGGTAGAAAATCTAGTCACGGGAGTAGAGGCAAAGGTAGTAGGAAATATGGTAGCACCAACCGAGGCATCCCTTATAGTTCGATATCCAGTTGATCGAATGGAAGCAACACCTGTTTACCATGATATATATATGAGCCTTTAATTGCATGATAAACAAAAAGCACAGAGGTCAGTCCATCATTATGAAAAAAGTGATGTCTCCAGCATTCAAATTTGAACCCTTCTCGGCCCTTCCAAAGGGTTCTATCCCTTCGTAGAAGTGTTAAGTTAAAATTGCCCTTCAAGAAAAAAAAAAACTGAATTTTACCCTTCCAATAGGAAGGACATAATTTATATCAACATTTGAAATTACCCATCCATATAAATTTCAATTTGTATGTTGAAATTCCTATGCTATAAAATTTGACTCGTCATTCAAAATATTGGAAATATCATAAATTATAATCATTCACTCACTCATGTCATGCACTCACTACTTAGCTTTGCAAGGTGACGAGTGATGATTGACTACTACGAGGTACTAGCCACTGCGATTTGAATCTGAATCTTGAGTCACTTTGGGATGAGATCTAAGGTGTGACAATGTGTCAATGATTATGGCTGTAACAATAGAGAACCACTACTAAACCCAAAACAAGGTCGAAACATTATGCCTACTACCTATGTGAACCTAGCTACCAATGTCCACTTGTTTTTTGTCAAAATGAAATTCAAATTGCCGCTTTGATGAGTCCTCCTTTACAAGAATTCATTTCTTGCATAAATGTCACAAACTCACGACAACTCTAAACAACACTCAATGGCATGCAACTACAAATAATGGCATGCAACTAGAACCACAGACCAAGCAGAGATTGATTTATGCATTGATATAGAGAGGTGGCATTAGGAACGCAATATGGAGAAACAATAAGTTAGAAAAAACATTTGGACCAAAGTACCACAATGGTTATTAATAAAATGAAAAAAAAACAATTTTTGGCTCAAGAATTGTCTTCAATTTGATGGGTGGCATGATCATGGTCAGGTAATCTCCCTCCGTCTTTGCAAACATATGTGGTTTCTCACCATGTTTGTCTTCGACACTAGCCACCAAAATACGCATAAAAATTACATGTCTTTACATCCTCTTCCATTTAAATCCTAATCCCATAGTCATAACTAAGGATTATTATGCATGCACATCCTCACCTTATAATCAATTGGGTCAAGGCATAGAGAGAGCCATAAATTATCAAATGTGTGAAGACGCAACGAGTAAGAGACAACTATAAGTAATTCTTATATTAAATTTACCATATAAGTCTTTAATTGGCACTAGATCATTTGAGATTTGACACGTTGGATCATTGTGATCTTATTATCACTCCTTACCAATGTGATTTTAAGGCTTCTTTGATGGTGAAATACATAATTTTAAGTCTTCTTCCTCATTCTCATGCCTTTTGGTAAGACAATAAGGAGGGCAATGGCCCACATCAGCATGGAAAACGGTTTCAACATAGTGTTAGATACATTAATTCTTTCATTAAATAACTTAAATTTCATGCCAGTGACTATGAATTCACCGAATCGTGGATGGGTAAAAAACACATCAAACTTTAGAGAATCAAGCTCTTAATTACTCATGTATCTAGAATTTTCCCAAATCGAGCCATTAACAAACTTCTTTTGTTGGTCTGGTTAAATTTAAAAGGTAAATTGTTGAGACTCAAACATGCAGCGAGTCGCAAGGCTCGAGTTGACTTAGGCTCTATTCCATTTCCCCTCCATCTCATACCTGTATGTTATCACAACAAGTGTTGAACAACAAAATTTGATGCCCAGGCCCCTATGATGCTAGTGTTGCTAACTTGCTTGGTATGGAGGATTTTTTTTTATGTTTTTTTGAGCTATGTATTAATTTTTCTTAGGCTCCTAATGTCCATGATTCTTACATCTCTCAAGCTTGGATGGTTTCCCTCTATTTGGTTTGAATTAAGGTTTTGGTTGGTTTTATATGTATATTTTGGTTGTAGGTTTATTATAGCTTCATTTTGCTTAGTGGCTTCTTTTTGTACATTGTTAACAGTAAGTAATTTCCTCATGGCTCTAGTTTTATTATAAGACTATATCTAGTTACAACGTCTTGCACTATGCATCAGATCATGTAGATGCCCCAATACGGTTATTGCATAGTCTAAGTAGTTTTTTTGTATAATAAGGAAATTAATACTTTCATTCACACCTAATTCCAAGTTCGTGATTGTATTTTCATGTATATTTGGATTGGATTTTCCTAATAGTTTTAAGCTCACTTTCCTTGGTCTAAACAATTATGCACACATTTTAAATATTTTATGACACATTGAAAGTTGGTCATTTTGACATTTACTATTCAAGTGTTTTTGGAGTCTTTTGGTTATATGAGACCACTATGATGAAAAACATGTTAACTAAGGTCATTGTAATTAACTTATATTGAATTTGTGAATGATTTTATTTTATTATTATTTAATATTGTTTTTGTTTTTATATTATAGGGAAGGGATTAAGTTGTAGACAACTCTTGTTAAAATTTATGTAGAATCAATTATTGTTATGTTGGAACTATCTTATCCATCTTGATTGGAAGTTACATTACAATGTTTTAGTTTTTTTAATTTTAAAATTGTCTTGCCTTTTAATTTTTTTTACATTGTTTTCCTTCTTACTTTTTCTCTTTCTTCAAAAGAAATTATTGTATTCTTAACTAAAATTGATGTAGGCTCAATTATTACTATGCTAATTAACTTTATGTCTAATTTCTAGCTTCCTCTCCAAGATCTTGAGTACTTGCCCAAATTTCTCAATGGTTAAGTGCCACGAAATACCCATCATCCATGAATAACTACAAGTTATCACATATAAACTAAGATATTTTTGATAATTATTTATTTTAAATTTAGAATAACCACCATAAAATAAAATTTGACAATAAACTTGGCCTATTTTCCTTTAATCCAAGAAAACAACCCTTTAATATTCACTCCAAATTGTAAGATATAATCATCTATCATTATAAAATAAATTTGTATTAGAATATTTTTAATAAAAATGTTTATAAGCAACACTTTAAAATACTTTAAAGTTATTGAAGATTTAATTAAAAAAACTTATAAGCAATATTGATTGAAGATTTCCAAAGCATTGATTAGGAAGATAAAATGAAATGTAAAATATGCTAGAAAACTTATATATTTGTCAAAATAATATAAATACAATTTTACAACAAAATCTACAATTACAGTTCTTCCAAGGGACAATACAAGGTATCCTCTGGAAAAAGATTAAGATTGAGACGATCCAGAGAAGCATCCGGAGTAAAGAAATGCCAACTTAAGTGAACAAATGCACGCTTATACACTGGGTCGCTTGATCGTGGAAGGCGCACAACCTGCAGTATATTATCACTGTGCACAATGGCCATCAAATGCTTGAATCCACGAATTAAGCTTAGGATAGGAACTCTTTCCTTCATCTTCTCAAAACTGTTGCCTAATATAATCATCTTATTCAAATTGGTAGGCGTCCAATTTGCCATCATTAAATTCTGAAAGAGAGGCATTGCGATGCCCCGCATGAAGAACAGGGTCGGCCTGTCAGCTCTGCGCCTGCATTGTTCATTAACAGGAAGAAAACTGCAGTTGAAGAAATTCAGTGCTTCTTGCTCTACCGCAGTCAGATCTGGATCATACGCCACAATATCATTTACCCATTCAAATTTCTCTCTTAGCAAAATCGCAAAAGCTAATTGCGAGAGAGAACTAGAATCGATGTTATTGCAATTGTGAAGACTGCGGGTCTTGGTCTACCACCTTTTTTATGCGTGCAATCATTTCTGGGTCTTGTAGTTGTCTCATCACTTCTTCAAAGAAAGAAGATTCCTGTAACTTTTCTATAGCAGACTGTACAGCAATGGCTATTCCTTCAAGTCTTGTAGACATTTCTGCAGCAGAGGGGCTCTCCATAATTGCCTATCCAAAATTACCACGAATAATAAGAATTAAGAGTCAGAAATCCTTGATGCTATATTGGATGGATATGGGCATGGACATTAAGAACTAAGAGTTAGAAATCCTTGATGCTATATTGGATGGATATGGGCATGGACATTAATATATACATTTCTATATATTTTGGCAATGTTGAAGAGGATAACTTTGTTTCGGCTCATGGGTAGGAGACTCGAGAATTTACTCCTCTTATTATAATAAAAATGGATAAGACATTAAATTATTGGCACCAACGAAACTTATGAACGCCCTTGAAAATGAGTGAAGTACCCTCCTTGAAATTGCTGAGTAAAGAAGAGGATAACGTTGTGTCGGTTCATGGTGTTGAAGATTAACGTTTCAATTAGTTTGAATGTTGTTGTAACTAAACGATTATGTTACAGTTATGCTAATTATGGTTATGCAAACTGTTCTTATGTAGTGAAATAAATAAGCAGCCATCAATGTAATCTTTGCAATGTGCACTTTGATAATTAATAAAATTTCTGTGTTTAGATTATTCTTATCTGTTTTATTTCATTATTGTACCAATGAATTCTTAACATGGTATGAAAGCCACAAGGTAGTTTTATTATTATTTGTTTAAGGTGAGGAAAATTGCTAGGGAAGCTTAAGCTTATCAATGTTCAAGCCATCATTCAAAGATGCTGTAGCAAATCAAAGAGCCGCCACTTTCTGCTTGAACCAGCCGCCAATAAGTATGAAACATAGTTTTATTTAAGCTGCCACAATTGCTATCCGAAACCATTGCCGGGAGGGAAAGACTGCTGTTATGTACGCGCTGAAGGGGAAGCCCTAATCTGGCTTTGAAAATTGTGAGGGTGAAGCAGTAAGTTTGCTGCAAGTTGATTTAGTAGTTGTGACTTATTTTTTCAAAATTTGTATTTTTACCTAGAGTGAGAAGCATATTTACAAAAATGAAATTTTCTCATGAAAATTTTAATGGCCATAATTTGCATACATAGAAGGTTAAGATTCAATTGCATTTAATTGATGAATTTTATGGAACAAGTTGCTGCTTTTCTATTCACATAAAACTTCACCATTACAATGAACCGGAAGGCCTCTATTTAAACACTTCTACATGCTAAAACCTTAACCTAGCTCATGCTTTATGTCTTAAGCTTTATGCTTTATGGTGAACTTAGCTTTTACTTCTAATAATAAAACTCACAAAAGTTGGAGGTAATTACTGTTTCTAACAGGCCACCTTAATTACAACTGCTAAACATTATGGAACAAGATACTCCTTTTCTATTCACATAAAAATTCATAATTACAATGGACCTGGAAGGTCTCTATTTAAACACTACTACATACTAAAACCCTAACCTTGCTCATGCTTTATGCCTTATGCTTTATTCTTTATGGAGGCTTTAACTAAACTTAGCTTTACTTCTAATAATATAACTAACAAAAGAAGCTAGGCTTACAAAACATTTTTATCTTGACCTTCTTTGGTGCTATGTGCTAATGCACCTTCTTCTCATACTTTTTGCTCCAAACTTTCAGGCTTTCAATGTTTATCTTCTTCTTTGGGCTTTAGACTTCAACCTTCTGCTGAGGCTTACTAAGGACTACATACTCCTCTTCAGTCCACATACTTCCTTCCTTATCGCCCCCTGAAAAAATATAGAGTGTAACATCCCAAAAATCACAAAAAATTAAAAACTTTTCTATGTGACAATAAACGTTATCTGATAATGGGGAAATATAACAATGCATGAAATATAATATATAATTAACTGTGCTGTTACATATCAATTCTGTTGTTGCTTATAGATGTTGAATTAGTTGTTTGACTAAAGTACTTTTGTTTGGTTGATGAAGGGGTTCTTTGGACGCCCCGAGGATTACTTATCATTCATGCTAAAACATGTGAATTCATAGTTGTGACAGATTGACAGGTAAGAGATAAGAGTTGTGAAAGAGAATCCACAGTTATCAAAGAAGAACTACAATGTTTACATCACAGTATTGTACCCAGATTTATTTGGTCTCCGTCATGTTTTCTGTATGTAACTATTTACTTTCTATCTCAATGATGAATCGTGCAATTTCATGTTCAACTGTTTGTTAATTAGTTTAGACTGTACCTCCTGCGATGATGATATCGTTTTGAAATGTTTCCTCTTACACCATTCATTAACAGTGTGTAAGTGTATGTGTTGAGATATGTTCACCATGCATAACTTTAAGGTCTCTCTTACTATTGTTTATAGGGTTATTATTTAACCATTGTAAACATGTTTTGTTACCATTCTAACAACTATCACATTGGTGAAACGTGAGTTGGAAACAATGTGATACCCTAAGCGACACTTATCTGTTTGTATGACACTAAATGCACAATATGGTTTCTGTGCAGCTATAGGGCATATGTGCATCATGGAGATCCTATTTTATTCTATACACTAACATCTCCTTGGCTATTATGTGAATAGTCTGAGTTGAGTATGACCTTATTATCTATGTGGAACTATGTGGAACATGTATGTATCTATAGGTTACATACTAATTTGTAATACTTGGTGATATATGAGAATTTCATTGCAATATATAGTATGTAAGAAAATACATACAAGGCGATACTTAAACACATACAAACCTTATAATATCATGCAATGGTTGAATATATATACAAACTATACAAATAATGTGTGATATGCAAACCTTGATGAATTTAGTTGCTAACTTAGAGTCTTGACAGGTTTATATGATGTCGACTTTACCAAAGCGATGCAAGGTGTAATAAATGTTATAAGGTGGATATCCACGTTACTGGTTGGCAAGTAAAATCGTAATATTCGGTATTAAATGGACACAGCTAACAAAATTAATGGAAATCCATTGTGGATGATACGGTAGGCTTGGTTCACATGCTAGTTTCAAAAATAACCTTATAGTGTTGAGTTGTAACCTGACACGAGGGCAATTGGTGTAGAGTTGGCTCCTTCATGGTTTTGGTAATGATGGCTCATTTAATTTGATTGACTGGTTGTAAGTTTCATAAACTCCTCCTAAGATCTTCACCGTCGATCTTCTGAGGGTTTCGATGCAATGGTTAAACCCTACCTGGTTTGGAATATCGTGTTCATTGTATCGTTGTTGTTTGATGGTAGTGGCTCTACACCAGCTCAAAGGCCGAGGGTTTGTAGCAAGGTTGAACTGTGTGTGGGATGTAGCTCTTGAGTCTCGTATTCGAATCTCTGAAATTTTATAGAGCCAAGCTCTCAATTTCTTGTACAGTAGTTCTTTTGTTGAGCTCCGAGTCGAATTTGTAACTTACTAAGGTTTGATCGTTAGACCTGTTGAGAGTTGTAAGATTTTGGTTGGGCAACAACCAGCCTTTCTCTATGGTTGTTTCCAGGTTTTGATAATGTTTAGAGTTAATGGTTTCGATGAACTCCTATTACTCCAACTTTTGGCGAGGTGAGGCTTCGTTGCTGCTACACCAGACTTGGCGTTGAATTCTACGATGGCTTTCGAAAGGAGGTAATATGTTTAGTTTTTATCACTGTTATAAGCATATGATGATATTGATGTTTACTCTATTTTCAATATGGTGACCCTTCCTTCTCGATATTGTTTTTAACCATGTTTGCAAGAATCTCACAGGTACAATGTGTAATGGCTTCGACATTCTAGGCATTGGAAGTTGGGTTTCAGCTATACCAACTCGTAAGCCTTCAGTGGTTGCCTTGGAAACCCTGTGTAGAAGATGATGGCCATCTACTTGAAGGTTATGTGTATGGTGTTTGAAAAAATCATAGAGTTTTACAATTAGGGTTTTTGAATCTTGTTGAAAGTATGGAGAGGTTATCCCTCGACCCATGAGGCAACTGTTCGTTCTGGTTTTGAATGTAATAGTGTTAAGACAGGGTTTCACCCTCAAAATTGAATGAAACAATATTTGATGTTTCGATACTAAAGTTCTTGTTTCCTTTGTAAATGGCTAGGTAAAATGTAAATGTTTAAATATATAACATGATGCCTCAGTTGCTACAAGCTAGATAATGTAGGCTTACAACCTGTGTGAAGTCTTGTTTATTTTGTAAACTTGTAGGTTAAGTTTTCGAACTCCTTCAAAAGAAATTCAAATAGAATATTTAAAATTTATAATACTGTAATTGTTTCTTTTCATCGATTTGTGCTTGGTCTGTACACACGAGTTGTAACTCATCAATGATATGGCAATAAGCAGTGAATTGTTTTGTGAAACGATAATACAACTGTTTTTTTTATAGAACAATGGGTAAATGAAATTGTTGATAAGGCTTTCAATGTGCATGAGCTTCGTTTTTGTTTATGATGTTGTTGCTACATCTTAAAGAAAATAGGAAAGTAATTTCCAGTGTTAGGGTTTAGTCTTTGTCTTGGAATCTTCTACAGACGTTTTGATTATCCAATCTTAACTAAACAATATACGGTCATGTTTATAGTATGAGTGTCTGGTCTTGGTAAAAAGGGTTGATGTCTCCTATTTCTATTTCGATTTATTTATAATCAAAAGTATTATCTAAACCCTGAAATGAATCTGTGGAATTTAACTATTGGACATAGAGAAACGATTATTTGTGCAAGTGCTTAGTTTGTCTTCTGTTAATGAATATGCTGATAACAAATTCGATTTCCTACTCTAGCAGGAAAATATAAAAAACTTGGAAATTCAAAACTGTTGTGATGAAAATCTATAACTCGACTCTGTAAATGAATATAATTACTCTTAAACATAGATAAAATTGTGTGAGAATTGATGATCAATACATAAATAATTTGTGTTTATTCTATGCATTATTATTAAAAGAAATTGATATAAATAAGCTATCTAATGAAGTCTACTCTGTAACTATAGGGAATAGGAAATATTTTCATTTAAATTTTCAGAAAGAAATTTATGTATTTCTAAACAAAATGTTATTCAAGCAACCAGAGAAACATTACTGTAAACTTCTGTAGATACTTGTCTAAATCAGAAAATACTGAAAAACACTGATATAGGTAGACTTAGAAAATTTAACAGTAACAGTAATTTTAAAGAAACACATCATTTGCATCTTTTTAATCACATGTCTATCTTTCTGATCATACTTATCTATTTTAATCTATCTCTGTACTAGAGTACGATGCTGTTCCTTTTTGCATGGGGAAAAATGCAGAGATCATTTTATTCAATCATTCTAAGGATACAAACATAATAATTTATTCAGTAAAATTGAAACAAGGAACTTAACAGTAAAAGTTTAAAGAGACCATTGAACCTGTAAGAGATGATAGGGCCGACAAACACCTAAGGAGGCTTGTTCCTCTCAACCTGCTTCAGAAAAAGCAGCTCAACTGCTGACTTCAAATGAACCCCCAAGCCTACTTATTGATCCTGTAAGTGGGTGGAATCTGTGTAAAAGCAAGGCACAAAAAAAAAATACCTTCTCCACTCAGTATCAACCTCATGAAACAAAATTCCTTCTCCACTCAGCAGCAAACTCCTGAAATCAATAAGAGTTTGGTAGACTCACAACATGATCAACAACAACATATCCCCTCATCAAATCTCTTGGGTGCAAACACAACAAAACCCCAAGGTAAGTTTCCTCATCCGGAAAAGTGATGAACCTCAGTTCATAATTTGATGGCTATTATATAGACTGCTAGGTCTTTTAGTGGTCAGTTTAGAATAAATGAGCCTCAAGCTCCAGTCTCATCTTTCAGGGCACTATGACCACATTTCAAGGGAGTTGTCCCATACCAATAGCTAGTTAGTTGCATCATGATGCTACCACTTGTCCATTGCCTTCTACCAGAGATTCCATTCCACCTAGTGGATCAGTAACCACTCTTTCAACAGTCCTCTTAGGTGTTTGTCTCCTATTTTATTTTTTAAATAATGATATATTGTGCAAATTACAGTCATCATTGGACAACTGTCCAATACAAACTTTATAATAAAAGTTCTCATAATGTTTCTAAACATAAAATGTTTTCCAGCTTAAAGGGTATGTTACAAACACCCCCTCTTGAGCTCAACATTGTCCTCGATGTTGCTTATTCATCAACAATTTCCTCATGGAAGAGAACTGGATATGTTGCCCACATATTACTTTCCAGTTCCCAAATAGCTTCATCAAGGCTAAGGTGCTTCCATTGCACCTTTACCTGCCCTATGGTGTGATTCTGAAGCATAATTTTCCTCCGGTCTAGAATATAGTTCGGTTCTACCTGAAAATCTCCTTCGAGTTCCACATGTATGTCTTTCCAATTCAACACATGAGTAGCATCATGCACATACTTCTTTAAAACAGAAACATGAAAAACATTGTGGATTTTTAAATTGTATGGCAATGCCAATTGATATGCAACAAATCCTATCCTTGATAGAATTTGAAATGGTCCACAATACCTCGGTGCTAATTTAGAATAGCTCCCAAGATTCAAAGAAATTTTCTTGGGCTTTACGTTTATGAATACATGGTCTCCTACCTGAAATTCTCTTTCTGTTCGTTTCAAATCATCATATCTTTTCTGTCGATCTTGGGAAACTTTTAAGTTACCTTGATCCTGTTTCATAGTTAGCTCCATTTCTTTCAATAGATCTGGTTCTAACATCAATCTATCTACAGGATTATCCCATGAAATTGGAGTACAACACTTTCTTCCATACAAAATTTCAAATGGACTTAACTTAGCAGATGCTTGATAATTATTATTGTAGGCAAATTTTGCCAAGTGTAAGTAATCCTCCGAGTTAGATGGTTGATCTTTAACATATAATTTTAACATATTTTCCAAAATCTGATTTACTCTTTCCGTTTGACCATCAGTTTGTGGGTGGAAAGAAGTGCTGAAATTTAACTTAGTATTTAATCCTTTAAACAGTGCTGTCCAAAAGTTACCAGTAAACTTAGAGTCTCGATATGAAATAATTACCTTTGGTATTCCATGCAAGTGAAAAATTTTCTTCATGAAAATATCTGCAATGTTAGAATCCTTGAAAGTAGTTTTAATAGGAATAAAATGAGCATCTTTGCGAAGTTTATCAACAACAACCATAATTGAGTCATTCTGCTTTTGATTTCTAGGCAAACCTATAATAACGTCAATGCTTATTATTTCCCACATCCATTCTGGAATTGGTAAGGGATGCAATAGCCTAGCTGGATGTTGATGTTCAGCTTTAATAGTTTGACAGTCAAAGCATGTAGCTATATACTCAGGAACTTCACTCTTCATGTTAGGCCAAAAATACTCATTTCTTAACATAGTTATCATTTTCTGATAACCAGGATGTCCTGAATAAGGACTCTTGTGAACTTCATCTAAAATCAGCAACTTAACCTTTGAAAAATTAGGCACATAAATTCTGTTTTTGTAAGTTAAGAAGCCTTTTTCATTAATACTGTTATCTGTTATAACATTTTCAGATGAATTTTCAGCCACTTTATCATGCAATTTTTGGTAATTTTCGTCCTGCTTAATTCCTTCTTCGATCTGAATTTCTAGATCAGTTTTAAAAGTACTGATTGCTGCTACAAAATTTAATCTAACATTTCTGCTCAATGCATCAACAACCTTATTTTTCTTTCCATTAATGTGATGGATCTCAAAATCGTACTCGCTAAGGAAAGCTAACCACCTAGCTTGCCTTGCGTTCAGATTTGTTTGATCCAGTAAATACTTTAACCCTTTATTATTAGTCATTAAAATGATTTTTCTACTGATCAAGTGATGGCGCCACATTTTCAAAGCATGTATCACGGCTGCCAACTCAAGATCATACATAGCGTAATTCTTTTCATGTATTTTTAACTTCCTTGACTCAAAAGCAATTGCATGACCTTCTTGACTTAAGACCCCTCCAAGTCTTTTGTTGCATGCATCAGTGCATACGACGAAATCCTTATTAGGATCTGCAATTTTTAAAATGGGTGCAGTAGTTAACAATTCTTTCAACTTATTAAAACTGTCTTGACTCTTTTGATCCCATATGAATTTCTTCCCTTTCTTCTGCAAGGAATTGATGGGATTAGCAATTCTAGAGAACCCTTCAAAAAAATTTCTATAATACCCCGTTATTCCCATGGATGACCATACATCAGTTACATCTTTTGGGACAAGCCATTCATTAATTGCTTTAATTATATCAGGATCAATAGAGATACCATCTTTTGAAATTATATGACCCAAATACTGAATTTTATCTTTATAGAAATCACACTTACTGAACTTAGCGTAAAGTTGGTGATCTCTAAGTACTTGTAAAATGATTTTTAGATGTTCATAATGCTCTTCTTTAGTCTTTGAGTAAATCAAGATATCATGAATGAATACCACTACGAACTTATCCAAATATTTATGCAGAACATTGTTCATTAAACACATGAACACGGCAGGTGCATTAGTTAGCCCAAAAGGCATAACTATGAACTCATAGTGTCCATAACGCGTTCTGAATGCAATTTTGAATATGTCCTCGTCTTTTATCCGGACTTGATGAGAACCCGACCTTAGATCAATTTTAGTGAATATCTTTTCTCCGCGTACTTGATCAAATAGATCATCTATGCAGGGTAAGGGATACCGGTTCTTAATTGTCATTTTATTAAGCTGACTGTAATCAATGCACAAACGCATGGTACTGTCTTTCTTTTTAACAAATATTACTGGTGTTCCCCAAGTGGACACACTGGGCCGTATGTAGTTTCTATCTATTAATTCTTTCAGCTCAGATTTTAACTCATTTAACTCTAGAATATTCATCCTATAGGGGGCCTATGAGGATGATGATGATGATGATGATGACGAATATGATGATGATGATGACGATGATGGGGATAACGATGATGATGATGGAGATAAAGATGATGATGATGAAGACCATGAAGATGATGGTGATGACGATGACAACGATGATGATGAAGATGATGAAGATGAAGATGATATTGATGATGATGATGATGGTGGTGGTGGTGGTGGTGGTGATGATGACCAAAACGATGATAATGATGATGATGATGATGAAGATGGTGATGACGATGATGATGATGATGATGATGATTACGATGAAGATGATGATGATGATGATGATGATAACCACATGATGGGCCTTGGTTGAGAAAACCTTCTTAGTCTTTCTTGGCTATAATACTTCTTCCCTGGAAAACCATTTCGAAGGCCCTAAGACATATAGATACTAAGTTCAAAACCATATAATGGCACTTCCATCGTCAATCACAGTACAATGATATCTCAAGAGGCCATGTCTAGTTGGTGGAGGTAACCTTATTATCCCTAGATGGATATAAGATTCCTTTAAGGCTCGAGTCTTAGGTATCCTCCGTTGACCATTTCCAATGCCGTGAGTCCCCAAGACTTGGATACATCTAGCGCAATGGATACCCTTGTGGAATAGAGGGGGGGATTGGGTGGATAGGAAGGGAAAAGGGTGGGGTTATAGATAGTGGCGGGGGGGTGCTTAGGGATAGATAGATAAAAAATTAAGGTGTAAAACAACAATGCATGCACGCACAAAAGCACGCGGCGACAATAGCGCGCGTGCGCACTTCTGTTCGAACAAGCGTGTGTGAATTCCAATTGTTTTTCGTGCCCTTGCAGGATTGGAATTAGCTTCGGATTGCACCTTGAGGCCCGGTCTGATTTATGTCTGATTTATGGCAGAACACATAAAATGTTGTAACTTTCTGTTTTTCACAACTAGTTCCACATATGCTCCATGAGTGCACTACAGATGAAATTGCACACACTTGTCGAGCTCTGTGTACAAATTCTAAATATATAATTTTTGAATAGATCTGTTGTTGTTTTCTATTTTTAATTCATTTTTAACTGCACTCATGTCAAATTTGTAAAACACATAGGTCGTTTATTTGGCCTATAACGTTTTATTGGCTTACCCATTTTGAAAACGGAAAAGAACCCGCACAACAGCACAAAAATACCTACAACCTAAAAAAAAAAGTATTTTGATTATTTTTAGACCATGATATGGTGGCTCAACACTTTACCCCTTTGTTTTAGGGCTTCATCGACTTTGGTAATTTAACAAAAATATAAAATTGACTTTTAAAATTTTGGAAAAATAGCCTCGCACAAGATTCTTCTGTTGCCTATGCCTCTACATATTTTTTTCTTGTAAATTGAAAATATACATAGCAAACAGGTGGCTCAACAAAAACATGTGCATTATGTTTGAGAAAAAAAATAACATATCAATCTTCGAATAATGACATTTTGGGGTGGTTATACCACTTTTCCATAAATAAAAGTTATATATTACAGAAGGTCATCCGATTTTCTATGTTTCATCTTTTTACACCTAATCCAAAAAAAAATTGTAGGTACCTCTAATAATTCATTTTAATGATAATATTTCCATTTTTCCAGAATTTTATTGCAACTAACGTGTCATAATTGGGTATCATTACCTTGCGCTAGCCCAATTATTAGCAGAATGTTGATAAGTTATCATAATGCAGAACTAAATATTTGATTTTCTGAACCGATTTTGATTTTGTAAATTGTTGAGGAAGATTATATGAAATAATGGAATAAATTACTTCCCTGTATTTTTCCACACATTGTCCTTGTGTTGTACTCTAGTACAGGGAAGGGTGTTTAAAAATAGATAAATGATATGAAGTAGATCGAATGATTGAATAAACAAACTCTGTTATGTTTTCTTTAGCTATTTAGATTTTGCAATTTAAAATATCTATGTTCTCAGTCATAGAAAAACATAGCAAACATTTATATTATGCAGACACTAGAATATCTTTACATTTATAACAATAGAAATTGAAGAAATCAAACAGTCCCATGTTTTTCTGCATAAAACCCTAAGTACTATTATAGGGTAACCTTTTACATTTCAGAAAAAAAAAAGATATATAATGTTATTTCTGTATAAAGAATCCTGTAATGACTCTTAGCTTTCTCCCTTTCAGTATCGAATTACCTAGCTACTATACAACACTAATACACTAATAGTATCTTTTCATTTATTTAACCTTGAAAACATCACTGTAATTATAAATACAAATCAACTCTGATTGTTGGACGAATGTCCCAATGTGTCAAACCTTAGATAGTTACAACATTAACACTAAGTTAAAAATTTCATCAACCAAATAGAATTTCCAAACAAAGCTCGACTTCACGAAGACCTTTCCATACAATCTACACCCTATAGTGTACAAAATATTTCATGGATTTGAAATCCTCATCTTTTATACTGTCAAGTAAAACAAAATAGTACTAGTGTTGGTTAGGGTTTCACAATCCTTGAGTCTGTAACACTTAAAAACATTAAAGGGCACGGAAATTGTTTAGACAGGGTTTCGTACCAAGGATTTTTGCCTCTAATAACATTCACTAGTATCACAGTCACACGCAACAGCCACATTGACAACAAGACAACTGAACATCTTCAAACAAACCTAAGATAACAATTCATCTTTTGACGAAATGAAAGAGACATACGAGACTAGGTCTCAGCATTTTACAAAGATCGACTTCACAAAACCTTATGAAATTATCTTCTCACATAAACGAGGTTTAAGGTTCGAAACTACAAGCAAAAACTAGGCATTTAGCCATTTCAGCTCTCGGCCTTCAAAAACAAAACTCAAACATTTTAAACATCGAGAAGTGGGTTGTTTCCCTTATCATTGTATTATTAAACATCATTGAAATTAATGCAGGCTTCCAGGAGCAGTGCTCACTATCCCATCTCATAGAATACAACATTAATATTTAAAACACATAACAATTATCATAACCCTTTTTCATTTAATCAAGTTGGTGAGGGTTGAAACCCTTTTTCACACAGTTGTGACACTTTCAACAAAATAATACACATTAAAACATTGTAGAGTCAACATAAGAGGTAGGTCGAGGATTCAATCCTCCCTAAACTGGCCATGCAACTTACAAACATTACAAACGGTGGCAACATCCATAGCCAGGCCACAAACTGAAGTTTCGGATAAAACCAGACAACGACTAATAGTTTTCCAATTTGAAACCTACAGGAAACCACCGAGGCTTACCGGATTTCAAGCACATTCCCACTCAGTTTCGAACATATAAATCCAAAGACAAGAAGCACCTACCATACAACACATAACGTGGTTAAAAGTTGAAATACGAAGCTCAAAACAAATACAAGAAGTTGCAACATTATAAACAATCGTGAGTACCAAGAAAGTAACACATACATTACCTTTTCAAGAGAACCTTGCTTATGAACCAAAAACTCCACATCCGACAAGAACCAAAACCCATTACACCCTAGCAAACTCAATGAAGGAAGGATACAACTCAGAGAGCTCACTAAGAAAGCATGCAAGTCACAGGTCGGGGTATCGAACCCTTGGGAAGTGCCTCTACATTTCTCTGTAAACCCTAAAGAATCGCAACCTATCGGCCTCTCCAAACCTCACTGTCACATCCCCAAATTTCGTAAAAATTTAAAAAATTTCTAAGCAATCAAATCTCCCAAATATACTATGCTGAAGTGTAATGTGTCAATAAATTTATTTTTATAATTAAAAAGCGATTATTAAAACATCTCATAATTTATCATTAATGATCTAATTGTCTAAACGACGAGAAAATATCATAACACTTAGATGTACATTCATCAATATTTACATGTTGGAATGACATTCAACTGAATTTATAATCTCTACATTTAAATGGTGTATTACAGCCTACTTTATGTAACCTCTTCCATCCTTTGGACATTTATATGAGTAAGAGAACAACCTTCTACTAAACCGAGAACAACGAAATCCAATAACTTATTTACAACATTTTAGTTGTAAAACATGTGCAAACCTGAAGCTAATACGATGCATGACTAATAGAAATTTCAACCATTTCTCATATTTAGATGTGTCTATAACTCTCAATCCACTCAATGGATAAAGACACATAAGAAAAATACTCAGGAAACAACAAGGAAATATCAATTGTTAACACATATGCTTATATGAAGAAAAAGGTCATCATAGTTAAAATAAATGAAAACACTAATACACATAATCAAAGTAACCATACAGAATAAAATTAAGGCACAATAAGAATACATGAGGGGAATAACATCATAAGGAGAGACCATTTTAACATGGTTCACCCACTCCTTGGGCTACGTCCACAAAGGGTTGTTATTTTATTAAATAGTCCAATTCATAGGATTACATCAACAACAGGGTTGTTGCAAGAACTATATTTACAAGGGATCCTAAATTGGGGTCGAGGTTAATTTCACGGTGACAATATAGCCGTAATAATTGTGCAATGAATTTGCATGATGATTTTATATGTATCTAAACTGCATAGATCTATATAAGGATTATTATTACATGATCCTTGGGAACAAACCTAAGTATTTATTATCTTATTTATGTAGGTAAGCTTGGCCTTAAACACAAAATCATGATAGAATGCTTTAGGATACTATAAGGCTTTCATCATTCTAGTCGATCCTATACACAAGTATGTATAAATTAATATCATGATTAAAGGAAACATATCCTACATGTAGATGCATTTAATATAAAGGAGTCACAAATTTTACTAAGGGAAAACATTACATTCTTTTAATGATTCATTTGATTCAATGTTTTAACTAGGGAACACATCACGTCCTTATAAAATACCTTAAACATATTCTAAGGGCCTTTTTAATAAACTAAGAAAAACATCCCAAATTTCTATTCATCATCAAGCTATTTTAAAGATATGTGATTTTATTTACTTACATAGGCGTTCTTCATCAAAGTTGGGTTGGGTTGCCATTAAAATAGCGTAGGGCAAGGTAAGTTTTCGGAAAACAAACTGCACAGGTTCTACTACTGCGTTTTAATGCGCAGGGATCATAACAAGGATCGAAATTCATCCCACAAGTAAAATAGCTGGAACAACCTTAAATAAGGATCCAAACAAGATCAGAGAATGGTATCCCATCAGCTCAAACAAAAAATAGATCAAAATCAAGACAGGGGTAATCAACAACACGATTGAAGACTTATCCTCATGGGATTATAGTTAGCTGGAGCTAACTCACTTAATGCAAGGGCCATAACTATACATAGGGGTATCTAAAAAAAAGGTTATCCCGATCTCTGTCGACAGAGATATTTCACCAATCCCTTACTATTGATTTGCAGAGGTCATAAATTACACAATCACATAAATATTCAAAGATAGACCCTTGATTTCTGAATATGCCCGAGATCTCGCCGATCTGGGCGTCAGGATTTATAGAGATTACTAACGAAAACGCCGGAAGAAAACAAAAACACGCTTTCCTTTGCGTGAATGAACTTCCAAACTGACACTAATGGATCCACAGAGGTCATAAAATAAAAACGCAGAAGGATTTCTACAATCTAAGCCTAACAAACGATCATCCGGGAAGGTAATACGAATTCAGCACGGTAAGGAGATGGAAAGAAATTTATGATCTCAGCTGAACAATAATTCGTTGGAGGAGAAATGCGATCACCATACAGTGATGTAAAAGCAAAGATCTAAACTTTATACGCCGGTATAAGGACTATTTTGATTCGTCGGGTTTTGAAAACGTGAAGCCCTACAAACTTTAAACGCAGGCAGGGATTGATGATTACCTAACAAGGGTCGGAGGTTATAGCAAACCCTAAACATGTTAATACAAAAATTTTGTTGCTGCAAGCAAAAATAATCAGATAATCTATCATATAAGCGCAGTCAAGGTAGGAAAGCAATTTGGTTACCTGTCTTCGCCTTTGATCAACCATGAGAAACAATACAGAGATCACGTCTTTCTCTCTTCAGTTCTTCCCTAACTGACAGTTCCAATATCCAGCTCATCTCTTTCGGAGATAACATCCAACAAATCCATCGATGGGTGATAGAACTGGATATTATTCGCCAGGCCAACTCGGCTAAAACGCATCATGTCCAAGACAGTTCAAGAGCTCAATCGCCCGCCGAGATCATCACCGAAAATGAAGACTGAGTAACCAAATCCCACGCACCCCTTCCTCTCACGAGTTGTACCCTTTTTAACCTTTCACGCAGCCCTTCCAGGAAAGTTTTCGCTCCTCCCCAACTAGTGAATCATTGCATGTAGATATGGTACATAATTCATAATTACATTTATAAGAATAATAACAATAGGGATCGAATTTGAGGGATGTTAAACCCACTCCCTACCAAATAAATACCAATACTGTTACTCTCGTTGAGGTAATCCCAAACAATTAGGGTTAATATCACTACCAAGGAAACCATGTGAAGACTGGCCACGGGGATGCCTCTAGACTTTCCACCCATAACACTTTAATGCACTTTTATTACCATATCTATTGTATACGTCATCTGACATCGCATTATAACCATGTTAGAGTTTCGGTCTTGCATAGTTGGTAACCATACTACAGTATGGATATATATTATATCAAATGATCAAAGTATTATCCTTATTCCATTCAAGTGCTACATAATAATTTGCTAGTACATCGTATCGTAGGTTAAGGTCTCAGCCATCCAATATGGAGAAACTTACAACCATATTTTAACATGGTTACATTATTCCTAAAAACATTGGAACTTAGGATATGATTCTATTACTATATATTTTGATTTCAGGTTGTAATTCTTAGGTGTAGGATGTAAAAACACATTAACATTAATTTCGATGCTCAACACTTTCAACATTAAACAAATACATGTGTATTACAAATAACATAAATGTTGAGAATTGGTGTGAGATCATATAAAATACTCAATACAGATCATAACTAAAGGAACAACTAGAACAGATCTCACCCTCTAATACTCGAGTTACTCTAATCCCTTTTTATAAACATTGAAGGCTAACAGAAGTTAATTAGGACCTCTTTATGCTTTTTGAAACAATACTTCTCTTACCTACGATCTGCGTCAGAAGTTCAAATTATTTAGCGAAAATAGCTAAGTAAGCCTCAGGGTTCCCATAGGACCCCTTCATCATTAACAAGAAAAATAAATAGTTAGCACATATAATGATTTCAGTATCAAGTCTATATAGTAGCAAGAGATACACAATACAAAGCATAACTGATCTAGATGGCATGAATTGGCATAACAACATCCAACAATAGTATACATTAGCTATAAAAATATTTCACATATTTTGTAATACATTATACAAACATAATCGACGTAACATGTCTAAGTACAATGTGACGTCTAGTTAAACAAGCAAACACTTATTATACTTCCGCACGATAATTATAACAATTAATGCTACTCTCAAGTTTTTTTATTTTTTTGTGATTTTCGGGATGCTACAAACTATGCCATGGAATTGTGCCCCTAGGGGTTTTGGCCCATTTTAAGACTACCCAGATCTCAAAATTCCAAAAAAATAACAAGAAGAGGTGGAATTGTGCCTCCCTATTAATTTTTCCATGCCCAGAGGGAGTGATTTGAGTGCTAGTTATCACACGCCCAAACCCAATACTATTTGAATTGGAATTCTAATTAAAAAAAGTCATTTGAAACTCTACAATGTCTTGTAATGCTTTTGGCTTAATGAATAATTGCCAACTGCTTGAGGTGACTTTCAATGGTTCTCTTTTTTCAAATAATCACTTGAGTCTCTGTACTACATTGAGAGCCATTAGTGTGGGTATAAAATCTAGTCACGGGAGTAGAGGCAAAGGTAGTAGGAAATATGCTAGCACCAACTGAGGAATCCCTTATAGGTCGATATCCAGTTGATAGAATGGAAGCAACACCTGTTTACCATGATATATATATGAGCCTTTAATTGCATGATAAACAAAAAGCACAGAGGTCAGTCCATCATTATGAAAAAAGTGATGTCTCCAGCATTCAAATTTGAACCCTTCTCGGCCCTTCCAAAGGGTTCTATCCCTTCCTAGAAGTGTTAAGTTAAAATTGCCCTTCAAGAAAAAAAAAATCTGAATTTTACCCTTCCAATAGGAAGGACATAATTTATATCAACATTTGAAATTACCCATCCATATAAATTTCAATTTGTATGTTGAAATTCCTATGCTATAAAATTTGACTCGTCATTCAAAATATTGGAAATATCATAAATTATAATCATTCACTCACTCATGTCATGCACTCACTACTTAGCTTTGCAAGGTGGCGAGTGATGATTGACTACTACGAGGTACTAGCCACTGCGATTTGAATCTGAATCTTGAGTCACTTTGGGATGAGATCTAAGGTCTGACAATGTGTCAATGATTATGGCTGTAACAATAGAGAACCACTACTAAACCCAAAACAAGGTCGAAACATTATGCCTACTACCTATGTGAACCTAGCTACCAATGTCCACTTGTTTTTTGTCAAAATGAAATTCAAATTGCCGCTTTGATGAGTCCTCCTTTACAAGAATTCATTTCTTGCATAAATGTCACAAACTCACGACAACTCTAAACAACACTCAATGGCATGCAACTACAAATAATGGCATGCAACTAGAACCACAGACCAAGCAGAGATTGATTTATGCATTGATATAGAGAGGTGGCATTAGGAACGCAATATGGAGAAACAATAAGTTAGAAAAAACATTTGGACCAAAGTACCACAATGGTTATTAATAAAATGAAAAAAAAAACAATTTTTGGCTCAAGAATTGTCTTCAATTTGATGGGTGGCATGATCATGGTCAGGTAATGTCCCTCCGTCTTTGAAAACATATGTGGTTTCTCACCATGTTTGTCTTCGACACTAGCCACCAAAATACGCATAAAAATTACATGTCTTTACATCCTCTTCCATTTAAATCCTCATCCCATAGTCATAACTAAGGATTATTATGCATGCACATCCTCACCTTATAATCAATTGGGTCAAGGCATAGAGAGAACCATAAATTATCAAATGTGTGAAGACGCAATGAGTAAGAGACAACTATAAGTAATTCTTATATTAAATTTACCGTGTAAGTCTTTAATTGGCACTAGATCATCTGAGATTTGACACGTTGGATCATTGTGATCTTATTATCACTCCTTACCAATGTGATTTTAAGGCTTCTTTGATGGTGAAATCCATAATTTTAAGTCTTCTTCCTCATTCTCATGCCTTTTGGTAAGACAATAAGGAGGGCAATGGCCCACATCAGCATGGAAAATGGTTTCAACATAGTGTTAGATACATTAATTCTTTCATTAAATAACTTAAATTTCATGCCAGTGACTATGAATTCACCGAATCGTGGATGGGTAAAAAACACATCAAACTTTAGAGACTCAAGCTCTTAATTACTCATGTATCTAGAATTTTCGCAAA
Organism: Larix kaempferi; assembly: GCA_027924585.1. Lineage (NCBI taxonomy): Eukaryota > Viridiplantae > Streptophyta > Pinopsida > Pinales > Pinaceae > Larix > Larix kaempferi. The sequence goes on from BSBM01001073.1 coordinate 6,619,090, forward strand.
TCCAGCCATTAACAAACTTCTTTTGTTGGTTTGGTTAAATTTAAAAGGTAAATTGTTGAGACTCAAACATGCAGCGAGTCGCAAGGCTCGAGTTGACTTAGGCTCTATTCCATTTCCCCTCCATCTCATACCTGTATGTTATCACAACAAGTGTTGAACAACAAAATTTGATGCCCAGGCCCCTATGATGCTAGTGTTGCTAACTTGCTTGGTATGGAGGATTTTTTTTTTTATGTCCATGATTCTTACATCTCTCAAGCTTGGATGGTTTCCCTCTATTTGGTTTGAATTAAGGTTTTGGTTGGTTTTATAGGTATATTTTGGTTGTAGGTTTATTATAGCTTCATTTTGCTTAGTGGCTTCTTTTTGTACATAGTTAACAGTAAGTAATTTCCTCATGGCTCTAGTTTTATTTTAAGACTATATCTAGTTACAACGTCTTGCACTATGCATAAGATCATGCAGATGCCCCAATATGGTTATTGCATAGTCTAAGTAGTTTTTTTGTATAATAAGGAAATTAATACTTTCATTCACACCTTATTCCAAATTCGTGATTGTATTTTCATGTATATTTGGATTGGATTTTCCTAATAGTTTTAAGCTCACTTTCCTTGGTCTAAACAATTATGCACACATTTTAAATATTTTATGACACATTGAAAGTTGGTCATTTTGACATTTACTATTCAAGTGTTTTTGGAGTCTTTTGGTTATATGAGACTACTATGATGAAAAACATGTTAACTAAGGTCATTGTAATTAACTTATATTGAATTTGTGAATGATTTTATTTTATTATTATTTAATATTGTTTTTGTTTTTATATTATAGGGAAGGGATTAAGTTGTAGACAACTCTTGTTAAAATTTATGTAGAATCAATTATTGTTATGTTGGAACTATCTTATCCATCTTGATTGGAAGTTACATTACAATGTTTTAGTTTTTTTAATTTTAAAATTGTCTTGCCTTTTAATTTTTTTTACATTGTTTTACTTCTTACTTTTTCTCTTTCTTCAAAAGTAATTATTGTATTCTTAACTAAAATTGATGTAGGCTCAATTATTACTATGCTAATTAACTTTATGTCTAATTTCTAGCTTCCTCTCCAAGATCTTGAGTACTTGCCCAAATTTCTCAATGGTTAAGTGCGACGAAATACCCATCATCCATGAGTAACTACAAGTTATCACATATAAACTAAGATATTTTTGATAATTATTTATTTTAAATTTAGAATAACCACGATAAAATAAAATTTAACAATAAACTTGGCTTATTTTCCTTTAATCCAAGAAAACAACCCTTTAATATTCACTCCAAATTGTAAGATATAATCATCTATCATTATAAAATAAATTTGTATTAGAATATTTTTAATAAAAAATGTTTATAAGCAATACTTTAAAATACTTTAAAGTTATTGAAGATTTAATTAAAAAAACTTATAAGCAATATTGATTGAAGATTTCCAAAGCATTCATTAGGAAGATAAAATGAAATGTAAAATATGCTAGAAAACTTATATATTTGTCAAAATAATATAAATACAATTTTACAACAAAATCAACAATTACAGTTCTTCCAAGGGACAATACGAGGTATCCTCTGGAAAAAGATTAAGATTGAGACGATCCAGAGAAGCATCCGGAGTAAAGAAATGCCAACTTAAGTGAACAAATGCACGCTTATACACTGGGTCGCTTGATCGTGGAAGGCGCACAACCTGCAGTATATTATCACTGTGCACAATGGCCATCAAATGCTTGAATCCACGAATTAAGCTTACGATAGGAACTCTTTCCTTCATCTTCTCAAAACTGTTGCCCAATATAATCATCTTATTCAAATTGGTAGGCGTCCAATTTGCCATCATTAAATTCTGAAAGAGAGGCATTGGGATGCCCCGCATGAAGAACAGGGTCGGCCTGTCAGCTCTGCGCCTGCATTGTTCATTAACAGGAAGAAAACTGCAGTTGGAGAAATTCAGTGCTTCTTGCTCTACCGCAGTCAGATCTGGATCATACGCCACAATATCAGTTACCCATTCAAATTTCTCTCTTAGCAAAATCGCAAAAGCTAATTGCGAGAGAGAACTAGAATCGATGTTATTGCAATTGTGAAGACTGCGGGTCTTGGTCTACCAGCTTTTTTATGCGTGCAATCATTTCTGGGTCTTGTAGTTGTCTCATCACTTCTTCAAAGAAAGAAGATTCCTGTAACTTTTCTATAGCAGACTGTACATCAATGGCTATTCCTTCAAGTCTTGTAGACATTTCAGCAGCAGAGGGGCTCTCCATAATTGCCTATCCAAACTTACGACGAATAATAAGAATTAAGAGTCAGAAATCCTTGATGCTATATTGGATGGATATGGGCATGGACATTAAGAACTAAGAGTTAGAAATCCTTGATGCTATATTGGATGGATATGGGCATGGACATTAATATATATATTTCTATATATTTTGGCAATGTTGACGAGGATAACTTTGTTTCGGCTCATGGGTAGGAGACTCGAGAATTTACTCCTGTTATTATAATAAAAATGGATAAGACATTAAATTATTGGCACCAACGAAACTTATGAACGCCCTTGAAAATGAGTGAAGTACCCTCCTTGAAATTGCTGAGTAAAGAAGAGGATAACGTTGTGTCGGTTCATGGTGTTGAAGATTAACGTTTCAATTAGTTTGAATGTTGTTGTAACTAAACGATTATGTTACAGTTATGCTAATTATGGTTATGCAAACTGTTCTTATGTAGTGAAATAAATAAGCAGCCATCAATGTAATCTTTGCAATGTGCACTTTGATAATTAATAAAATTTCTGTGTTTAGATTATTCTTATCTGTTTTATTTCATTATTGTACCAATGAATTCTTAACATGGTATGAAAGCCACAAGGTAGTTTTATTATTATTTGTTTAAGGTGAGGAAAATTGCTAGGGAAGCTGAAGCTTATCAATGTTCAAGCCATCATTCAAAGATGCTGTAGCAAATCAAAGAGCCGCCACTTTCTGCTTGAACCAGCCGCCAATAAGTATGAAACATAGTTTTATTTAAGCTGCCGCAATTGCTATCCGAAACCATTGCCGGGAGGGAAAGACTGCTGTTATGTACGCGCTGAAGGGGAAGCCCTAATCTGGCATTCAAAATTGTGAGGGTGAAGCAGTAAGTTTGCTGCAAGTTGATTTAGTAGTTGTGACTTATTTTTTCAAAATTTGAATTTTTACCTAGAGTGATCAGCATATTTACAAAAATGAAATTTTCTCATGAAAATTTTAATGGCCATAATTTTCATACATAGAAGGTTAAGATTCAATTGCATTTAATTGATGAATTTTATGGAACAAGTTGCTGCTTTTGTATTCACATAAAACTTCACCATTACAATGAAGGCCTCTATTTAAACACTTCTACATACTAAAACCTTAACCTAGCTCATGCTTTATGTCTTAAGCTTTATGCTTTATGGTGAACTTAGCTTTTACTTCTAATAATAAAACTCACAAAAGTTGGAGGTAATTACTTTTTCTAACAGGCCACCTTAATTACAACTGCTAAACATTATGGAACAAGATACTCCTTTTCTATTCACATAAAAATTCATAATTACAACTCGAAGGTCTCTATTTAAACACTACTACATACTAAAACCCTAACCTTGCTCATGCTTTATGCCTTATGCTTTATTCTTTATGGAGGCTTTAACTAAACTTAGCTTTACTTCTAATAATATAACTAACAAAAGAAGCTAGGCTTACAAAACATTTTTATCTTGACCTTCTTTGGTGCTATGTGCTAATGCACCTTCTTCTCATACTTTTTGCTCCAAACTTTCAGGCTTTCAATGTTTATCTTCTTCTTTGGGCTTTAGACTTCAACCTTCTGCTGAGGCTTACTAAGGACTACATACTCCTCTTGAGTCCACATACTTCCTTCCTTATCGCCCCCTGAAAAGATATAGAGTGTAACATCCCAAAAATCACAAAAAATTAAAAACTTTTCTATGTGACAATAAACGTTATCTGATAATGGGGAAATATAACAATGCATGAAATATAATCTATAATTAACTATGCTGTTACATAGCAATTCTGTTGTTGCTTATATATGTTGAATTAATTGTTTGACTAAAGTACTTTTGTTTGGTTGATGAAGGGGTTCTTTGGACACCCTGAGGCTTACTTAGCATTCATGCTAAAACATGTGAATTCATAGTTGTGACAGATTGACAGGTAAGAGATAAGAGTTGTGAAAGAGAATCCACAGTTATCAAAGAAGAACTACAATGTTTACATCACAGTATTGTACCTAGATTTATTTGGTCTCCGTCATGTTTTCTGTATGTAACCATTTACTTTCTATCTCAATGATGAATCGTGCAATTTCATGTTCAACTGTTTGTTAATTAGTTTAGACTGTACCTCCTGCGATGATGATATCGTTCTGAAATGTTTCCTCTTATACCATTCATTAACAGGTGTGTAAGTGTATGTGTTGAGATATGTTCACCATGCATAACTTTAAGGTCTCTCTTACTATTGTTTATAGGGTTATTATTTAACCATTGTAAACATGTTTTGTTACCATTCTAACAACTATCACATTGGTGAAACGTGAGTTGGAAACAATGTGATACCCTAAGCAACACTTATCTGTTTGTACGACACTAAATGCACAATATGGTTTCTGTGCAGCTATAGGGCATATGTGCATCATGGAGATCCTATTTTATTCTATACACTAACATCTCCTTGGCTATTATGTGAATAGTGTGAGTTGAGTACGACCTTATTATCTATGTGTAACTATGTGGAACATGTATGTATCTATAGGTTACATACTAATTTGTAATACTTGGTGATATATGAGAATTTCATTGCAATATATAGTATGTAAGAAAATACATACAAGGTGATACTTAAACACATACAAACCTTATAATATCATGCAATGGTTGAATATATATACAAACTATACAAATAATGTGTGATATGCAAACCTTGATGAATTTAGTTGCTAACTTAGAGTCTTGACAGGTTTATACGATGTCGACTTTACCAAAGCGATGCAAGGTGTAATAAATGTTATAAGGTGGATATCCACGTTACCGGTTGGCAAGTAAAATCGTAATATTCGGTATTAAATGGACACAGCTAACAAAATTAATGGAAATCCATTGTGGATGATACGGTAGGCTTGGTTCACATGCTAGTTTCAAAAATAACCTTAGAGTGCTGAGTTGTAACCTGACACGAGGGCAATTGCTGTAGAGTTGGCTCCTTCATGGTTTTGGTAATGATGGCTCATTTAATTTGATTGACTGGTTGTAAGTTTCATAAACTCCTCCTAAGATCTTCACCATCGATCTTTTGAGGGTTTCGATGCAATGGTTAAACCCTACCTGGTTTGGAATATCGTGTTCATTGTATCGTTGTTGTTTGATGGTAGTGGCTCTACACCAGCTCAAAGGACGAGGGTTTGTAGCAAGGTTGAACTGCGTGTGGGCTGTAGCTCCTGAGTCTCGTATTCGAATCTCTGAAATTTTATAGATCCAAGCTCTCAATTTCTTGTATAGTAGTTCTTTTGTTGAGCTCCGTGTCGAATTTGTAACTTACTAAGGTTTGATCGTTAGACCTGTTGAGAGTTGTAAGATTTTGGTTGGGCAACAACTAGCCTTTCTCTATGGTTGTTTCCAGGTTTTGATAATGTTGAGAGTTAATGGTTTCGATGAACTCCTATTACTCCAACTTTTGGCGAGGTGAGGCTTCGTTGCTGCTACACCCGACTTGGCGTTGAATTCTACTATGGCTTTCGAAAGGAGGTAATATGTTTAGTTTTTATCACTGTTATAAGCATATGATGATATTGATGTTTAGTCTATTTTCAATACGGTGACCCTTCCTTCTCGATATTGTTTTTAACCATGTTTGCAAAAATCTCGCAGGTACAATGTGTAATCGCTTCGACATTCTAGGCATTGGAAGTTGGGTTTCAGCTATACCAACTCGTAAGCCTTCAGTGGTTGCCTTGGAAACCCTGTGTAGAAGATGATGGCCATCTACTTGAAGGTTATGTGTATGGTGTTTGAAAAAATCATAGAGTTTTACAATTAGGGTTTTTGAATCTTGTTGAAAGTATGGAGAGGTTATCGCTCGACCCATGAGGCAATTGTTGGTTCTGGTTTTGAATGTAATAGTGTTAAGACAGGGTTTCACCCTCAAAATTGAATGAAACAATATTTGATGTTTCGATACTAAAGTTATTGTTTCCTTTGTAAATGGCTAGGTAAAATGTAAATGTTTAAATTTGTAACATGATGCGTCGGTTGCTACGAGCTAGATAATGTAGGCTTACAACGTGTGTGAAGTCTTGTTTATTTTGTAAACTTGTAGGTTAAGTTTTCGAACTCCTTCAAAAGAAATTCAAATAGAATATTTAAAATTTATAATACTGTAATTGTTTCTTTTCGTCGATTTGTGCTTGGTCTGTACACACAAGTTGTAACTCATCAATGATATGGCAATAAGCAGTGAATTCTTTTGTGAAACGATAATACAACTGTTTTTTTTATAGAACAATGGGTAAATGAAATTGTTGATAAGGCTTTCAGCGTGCATGAGCTTCGTTTTTGTTTATGATGCTGTTGCTGCATCTTAAAGAAAATAGGAAAGTAATTTCCAGTGTTAGGGTTTAGTCTTTGTCTTGGAATCTTCTACAGACGTTTTGATTATCCAATCTTAACTAAACAATATACGGTCATGTTTATAGTATGAGTGTCTGGTCTTGGTAAAAAGGGTTGATGTCTCTTATTTCTATTTCGATTTATTTATAATCAAAAGTATTATCTAAACCCTGAAATGAATCTGTGGAATTTAACTATTGGACATACAGAAACGATTACTGTGCAAGTGCTTAGTTTGTCTACTGTTAATGAATATGCTGATAACAAATTCGATTTCCTACTCTAGCAGGAAAATATAAAAAACTTGGAAATTCAAAACTGTTGTGATGAAAATCTATAACTCGACTCTGTAAATGAATATAATTACTCTTAAACATAGATAAAATTGTGTGAGAATTGATGATCAATACATAAATAATTTGTATTTATTCTATGCATTATTATTAAAAGAAATTGATATAAATAAGCTATCTAATGAAGTCTACTTTGTAACTATAGGGAATAGGAAATATTTTCATTTAAATTTTCAGAAGGAAATTTATGTATTTCTAAACAAAATGCTATTCAAGCAACCAGAGAAACATTACTGTAAACTTCTGTAGATACTTGTCTAAATCAGAAAATACTGAAAAACACTGATATAGGTAGACTTAGAAAATGTAACAGTAACAGTAATTTTAAAGAAACACATCATTTGCATCTTTTCTATCACATGGCTATCTTTCTGATCATACTTATCTATTTTAATCTATCTCTGTACTAGAGTACGATGCTGTTCCTTTTTGCATGGGGAAAAATGCAGAGATCATTTTATTCAATCATTCTAAGGATACAAACATAATAATTTATTCAGTAAAATTGAAACAAGGAACTTAACAGTAAAATTTTAAAGAGACCATAGAACCTGTAAGAAATGATAGGGCCGACAAACACCTAAGGAGGCTTGTTCCTCTCAACCTGCTTCAGAAGAATCAGCTCAACTGCTGACTTCAAATGAACCCCCAAGCCTGCTTACTGATCCAGTAAGTGGGTGGAATCTGTGTAAAAGCAAGGCACAAAAAAAAATACCTTCTCCGCTCGGTATCAACCTCCTAAAACAAAATTCCTTCTCCACTCAGCAGCAAACTCCTGAACTCAATAAGAGTTTGGCAGACTCACAACATGATCAACAACAACATATCCCCTCATCAAATCTCTTGGGTGCAAACACAACAAAACCCCAAGGTAAGTTTCCTCATCCGGAAAAGTGATGAACCTCAGTTCATAATTTGATGGCTATTATATAGACTGCTAGGTCTTTTAGTGGTCAGTTTAGAATAAATGAGCCTCAAGCTCCAGTCCCATCTTTCAGGGCACTATGACCACATTTCAAGGGAGTTGTACCATAACAATAGCTAGTTAGTTGCATCATGATGCTACCACTTGTCCATTGCCTTCTACCACAGATTCCATTCCACCTAGTGGATTAGTAACCACTCTTTCAACAGTCCTCTTAGGTGTTTGTCTCCTATTTTATTTATTAAATAATAATATATTGTGCAAATTACAGTCATCGTTGGACACGTGTCCAATACAAACTTTATAATAAAAGTTCTCATAATGTTTCTAAACATAAAATGTTTTCCAGCTTAAAGGGTATGTTACAAACACCCCCTCTTAAGCTCAACATTGTCCTTGATGTTGCTTATTCATCAACAATTTCCTCATGGAAGAGAACTGGATATGTTGCCCACATATTACTTTCCAGTTCCCAAATAGCTTCATCAGGGCTAAGGTGCTTCCATTGCACCTTTACCTACCCTATGGTGTGATTCCAAAGCATAATTTTCCTCCGGTCTAGAATATAGTCCGGTTCCACCTGAAAATCTCCTTCGAGTTCCACCTGTATGTCTTTCCAATTCAACACATGAGTAGCATCATGCACATACTTCTTTAAAACAGAAACATGAAAAACATTGTGGATTTTTAAATTGTATGGCAATGCCAATTGATATGCAACAGCTCCTATCCTTGATAGAATTTGAAATGGTCCACAATACCTCGGTGCTAATTTAGAATAGCTCCCAAGATTCAAAGAAATTTTCTTGGGCTTTACGTTTATGAATACATGGTCTCCTACCTGAAATTCTCTTTCTGTTCGTTTCAAATCATCATAGCTTTTCTGTCGATCTTGGGCAACTTTTAAGTTACCTTGAACTTGTTTCATAGTTAGCTCCATTTCTTTCAATAGATCTGGTTCTAACATCAATCTATCTACAGGATTCTCCCATGAAATTGGAGTACAGCACTTTTTTCCATACAAAATTTCAAATGGACTTAACTTAGCGAATGCTTGATAATTATTATTGTAGGCAAATTTTGCCAAGTGTAAGTAATCCTCCCAGTTAGATGGTTGATCTTTAACATATAATTTTAACATATTTTCCAAAATCTGATTTACTCTTTCCGTTTGACCATCAGTTTGTGGGTGGAAAGAAGTGCTGAAATTTAACTTAGTATTTAATCCTTTAAACATTGCTGTCCAAAAGTTACCAGTAAACATAGAGTTTCAATATGAAATAATTACCTTTGGTATTCCATGCAAGCGAAAAATTTTCTTCATGAAAATATCTGCAATGTTAGAATCCTTGAAAGTAGTTTTAATAGGAATAAAATGAGCATCTTTGCTAAGTTTATCAACAACAACCATAATTGAGTCATTCTGCTTTTGATTTCTAGGCAAACCTATAATAAAGTCAATGCTTATGATTTCCCACATCCATTCTGGAATTGGTAAGGGCTGCAATAGCCTAGCTGGATGTTGATGTTCAGCTTTAATAGTTTGGAAGTCAAAGCATGTAGCTATATATTCAGGAACTTCACTCTTCATGTTAGGCGAAAAATACTCCTTTCTTAACATAGTTATCATTTTCTAATAACCAGGATGTCCTGAATAAGGACTCTTGTGAACTTCATCTAAAATCAACAGCTTAACCTTTGAAAAATTAGGCACATAAATTCTGTTTTTGTAAGTTAAGAAGCCTTTTTCATTAATACTGTTATCTGTTATAACATTTTCAGATGAATTTTCAGCCACTTTATCATGCAATTTTTGGTAATTTTCGTCCTGCTTAATTCCTTCTTCGATCTGAATTTCTAGATCAGTTTTAAAAGTACTGATTGCTGCTACAAAATTTAATCTAACATTTCTGCTCCTTTCCATTAATGTGATGGATCTCAAAATCGTACTCGCTAAGGAAAGCTAACCACCTAGCTTGCCTTGCGTTCAGATTTGTTTGATCCAGTAAATACTTTAACCCTTTATTATTAGTCATTAAAATGAATTTTCTACTGATCAAGTGATGGCGCCACATTTTCAAAGCATGTATCACGGCTTCCAACTCAAGATCATACATAGCGTAATTCTTTTCATGTATTTTTAACTTCCTTGACTCAAAAGCAATTGCATGACCTTCTTGACTTAAGACCCCTCCAAGTCTTTTGTTGCATGCATCAGTGCATACGACGAAATCCTTATTAGGATCTGCAATTTTTAAAATGGGTGCAGTAGTTAACAATTCTTTCAACTTATTAAAACTGTCTTGACTCTTTTGATCCCATATGAATTTCTTCCCTTTCTTCTGCAAGGAATTGATGGGATTAGCAATTCTAGAGAACCCTTCAAAAAAATTTCTATAATACCCCGTTATTCCCATGAATGACCATACATCAGTTACATCTTTTGGGACAGGCCATTCATTAATTGCTTTAATTATATCAGGATCAACAGAGATACCATCTTTTGAAATTATATGACCCAAATACTGAATTTTATCTTTATAGAAATCACACTTACTGAACTTAGCGTAAAGTTGGTGATCTCTAAGTACTTGTAAAATGATTTTTAGATGTTCATCATGCTCTTCTTTAGTCTTTGAGTAAATCAAGATATCATGAATGAATACCACTACGAACTTATCCAAATATTTATGCAGAACGTTGTTCATTAAACACATGAACACGGCAGGTGCATTAGTTAGCCCAAAAGGCATAACTACGAACTCATAGTGTCCATAACGCGTTCTGAATGCAGTTTTGAATATGTCCTCGTCTTTTATTCGGACTTGATGATAACCCGACCTTAGATCAATTTTAGTGAATATCTCTGCTCCGCGTACTTGATCAAATAGATCATTTATGCAGGGTAAGGGATACCGGTTCTTAATTGTCATTTTATTAAGCTGACGGTAATCAATGCACAAACGCATGGTACTGTCTTTCTTTTAACAAATATTACTGGTGCTCCCCAAGTGGACACACTGGGCCGTATGTAGTTTCTATCTATTAATTCTTTCACCTTAGATTTTAACTCATTTAACTCTAGAATATTCATCCCATAGGGGGCCTTTGAGTTTGGTACCGCACCGGGTATTAACTCAATGGTGAAGTCAAGTTCTCTTTTCGGAGGTAATCCTGGAATTTCTTCCGGGAATACATCAGAAAAGTCCCTAAGGATGGGGATATCTTCTAGTTTTAACTTTTCTTCTTTGGATGTACATTCATCATTAACAACATTAACAACAAACAATTTACAACCTTTCCTAGCAGCTCAATTTACTTGTAAAGCAGAAATCTACCTTACTGAAATCTGTCTATGAATTCCTTTCATTGTTTCTAAATTACCTTCATTATTTATACAAGTAAAAGATTTATCATAACAATTTAATATAACTCTATGCTATTCAAGCCAATCCATGCCAATTAACAGATCATATGAACCTAAGGGTAAAACATTCAGATTAACTTGTGTTTTCAGCTGATTTAAAAATACTTCACAATTCTGAACAAAATCTGTAACTTTTCTTCTAGTTCCTGTTGCAAGCTGAACTAACCATACATTATTGATTTTTTCTGTTTTTAGATTGCAACGGTTTACTAAAGTAGGTGAAATATAACTTAGATTTTCACCAGGATCTATTAAAATAGAATTAGACTCGTTTCGTATCATACATTCAATTTCGAACATGTATGTTTGATGGTCTTCTTGACGGTTCTCCAATGCTACATTTATCATGGGCATTTCTCTTGCAATGTCTCTGACTGTAGGTTCTGCTTGCATAGTATGTATGTTGTTGGCTGTCCTCTTATTGCGTGAGCAATCTGCTCTCTTGTGTGGTCCACCACATTCATAACACTTTATGGGTCCTTTCTACTCAGTGTACCTATTGTTATTGTTGTTATTATTGTTGTTGTGATTGTTAGGTACATTCCTTGTAGAAGTAGTATTCTGAGATGTATTATTCCAATAATTATTAGAAAAATTTCTGTTATTAAAGTTTTTCTTAAAACTTCCAACATTCTGATTAAAATTCTTCTTTTTATAGTCATACTAGTTCGTTTTATTGTTCTTCCAGCTAGTTGTTCCTTTTCTTTTTCTGTTTTGGTCAAAAAAAAAAATTTCCTTCCTCGTAGCTTCTTCCAAAGTGGAAGGATTATCATATTCAATGCGATCTTTTATATTAAATGGTAAACAACTGAGAAACCTTTGCACTTTAGGCTTTTCTTCAACCATGTAGGGTACGTACCTCAGCAAGCAAAGAAACTTGTTGCACAGTTCTTTCATGTTCATTGTAGCCAACTTTAAGTTGTAAAACTCCTTCGATTTATCCTCAAAATACTGTTTAGACAAGAACTTCTTTTTAAATAAACTTTTAACCATAGTCCAAGTTACTTCTTTTTCCTTTATGCTCTTGATTCTTTTAAGATCCTACCACTAGATATCTGCCTTTCCGGTCAGATTGTAAATAGCCATCTTGGCTTTCAGTTGAGAAGAGTAGTCATAAATATTAAAGTACTTCTTCATCCCTAACAGTCAATCTTCTGCAATCTCACCCTTCTCACTTTTGCCATTAAAAGTAGGTGGCTTAATCTTTTTAAATTCACCAGTAATCTGTTCATGATGCTTATGTTTTCTCTTTTTAGAGCAGCACTCACTATTACTGCTATCATAATTTACATCATTATTTCTGTTCCTTTTATCGTTCTTTGTTTTCTTACGCTTATGTTGGTGGGACATGATTTCAGAATCAACTCTAAATTCTGATTTTCTGCCTCTTTCATCACTGTGACAGTTTCCTTTTAAATTCTGCTGTAACTCTTCTTGTGCCTTTAAGATCCGTTCATTTTCTTCTTTAACAGCTTTTAACTCAGATTTCAAATTCTGCACAGTGCGTAAAATTTCAGAAGACTGGTTATTTAACTCAACGTAAATTCCTTCAATGTTATTATGATTATTTTGTTCATTATGATGAGATCTGTCCTCTGTTGGTTCTTCTGGTATTTCCATACCTGCAATAAAAGTAAATCTGTACTGTGCAAAAATGAAATTAAATTGCAAAAGTTAGTAACATAAACTTTCTGATTTATTTTTCTGTTTGTGCGCATGAGCCTCATTCAGGCCTAGAGTTTGAACTTGCACTGTGATACCACATGTAACATCCCAAAAATCGCAAAAATTAAAATATTTTCTATGTGAAAATAAACGTTATCTGATAATGCGGAAATATAACAATGCATGAAATATAATCTATAATTAATTGTGCTGTTACATATCACTTCTGTTGTTGCTTATCGATGTTGAATTAATTGTTTGACTAAAGTACTTTTGTTTGGTTGATGAAGGGGTTCTTTGGACGCCTCGAGTCTTACTTAGCATTCATGCTAAAACATGTGAATTCGTACTTGTGACAGATTGACAGGTAGGAGATAAGAGTTGTGAAAGAGAATCCACAGTTATCAAAGAAGAACTACAATGCTTACATCATAGTATTGTACCCAGATTTATTTGGTCTCCGTCATGTTTTCTGTACGTAACCATTTACTTTCTATCTCAATGATGAATCATGCAATTTCATGTTCAACTGTTTGTTAATTAGTTTAGACTCCACCTCCTGCGATGATGGTATCGTTTTGAAATGTTTCCTCTTACACCATTCATTAACAGGTGTGTAAGTGTATGTGTTGAGATATGTTCACCATGCATAACTTTAAGGTCTGTCTTACTATTGTTTATAGGGTTATTATTTAACCGTTGTAAATGTGTTTTGTTACCATTCTAACAACTATAACATTGGTGAAACGTGAGTTGGAAACAACATGATACCCTAAGCGACACTTATATGTTTGTACGACACTAAATGCATAATATGGTTTCTGTGCAGCTATAGGGCATATATGCATCATGGAGATCCTATTTTATTCTATACACTAACATCTCCTTGGCTATTATGTGAATAGTGTGAGTTGAGTACGACCTTATTATCTATGTGTAACTATAGGGAACATATATGTATCTATAGGTTAGATACTACTTTGTAATACTTGGTGATATATGAGAATTTCATTGCAATATATAGTATGTAAGAAAATACATACAAGGTGATACTTAAACGCATACAAACCTTGTAATATCATGCAATGGTTGAATATATATACAAACTATACAAATAATGTGTGATATGCAGACCTTGATGAATTTAGTTGCTAGCTTAGAGTCTTGACAGGTTTATATGATGTCGACTTTACCAAAGTGATGCAAGGTGTAATAAATGTTATAAGGTGGATATCCACATTACCGGTTGGCAAGTAAAATCGTAATATTTGGTATTAAATGCACACAACTAACAAAATTAATGGAAATCTATCGTGGATAATACGGTAGGCTTGGTTCACATGTTAGTTTCCAAAAATAACCTTAGAGTGCTAAGTTGTAACCTGACACGAGGGAAATTGCTGTAGAGTTGTCTCCTTCGTGGTTTTGGTAATGATGGCTCATTTAATATGATTGACTCGTTGTAAGTTTCATAAACTCCACCTAAGATCTTCACCGTCGATCTTGTGAGGGTTTCCATGCAATGGTTAAACCCTACTTGGTTTGGAAAATCGTGTTTATTGTATCGTTGTTGTTTGATGGTAGTGGCTCTGCACCGGCCGACAGGATGAGGGTTTGTATCAAGGTTGAACTTCCTGTGGGCTATAGATCTCGAGTCTCGTATTCGAATCTCTGAAATTTTATAGAGCTGAGCTGTCAGTTTCTTGTACAGTAGTTCTTTTGTTGAGCTTCCAGTCGAAGTTGTAACTTACTAAGTTTGATCGTTAGACTTATTGAGAGTTGTAAGATTTTGGTTTGGCAACAACCAACCTTTCTCTATGGTTGTTTCCAGGTTTTGATACTGTTGAGAGTTATGGTTTCGATGAACTCCTGTTACTCCAACTTTTGGCGAGGTGAGGCCTCGTCGCAGCTACACCAGATTTGGCGTTGAATGCTACTATGGCTTTCAAAAGGAGGTAATATGTTTAGTTTTTATCACTGTTATAAGCATATGTTGATATTGATGTTTAGTCTATTTTCAATACGGTGACCCTTCCTTCTTGATATTGTTTTTAACCATGTTTTCAAAAGTCTCGCAGGTACAATATGTAATGGCTTCGACATTCTGGGCATTGGAAGTTGGGTTTCAGCTATACCAACTGGTAAGCCTTTGATGGTTTCCTTGGAAACCTTGTGTAGAAGATGATGGTCGTCTACTTGAAATTTCTGTGTATTGTGTTTGAAAAAATCATAGATTTTTACGATTAGGGTTTGTGAATCTTGTTGAAAGTATGGGGAGGTTATCCCTCGACCCATGAGGCAACTGTTGGTTCTAGTTTTGAATGTAATAGTGTTAAGATAGGGTTTCACCCTCAAAATTGAATGAAACAATATTTGATGTTTCGATACTAAAGTTATCGTTTCCTTTGTAAATGGCTAGGTATAATGTAAATGTTTAAATCTGTAACATGATGCGTCGGTTGCTACAAGCTAGATAATGTAGGCTTACAACCTGTGTGAAGTCTTGTTTATTTTGTAAACCTGTAGGTTAAGTTTTCGAACTCCTTCAAAAGAAATTCAAATAGAATATTTAAAATTTATAATACTGTAATTGTGTCTTTTCATCGATTCGTGCTTGGTCTGTACAAACGAGTTGTAACTCGTTAATGACATGGGAATAAGCAGTGAATGTTTTTGTGAAACGATAATACAATTGTTTGTTTTATAGAACAATGGGTAAATGAAATTGTTGATAAGGATTTCAGCCTGCATGAGCTTCATTTGTGCTTATAATGTTGTTGCTACGTCTTAAAGAAAATAGGAAAGTTATTTCCAGTGTTAGGGTTTAGTCTTTGTTTTGGAATCTTTTACAGTCGTTTTGATTATCCAATCATAACTAAACAATATACGGGCATGTTTATAGTATGAGTGTTCGGTCTTGGTAAAAAGGGTTGATGTCCGCTATTTCTATTTCGATTTATTTGCAATCAAAAGTATTATCTAAACCCTGAAATGAATCTGTCGAATTTAACTATTGGACTTACAGAAACGATTACTGTGCAAGTGCTTAGTTTGTTTACTGTTAATGAATATGCTAATAACAAATTCGATTTCCTACTCTAGCAGGAAAATATAAAAAACTTGGAAATGCAAAACTGTTGTGATGAAAATCTGTAATTCGACTCCGTAGAGGAATATAATTACTCTTAAACATAGATAAAATTGTGTGAGAATTGATGATGAGGACATAAGTAAGTTTTATTTATTCTATGCATTATTATTAAAAGAAATTGATAGAAATAAGCTATCTAATGGAGTCTACTCTGTAACTGTAGGGAATAGGAAATATTTTCATTTAAATTTTCAGAAGGAAATTTATGTATTTCTAAATAAACTACTATTCGCAACGAGAGAAACATTAATGTAAATTTATGTAGATACTTGTCTAAATCAGAAAATACTGAAAACACTGATATAGGTAGACTTAGAAAATTTAACAGTAACAGTAATTTTAAAGAAACACATCATTTGCATCTTTTCTATCACTTGGCTATCTAGCTAATCATACTTATCTATTTTAATCTATCTCGGTACTAGAGTACGATGTCGTTCCTTTTTGCATGGGGAAAAATGCAGAGATCATTTTATTCAATCATTCTATTGATACAAACTTAATAATTTATTCAGTAAAATTGAAACAAGGAACTTAACAGTAAAAGTTTAAAGAGATAACATAACTTAAAAATAAAAGTAGATAAGACCATAGAACCTGTAAGAGATGATAGGGCTAACAAACACCCAAGGAGGCCTATTCCTCCCAACCTACTTCAGAAGAAGCAGCTCAACTGTTGACTTCAAATGAACCCCCGAGCCTGCTTACTGGTCCATTAAGTGTGTGGAATCTATGTAAAAGCAAGGCACAAAAAAAAAATACCTTCTCCACTCGGTATCAACCTCCTGAAACAAAATGCCTTCTCCACTCAACATCAAACTCCTGAACTAAATAAGAGTTTGGCAGAATCACAACATGATCAACAACAGCATATCCCCACATCAAATCTCTTGGGTGCAAACACAACAAAACCCCAAGGTAAGTTTTCTCGTCAGGAAAAGTGATGAGCCTCAGTTCATAATTTGATGGCTATTATATAGACTGCATAGGTCTTTTAGTGGTTAGTTTAGAATAAATGAGTCTCAAACTCCAGTCCCATCTTTCAGGGCACTATGACCACATTTCAAGGGAGTTGCCCCATACCAACAACTAGTTAGTTGCATCATGATGGTGCCACTTGTACATTGCCTTCTACCACAGATTCCATTCCACTTAGTGGATCAGTAACCAGTCTTTCAATAGTCCTCTTAGGTGTTTGTCTCCTATTTTATTTATTAAATAATAATATATTGTGCAAATTATATTCATCCTTGGACACCTTTCCAATACAAACTTTATAATAAAAGTTATCATAATGTTTCTAAACATAAAATGTTTTCGAGCTTAAAGGGTATGTTACATAGAGTTTGCTTGACAACCCCTAAAAAATATAAAGTTTGAATGACGCCCCCTTAATGCAATATCTCTTCAAGATTTTAGTTTTTCCTTCAATCTAGAGCTAGGACCTTTACTATCATTATACAAGAATTTCAAACTTCACATACCTTCATTATTCAAAATAAAATAGAGCTACTACTCAACTTTGTTTTATAATTATTTTAGAATTATATTCTTCTTTTGTAGAAATATTTTTTGAAAAAACCCTTTCACACTTTTTATTTTGGAAAACTCCTTTACAAAAATATCTTAAATGAAGCCTTTTACTTAATCCAACAAAGAGCTTTTAAACCTTTTAAATCCCACTTAAGCTCCTTTTGAAAAATCTATTTTTTAATATATTATTTTGAAATACCTTTGGCTTTGGACGAATTCAATGATTCTCATGGATCTTGCAGGGATCCAACCAGTGGTTCCTCCAATGCAGCGATATCACACTTTCCTTCAACTGATTGTCCACAAGTCTAATCTTTTGCATCGGCTGACGATCTCATCTCAAGAGGAAGCTAGCTTCTCCAATACAGATTTCGTCAGGCTACTACCTTCCACGAACTGATCGAGATAAACTTCTCCATGGATTGTTCAACTGTGGATATTTTATCTTAACGCACTCCTTTTTTTTGGCGAGCAGATATGCTTCAATGAACAGATCGAAAGCACCTCCTTCAACATAGAATTTCTGTAGATTGACTGCCTTCTTCATACTCTCCAATGGAGGTTGGAGTTTCGTCATGAATTTGCTTCATATATGTGGATCTAAAATCGTTCTCGGATGGATTGCCATCGTGTGCTTTAGACTCGAACCCGGATCTCTTTCTTGGATCAATTTTCTCACTTTACTGGTGAAAGATCTTGGCTTGGATCAAATGATCTTTGCCTTTCTTTACTATGGAAGAATCCTTCTTCATGATGGAAGAATACACTCATGCTTGGATTTGCTCTTGGATCAATATGTTCTCCTCATATCCTGATAAATTTTATGGAACATGCTGTTGCTTTTCTATTCACATAAAACTTCATAATTACAATGGACCCTAAGGCCTCTGTTTAAACACTTCTACATACAAAAACCTTAACCTAGCTCATGTTTTATGCCTTACGCTTTATGCCTTAAGCTTTATGATTTATGCTGAACTTAGCTTTACTTCTAATAATAAAACTGACAAAATCAAGAGGTACTTACAGTAAAAATCTATGGGGAATTGTTCAAGGTAGGCTGAACCTGAACCTTAGCAACAACCTGCTAAACTCATTGAGTGGAAAAATAGAGATAATCATGTCAAATCGATCATTTGTCTTGCATTTTCTGATTCAAAACTTCATCACATTGATTTAGATAAATCATTTAAAGAAATATGGAAGGAATTACAACAATTATTTGATGCAAAAGGAGTTAATGAAAAATTCTCTTTAAAACTCCAACTTTTTAGGTTCAGGATGGCTACAAACACAACAATTTCCTGTCATATAAATCAGTTAAAAGCTCTTGTAAAACAATTAGAAGAAGTTGGTATATAAGTAGAGGGAGTTGATGAAAAGATATGATATTAAATCTTTATCTTCAAAGTACCACAATGTTTTTTTTGCATTGAGCCAATTTTCTTCACAATCTTCAAATGATATGATATCCTCTCAAATAGTTTATCTTCGAAGTACCACAATGTCATTTTTACATTGAGCCAATTGTTTTCACAATCTTTAGATGATATGGATGGAGATAAAAGATTGAGTACAAAATATTATGAAAATTTTGTTATTTTTTTCCTTGAGAGTGTGCATTCTTTATTAAAAATCAAATAAGCAAAAAAGGTAGGAAATAATATTGAATGTCATTAATGCAGAAACGTAGGTCATACATCATGGAATTGTAGAATTCGAGTAAATGATGTCTTAAAAGGAAAGATTAGAGACAAAAAACAATACAATAGGGCATTAACATACCGTCATAATCTAAATATGAAAAATGTTAGGAGGACACAAGGGAGGACAACTTCTTCTCAACAATCAAGTTCTTGCTTCCGACATGAAAGATTCAAGATAGTGTAATTCAATATGGATTGTTGTCCAAGTAATTCAGTAGTTGTGGTCGAGAGAAGAATCCTCATTAATTGTTGAGGTTATTAGACATGTGGATTGCCTAGTAATTGACTTCAGGGAAGTGGAATCCGGGAACTCAAAAATCCAACTCCGGAATTCTACCTTTATGAGGGTGATGAGACATCATGATGGAGTACGTGCAAGAATATGAAACTAATACGTGCAAGAGTTATTATTAAATTTTTAATTATTAAAATTATATCGAATCAATTATTGTTTTGTTGGAACTATCTTCTCCATCTTGATTGGAAATTATATTACACTGTTTTAATTTTAAAATTGTCTTACTTTTTAATTTTTTAACATTATTTTGCTTATTACTTTTTCCTATTCTTGAAAAGTAATTATTATATTCTTAACTAAAATTGATGTAGGCTCAATTATTACTATGGTTGTACGTCACATAATTTGTATTTATTATTTATGATAATAATATCTGCATGGAATGTAATTAACTTTCTGTCTAACAAATAGCTTCCTCTGCAAGATTTTGAGTACTTAATTTCTCAATGATTAAGTGACACTAAATATCCCTCATCTAATTACAAGTTATCATGTGTAAATTAAAATATTATATATATATATATATATATATATATATTATAATTATTTCTTTTAAATTTTAAATAACCATTATAAAATAAATTTTGACAATAAACATGGCTTACTTTCCTTTAATCTAAAAAACAATATTCACTCCAAATTATAAGTAATCATCTATCAATATAAATTTGTAAACATATTGATTGAAGACAAATAAAATGAAATGTAAAATATGGTAGAAAATTTATTTAATATTTCCCGAAATAAAATAAATACAATTTTACAACAAAATCTAAAATTGCAGTTCTTCCAAGGACAATCCGAGATATCCTCCGGAAAAAGATTAAGATTGAGATGATCCAGAGAAGCATCGGGAGTAAAGAAATGCCAACTTAAGTGAACAAATGCACGCTTATACACTGGCTCGCTTGATCGTGGAAGGCGCACAACCTCCAGTATATTATCACTGTACACAATGGCCATCAAATGCTTGAATCCACGAATTAAGCTTACGAAAGGAACTCTTTCCTTCATCCTCTCAAAACTGTTGCCTAATATAATCATCTTATTCAAATTGGTAGGCGTCCAATTTGCCATCATTAAATTCTGAAAGAGAGGCATTGGGAGGCCCGGCATGAAGAACAGGGTCGGCCTGTCAGCTGTGCGCCTGCATTGTTCATTAACAGGAAGAAAACTTCAGTTGAATAAATTCAGTGCTTCTTGCTCTACTGGAGTCAGATCTGGATCATACACCACAATATCATTTACCCATTCAAATTTCTCTCTTAGCAAAATCGCAAAAGCTAATTGCGAGAGAGAATTAGAAACGATGTTAGCGGGATTACGGCCAGCCTCTATCGATCCAACGCCATACAGCACGAGTTGCAATTGTGAACACTGCGGATCTTGGTCTACCACCTTTTTTATGCGTGCAATCATTCCTGGGTCTTGTAGTTGTCTCATAACTTCTTCAAAGAAAGAAGATTCCTGTAACTTTTCTATAGCCGACTGTACATCAAGGGCTATTCGTTCATGTCTTGTAGACATTTCTGCAGCAGAGGCGCTCTGCATAATTGCCTATCCAAACTTAGGACCAATAATAAGAATTAAGAGTCAGAAATACGAACAATAAGAACTAAGAGTCAGAAATCCTTGATGCTATGGATGGATATGGGCATGGACATTAATATATATATTTCTATATCTTTTGGCAATGTTGAAGAGGATAACTTTGTCGTCGGCTCACGGGTAAGAGACTCCTCTTATTATAATAAAAATGGATAAGACATTAGAAGAGGATAACGTTGTGTCGGTTCACGGTGTTGAAGATTAACTCTTAAATTAGTTTGAATGTGGTTGTAGCTTATGTTACAGTTATGTTCATTATGGTTATGGTTATGCAAATTGTTCTTATGTAGTGAAATAAATAAGCAAGCCATCAATGTAATCTTTGCAATGTGCAATCTCATAATTAATAAAATTTCTGTTTAGATTATTCTTATCTGTTTTATTTCATTATTGTATTAATAATTCTTAACATGGTATCAAAGCCACAAGGCAGTTTTATTATTATTATTTGTTTAAGGTGAGGAAAATTGCTAGGGAAACTAAAGCTTACGAATGTTCGAGCCATCAAGGCAGTTTTATTATTATTTGTTTTAAGATGAGGAAATTTGCTAGGGAAGCTAAAGCTTATGAATGTTCGAGCCATCAAGGCAGTTTTGTTATTATTTGTTTAAGATGAGGAAATTAGCTAGGGAAGCTGAAGCTTATCAATGCTCGTGCCATCATTCAACGATAATGTTCGAGCCATCATTCAAAGAGCCGCCACTTTCTGCTTGAACCAGCCGCCAAGAAGTATGAAACATAATTTTATTTAAGTTGCCACAATTGCTATCCGACACCATTGCTGAGAGGGGAAGACTGTTGTTTTGTACGTGCTGAAGGGGAAGCCCTAATCTGGCATTCAAAATTGCTTCAAGCTGATTTAGTTGTTGTGATCTATTGTTTTTTCAATATTTGTATTTTTTCATGGAGTGATAAGCATATTTACAAAAATAAAATTTCTTTTTGAAAAATTTAATGGCCACCATAATTTTCATACCTGGAAGGTTAAGATTCAATTGCATTTAATTGATGAATTTTATGGAGCAAGCTATTGCTTTTCTATTCACATTAAAATTTATGATTACAATGGACCTCAAGACCTCTATTTCATTCTTATATGTCTCTATTTCATTCTTGTACCCATGAATTCTTAACACATGGTGGATACCAAAAGATCTTCTAAAAGCCCTTGACAATGACTTAAGTACCCTCCTTGAAATTGCTCAGTAAAGAAGACAAAAGATTGATTCTAGATGAGAATTTAAGTCTATTTTTCCCAAGATTCACACCCCTTCCAAGAATAAGGATTTATTTTCTAATTTCCTTTCTTGACGTTGTTTCTAAGTTTCTTTCTGAGCTTTTTAGAAAATTTTGTGAAGGCATTGTTTCTCTTGTAGAGAAAGCAATAGGGCATGTAAGGGTTTATTTTTAAGGATGATGAGGACGACATTTTCGTTGACCCTCTGGATGCATCAAGGATGACATTTTTAATTAAATAATTAATATTTCCGTTAATTAAATAACAATATTTGGTGATATGAATTAATATTATCATTAATTACTTATTATAAAATAATAATTGTGTTTAATTAAAAATAGTGTTTAACTAAACAAAATTAATCTATTAATATTGTGGCTTGGATAACAGGGTGATGGTTTGCTCAACCTACCATTCACGATATGTGAGGAAGTTTGTTGAGATTTCTCGTATGTGTTAGCTTTCCTTGATTCCTTTGGAATAGTATAAAGGTGATTTTTCTTTTCAAAAAAAAAAATTAAAATATGTATTTCATTAAAATCATTAAACAATATTAATCTATTAATATTTTTTTAATTAAATAATAATTCATTAATTAATATTTCCATTAACTAAATAAAAATATTTGGTGATATTAATTAATATGATCATTAATTACTTATTATAAAATAATAATTGTGTTTAATTAATAATATTGTTGAACTAAATAAAATTAATCCATTAATATTTTTTAATCAAATAATAATTAATTGATTAATATTATTATTTACTAAATAATAATAATATGAATTAAATTATTTTATATTTATTCTCTATAATTAATTATTATGAAATAATAATTTATTGTTTAATTAAACAAGTTTATTATTCAAACAATTAAAATATGTATTTCATTAAAATTATTAAACAATATTATTCTAGTAATATTTTGGAGATATGTACTTGTTATTAGCAACCACATTAATAATATTAATGTGTTCGAATAAATGGATAGGAGTAAATTGGGCACATGTATTTTCATATTATTGTTTTCCCCTATAGTATGTGTCCAATTTACACCTATCTGCGAACACATTAATATTATTAATGTGGTTGTTGCTAGTAGATAAAAATTAAAAAAAACACTATATAACATACTAGTTTATTTATTATATATATATTTAGAGTTTTATGGTTAAACTACTATATTATACATGTTAGTAGTTTCATGGTTAAACTACTAAGACTTTATTGGTAGATATAAATTCATCATTAATTCTAATTTTGAGGATCAAAATTATATTTCTATTTTAACTAGTTGGAAGAAAAAATCAATATTGCAAATATTAGAACAAACTCTTATGAGCTTTATAGTGAAATGGAAGCTCCACAACCCCTAAAATGCACTCGGCAAGGTTTTTCCATCTTTGAGAGTTTGTGAGGATTGAAGATGAAAGCCACTTTAATTTTTGATATTGTTTTACTTATTACGTTTTTCTATTTTTTAAGAGTTATTATTAAAATTTTAATTATTAAAATTTATATCCAAGCAATTATTGTTTTGTTGGAACTATCTTCTCCATCTTGATTGAAAATTATATTACAGTGTTTTAATTCTAAAATTGTCTTACTTTTTAATTTTTTTACATTACTTTGCTTATTACTTTTTCCTATTCTTCAAAAGTAATTATTATATTCTTAACTAAAATTGATGTAGGCTCAAATATTACTATGGTTGTATGTCACATAATTTGTATTTATTATTTATGATAATAATATCTGCATGAAATGTAATTAACTTTATGTCTAACTAATAGCTTCCTCTCCAAGATATTGAGTACTTAATTTCTCAATGATTAAGTGCCACTAAATATCCCTCATCTAATTACAAGTTATCATATGTAAATTAAAATATTATATATATATATATATATATATATATATTTTATAATTATTTATTTTAAATTTTAAATAACCATTATAAAATAAATTTTGACAATAAACTTGGCTTACTTTCCTTTAATCTACAAAAACAATATTCACTCCAAATTATAAGAAATCATCTATCAATATAAATATAAATTTGTAAACATATTGATTGAAGACAAATAAAATGAAATGTAAATATGGTAGAAAATTTATTTAATATTTCCCAAAATAAAATAATTACAATTTTACAACCAGATCTACAATTCCAATTTGAATTGATTAATTTAGCAAAAGTAAATAAAATTTTGAGTGTGCATTTTAATGAAACATGTAATTTTCATCAATTTTAATGAAAAAGAAAAAAAAACATTGATTTGATAAATTAAGTGAGAGTTAAATTAAATGAATTTGAAAATGATCATATATAAGTTTTGTTAACATTGTAAACAAAACCATGTACGTAAAATTTTCAAAATTTTACTTCTATAAACTTTGGAATGTTTTACATATTTGTATTCTACAAAATTTGAAATTTTTAAAAAATTATTACAAATTCTACATTTTTATAATTTTTTTTTTAAAACTTTGACAATACGAAGAATTATAGTGTAAATAACTTACTTCTACATATCAGGAAAATAAAAACTAAAGAGATCATGTTTAAACATGCCTTTTTTCAATGTATTTTTAAAGAAAATAATAATGAAAGAGATCATGTTTGAACATGTCATTTTTCAACATATTTTTAAAAGTCAATGAAAAAAAACACATAAAGCACATAACCTGTCCATGGAAGCACTTCCGTTATAGAAGGGATTGTTGAGTACATTTGAAATGAAAGGAGGAGGAGGATATAAAATTTCAGCACTCACTATGATTGAAAGCTCACAAAATAACTTGCTCTAGAATGTATAGAGATAAAGTTGGGTTTGTACATTTTTTAATGATGGTAATTGATCCAATTAGACTTATCTTTTATTAGAAAATCGAGGACTGGCACTAAAATCGCCTCGCTTTTTCGGCGATTCATTCACTAGATCTGGTTATCAAATCCTACGGAATCGTAGTTCCACCCCATTTACTGCGGAACTATGCCATGGAACTGTGCCCCTAGGGGTTTTGGCCCATTTTAAGACGTCCCAGATCGTCAAGATTCCAAAAAAATAACGAGAAGGTGTGGAACTGTGACTCGATGGAAAATTTTCCGTCACCGACAGTGGGCGATTTGAGTGTGAGTTATCAAGCGCTGAAAATCTAGTTGCAAAATTTTGGCGTAGATTCATACTGAACCAAAACATATAAATTTTACAAGTACATGATAAATACGTAAAAACTAAGAAAACCAATGCTAAAGGCAACTGATGTGCCTCTTGTACGGACCATTGTCCAGTTTAGAATAGACCTTTGGTTGTCTTATAAGGGCTAACCAAAATGCTCTCGACTTGTCAGAATCCAGTAGAGGAATTCTTGTCAAAATCGCAATTTGTAGTGTTCAGATTGGAATTTCGGCCATTTGGAACCAAATATCACCGAAAAAGCAGTGCGTTTTGGTTGTCATTTATGCTACGCTAGCGGAGGGAGGCCAGTAGTGGCGCGGGTCCCAATATGCCACATGGTTGGCCATGTGGATGCCACCCATCAAGGTCCGGATGTGCCCAGGTGGGTTCTCCACATCGTCCCGGGTAGGTTGTGCTTTATGACTCCTCGTGAAATGTGCTAGGCATCGTTTTCCCCGCACCCTCTCCAGCAACCCATTCATTCTTTCTCGGGTCTGGAGTGTGAGAGTTTGGCCACCTCGGTAGTTGTCCGCCATGGCGCCCTTATTGCTTCGATCCCGCCTCCTATTGTTGTTTGAACCTTCTGCTTGGTGGGTGCTCTGTCGTCGTGTTATGGTTTCCAAAAGCTTATTGTTCGAGTGGAGGGGCTTCATATTGTTAACCTTGTTGGCACATTTGTTGGAGCGGTCTGCCTCCATGTTCTTCGTCATGGGTTGGAGAACTTCCGTTATGTTGTTCTGTTGTTCGTGAACCTTGGCGCGAGTCCCCTAGTTGGAAGCTCCTGTTCCTGCCTGTTTCCGAGTTGCTCCTATTGTTCATGTTCCTGGCTCGTGCTCAGCTCATGGTTCATCGTTGACTCCTGGTTCTTCCTCGACTCCTGGTTTGTGCTTCGCTCCTGGTTCGTGCCGGTGGTGGCAACCTGTTCAAAATACGTTGTAGGATTTCGATCCTACCAGCTTCTCTTGCATTGTGTCTTTCAACACAACCACTCGCTTCGTGTGATTTGGTTGCTTTCTCTGTCTATGTTCAGTCTTGTTCGGTCTAGTTCGGTTGGTTGGGTATATGTTCTTGGTTGAATTGTTTTTGGTTCGTGCTCCACAGTGGTGGCTTGTTCAAACGATGTGGTGAGTTATCCATCCTACCGACTTCTCTTGCATTGTGTTTTTCAATACAGTCACTAGCTTAGTGTGATTTTCTTGCTTTCTCTGTTTGTGTTTGGTATGGTTGGGTCCGTGTTCTCGGCTGAATGGTTTTTTCGTTAATTGGATAGGGTTACGGTTTCATGGTTATGGTTCCGGCTTTACAGTTTCATGCTACAAGCTAGGGTTTAATGGAGCACTGTTATAGTTTTTTTCTTTTAATGGAGCATTGCTATGTTTGAATTTGATTATAAATGGAGCACTGTTATTGTTTCATGGTTATGGAACACTCTTATGGTTTTTGGTTTTTAATGGAGCAGTGTCTTCATTTCATGGTTATTGTTCCTAGGGTTTCATGGTTTCGGATTTAGGATATCCTTTTTGGTTTTTATGGGAGCACAACTATGGTTTTTGGTTTCTAATGGAGCTCTGTTATGGTTGAATTTGATTATTAATGGAGCATTGTCTTCGTTTCATGGTTATTGTTGCTAGGGTTTCATGGTTTCGGATTTAGGATAGCCTTTTTGGTTTCTAATGGAGCACTGTCTTCATTTCATTAACGGAGCACTGTCTTCGTTTCATGGTTATAGTTTTCTAGGGTTTCATGGTTATTAATGGAGCACTGTCTTCATTTCATGGTTATGGTTTTGGCTTAATGGAGGACTTTCTTCGCTTCTTAATGAAGTTGATTATAGGATTGATGCATGCTTGAGATGCAAGATGACGCTCTGAAATAATTTGGGCATGCCAATTAGATGCACATGTGAAATTAGAGGCATTATTAAAATAGAGGCATGGTAATTAGCCAATAATTTGGAATCTCAATTAGAGGCTTTCTGAGTTCATTCAAATTAGGGTTTCATGGTTTTGGCTTTAGGTTAGCCTTTATTCCACCCAAATAGTAACTTAGTATATTTTATAATTGAGTGAAGGTTTCATGGTTATGGAAAATTCAGTTATGGTTTAATGGTTCGAAGGTTATGGAAAATTCTGATATGTGCAAATTCACTTCATTTATTACTTCCATTCTGTGATTATATTGCCTTCAGTTATTGCTTCAACGATTGCTTGAATTCGTAATGAATGGTTGTTAATTTATTATTGAAGTTGATTATAGGTTTGATGCATGCTTGAGATGAAAGTTGACGCTCTGAAATAATTTGGGCATGCCAATTAGATGAATAATTTGGACTATGAATTAGAGGCATTCTGAGTTCATGGGATTTGGATATGCCAATTAGATGAATATGTGAAATTTGGATTGATTTCTAAGAAGAGTATGAGAGAAGATGAAAGAGTATTTGAATGCTTGATTTGGTTTGTATCTTTCATTTTATGAATACAGTATGTATATATATATATATATATATATATATCTATATATATATATATATATATATGGAAGTGTGTAAAGGTCTATGGCCTTAGGCCTATGTTCTATTTTAAAAAAATCATAGCTTGGAAATTAATTTTATTACAACTATATAACAATACTCGTCTAAAATAATCAATCAAATTTTCCCTTATAAACATTGATATTATCATGAAATGAATGCTAAAAAAATACACCGGGCTTAGGTGTATGAATATGTGTTTTTTCAAATTTATCTCTAAAGTCTAGACAAAGCAACCTCTCTTTCTTTCTTCGGTCATAATCTCGGCATGTTTATTTCTTGCCAATGTCCTTAATTGGATGTTCTCTTCCTTATGTCGGATCAACTAAACTCATTGAGTGGAAAAATAGAGATAATCATGGCAAATCGATCATTTGTCTTGCATTATCTGATTCAAAACTTCATCACATTGATTTAGATAAATCATTTAAAGAAGTATGGGAGCAATTACAAAAATCATTTGGTGCAAAAGGAGTTAATGCAAAATTCTCTTTTAAAGTCCAACTTTTTAAATTCAAGATGGCTACAAACACAACAATTTCCAGTCATATAAATCAGTTAAAAGCTCTTGTAAAACAATTAGAAGAAGTTGGTATATAAGTAGAGGAAGTTTATGAGAAGCTGTGTTATTAAATCTTTATCTTCAAAGTACCACAATGTTGTTTTTGCATTGAGCGAATTGTCTTCACAATCTTCAAATGATATGATATCCTCTCAAATAGTTCATCTTCAAAGTACCACAATGTCATTTTTACATTGAGCCAATTGTTTTCACAATCTTTAGATGATATGGATGGAGATAAAAGATTGAGTACAAAATATTATGAAAATTTTGTTATTTTTGTTCAATGAGAATGTGCATTCTTTATTAAAAATCAAATAAGCAAAAAAGGTAGGAAATAATATTGAATGTCATTAATGCAGAAAAGTAGGTCATACATCATGGAATTGTAGAATTCGAGTAAATGATGTCTTAAAAGGAAAGATTAGAGACAAAAAAAAACACAATAGGGCGTTAACATACCGTCATAATCCAAATATGAAAAATGTTACGAGGACACAAGGGAGGAAAACGTCTTCTCAACAATCAAGTTCTTGCTTCCTACATGAAGTATTCAAGATAGTGTAATTCAGCAGTTGTGGTCGAGGGAAGAATCCTCATTAGTTGTTGAGGTTATGAGACAAGTGGATTGTCCAGTAATTGACTTCAGGGAAGTGGAATCCGGGAACTCAAAAATACAACTCGGGAATTCTACCTTTATTAGGGTGATGAGACTTCATGATGGAGTACGTGCAAGAATATGAATATGTGGAGAGGAAGATATGTTTTAGAAGAAGTTTTTTTATTTTATGTTGTTATTGTCAATCGAGTTTCTTAATTGTAGTGTTAAGAGGGTGTGTTGAAGATTAATGTTTCAATTAGTTGGAATGTGGTTGCAACAAAACAATTATGCTTAGTATAGTTATGCAAATTGTTCCTACGTAGTGAAATAAATAAGCAAGCCATCAATGTAATCGTTGCAATGTGCACTCTGATAATTAATAAAATTTATGTTCAGATTATTCTGATATGTCTCTATTTCATTCTTGTACCCATGAATTTTTAACACATGGTCGGTACCAAAAGATCTTCTAAACGCCCTTGACAATGACTTAAGTACCCTCCTTGAAAATGCTCAGTAAAGAAGACAAAAGATTGATTCTAGATGAGAATTTAAGTCTATTTTTCGCAAGATTCACACCCCTTCAAAGAATAAGGATTTATTTTCTAATTTCCTTTCTTGACGTTGTTTCTAAGTTCCTTTGGGAGTTGTTTAGAAAATTTTGTGAAGGCATTGTTTCTCTTGTAGAGAAAGCAATAGGGCATGTAAGGGTTTATTGTTAAGGATGATGAGGATGACATTTTCGTTGGCCCTCTAGATGCACCAAGGATGACATTTTTAATTAAATAGTTAATATTTCCATTAATTAAATAACAATATTTGGTGATATTAATTAATATTATCATTAATTACTTATTATAAAATAATAATCATGTTTAATTAATAATATTGTTTAACTAAACACAATTAATCTATTAATATTGTGGCTTGGATAACCGGGTGATGGTTTGCTCGACCTACCATTCATGATATGTGAGGAAGTTTGTTGAGATTTCTCGTATGTGTTAGCTTTCCTTGATTCCTTTGGAATAGCATGAAGGTGATTTTTCTATTAGAAAATAAAATAAAATATGTATTTCATTAAAATCATTAAACAATATTAATCTATAAATATTTTTTTAATTAAATAATAATTCATTAATTAATATTTCCATTAACTAAATAAAAATATTTGGTGATATTAATTAATATTTGGTGCTTAATTAATAATATTGTTGAACTAAATAAAATTAATCCATTAATATTTTTTAATTAAATAATAATTAATTGATTAATATTATTATTTACTAAATATTAATAATATGAATTATATTATTTTATATTTATTCTCTATAATTAATTATTATGAAATAATAATTTATTTTTTAATTAAGCAAGTTTATTATTCAAACAATTAAAATATGTATTTCATTAAAATTATTAAACAATATTATTCTATTAATATTTTGGAGATATGTACATGTTACTAGCAACAAGCACATTAATAATATTAATGTGTTCGAATAAGTGGATAGGAGTAAATTGGGCACATGTATTTTCATATTATTGTTTTTCTCTATAGTATGTGTCCAATTTACAACTATCTCCGAACACGTTAATATGATTAATGTGGTTGTTGCTAGTAGATAAAAAAAAACACTATATAACATACTGGTTTATTTATTATATATACATTTAGAGTTTTATGGTTAAACTACTATATTATACATGTTACTAGTTTCATGGTTAAACTACTAAGACTTTATTGGTAGATATAAATTCATCATTAATTCTAATTTTGTGGATCAAAATTATATTTCTATTTTAACTAGTTGGAAGAAAAAATCAATATTGCAAATATTAGAACAAACTCTTATGAGCTTTATAGTGAAATGGAAGCTCCACAACCCCTAAAATGCACCGGGCAAGGTTTTTCCATCTTTGAGAGTTTGTGAGCATTGAAGATGAAAGCGACTTTAATTTTTGATATTGTTTTACTTATTGCATTTTTCTATTTTGTAAGAGTTATTATTAAATTTTTAATTATTCAAATTTATATAGAATCTATTATTGTTTTTGTTGGAACTATCTTCTCCAACTTGATTGGAAATTATATTACAATGTTTTAATTTTAAAATTGTCTTACTTTTTAATTTTTTTACATTATTTTGCTTATTACTTTTTCCTATTCTTCAAAAGTAATTATTATATTCTTAACTAAAATTGATGTAGGCTCAATTATTACTATGTTTGTAAGTCACATAATTTGTATTTATTATTTATGATAATAATATCTGCATGGAATGTAATTAACTTTCTGTCTAACAAATAGCTTCCTCTCCAAGATTTTGAGTACTTAATTTCTCAATGATTAAGTGACACTAAATATCCCTCATCTAATTATTATGAAATAATAATTTATTGTTTAATTAAACAAGTTTATTATTCAAACAATTAAAATATGTATTTCATTAAAATTATTAAACAATATTATTCTATTAATATTTTGGAGATATGTACATGTTATTAGCAACCACATTAATAATATTAATGTGTTCGAATAAATGGATAGGAGTAAATTGGGCACATGTATTTTCATATTATTGTTTTTCCCTATAGTATGTGTCCAATTTACACCTATCTGCGAACACATTAATATTCTTAATGTGGTTGTTGCTAGTAGATAAAAATAAAAAAAACACTATATAACATACTGGTTTATTTATTATATATACATTTAGAGTTTTATGGTTAAACTACTATATTATACATGTTACTAGTTTCATGGTTAAACTACTAAGACTTTATTGGTAGATATAAATTCATCATTAATTCTAATTTTGAGGATTAAAATTATATTTATATTTTAACTAGTTGGAAGAAAAAATCAATATTGCAAATATTAGAACAAACTCTTATGAGCTTTATAGCGAAATGGTAGCTCCACAACCCCTAAAATGCACTGGGTAAGGTTTTTCCATCTTTGAGAGTTTGTGAGGATTGAAGATGAAAGCCACTTTAATTTTTGATATTTTTTTACTTATTACGTTTTTCTATTTTTTAAGAGTTATTATTAAAATTTTCATTATTAAAATTTATATCGAATCAATTATTGTTTTGTTGGAACTATCTTCTCCATCTTGATTGGAAATTATATTACACTGTTTTAATTTTAAAATTGTCTTACTTTTTAATTTTTTTACATTATTTTGCTTATTACTTTTTCCTATTCTTCA
The DNA here is from genome assembly GCA_027924585.1 of Larix kaempferi. Lineage (NCBI taxonomy): Eukaryota > Viridiplantae > Streptophyta > Pinopsida > Pinales > Pinaceae > Larix > Larix kaempferi. The sequence goes on from BSBM01001073.1 coordinate 6,651,782, forward strand.
AAAGTAATTATTATATTCTTAACTAAAATTGATGTAGGCTCAATTATTACTATGGTTGTACGGCACATAATTTGTATTTATTATTTATGATAATAATATCTGCATGGAATGTAATTAACTTTCTGTCTAACAAATAGCTTCCTCTCCAAGATTTTGAGTACTTAATTTCTCAGTGATTAAGTGACACTAAATATCCCTCATCTAATTGCAAGTTATCATATGTAAATTAAAATATTATATATATATATATATATATTATAATTATTTATTTTAAATTTTAAATAACCATTATAAAATAAATTTTGAAAATAAACTTGGCTTACTTTCCTTTAATCTAAAAAAACAATATTCAGTCCAAATTATAAGTAGTCATCTATCAATATAAATTTGTAAACATATTGATTGAAGACAAATAAAATGAAATGTAAAATATGGTAGAAAATTTATTTAATATTTCCCGAAATAAAATAAATACAATTTTACAACAAAATCTAAAATTGCAGTTCTTCCAAGGGACAATCCGAGATATCCTCCGGAAAAAGATTAAACTACTAAGACTTTATTGGTAGATATAAATTCATCATTAATTCTAATTTTGTGGATCAAAATTATATTTCTATTTTAACTAGTGGGAAGAAAAAATCAATATTGCAAATATTAGAACAAACTCTTATTAGCTTTATAGTGAAATGGAAGCTCCACAACCCCTAAAATACACCAGGCAAGGTTTTTCCATCTTTGAGAGTTTGTGAGCATTGAAGATTTTAATTTTTGATATTGTTTTACTTATTGCATTTTTCTATTTTGTAAGAGTTATTATTAAATTTTTAATTATTCAAATTTATATAGAATCTATTATTGTTTTTGTTGGAACTATCTTCTCCAACTTGATTGGAAATTATATTACAATGTTTTAATTTTAAAATTGTCTTACTTTTTAATTTTTTTACATTATTTTGCTTATTACTTTTTCCTATTCTTCAAAAGTAATTATTATATTCTTAACTAAAATTGATGTAGGCTCAATTATTACTATGGTTGTATTGTATTTATTATTTATGATAATAATATCTGCATGGAATGTAATTAACTTTCTGTCTAACAAATAGCTTCCTCTCCAAAATTTTGAGTACTTAATTTCTCAATGATTAAGTGACACTAAATATCCCTCATCCAATTATTATGAAATAATAATTTATTGTTTAATTAAACAAGTTTATTATTCAAACAATTAAAATATGTATTTCATTAAAATTATTAAACAATATTATTCTATTAATATTTTGGAGATATGTACATGTTATTAGCAACCACATTAATAATATTAATGTGTTCGAATAAATGGATAGGAGTAAATTGGTCACATGTATTTTCATATTATTGTTTTTCCCTATAGTATGTGTCCAATTTACACCTATCTGCGAACACATTAATATTCTTAATGTGGTTGTTGCTAGTAGATAAAAATAAAAAAAACACTATATAACATACTGGTTTATTTATTATATATACATTTAGAGTTTTATGGTTAAACTACTATATTATACATGTTACTAGTTTCATGGTTAAACTACTAAGACTTTATTGGTAGATATAAATTCATCATTAATTCTAATTTTGAGGATTAAAATTATATTTATATTTTAACTAGTTGGAAGAAAAAATCAATATTGCAAATATTAGAACAAACTCTTATGAGCTTTATAGCGAAATGGAAGCTCCACAACCCCTAAAATGCACTGGGTAAGGTTTTTCCATCTTTGAGAGTTTGTGAGGATTGAAGATGAAAGCCACTTTAATTTTTGATATTTTTTTACTTATTACGTTTTTCTATTTTTTAAGAGTTATTATTAAAATTTTCATTATTAAAATTTATATCGAATCAATTATTGTTTTGTTGGAACTATCTTCTCCATCTTGATTGGAAATTATATTACACTGTTTTAATTTTAAAATTGTCTTACTTTTTAATTTTTTTACATTATTTTGCTTATTACTTTTTCCTATTCTTCAAAAGTAATTATTATATTCTTAACTAAAATTGATGTAGGCTCAATTATTACTATGGTTGTACGGCACATAATTTGTATTTATTATTTATGATAATAATATCTGCATGGAATGTAATTAACTTTCTCTCTAACAAATAGCTTCCTCTCCAAGATTTTGAGTACTTAATTTCTCAGTGATTAAGTGACACTAAATATCCCTCATCTAATTGCAAGTTATCATATGTAAATTAAAATATTATATATATATATATATATATATTTTATAATTATTTATTTTAAATTTTAAATAACCATTATAAAATAAATTTTGAAAATAAACTTGGCTTACTTTCCTTTAATCTAAAAAAACAATATTCAGTCCAAATTATAAGTAGTCATCTATCAATATAAATTTGTAAACATATTGATTGAAGACAAATAAAATGAAATGTAAAATATGGTAGAAAATTTATTTAATATTTCCCGAAATAAAATAAATACAATTTTACAACAAAATCTAAAATTGCAGTTCTTCCAAGGGACAATCCGAGATATCCTCCGGAAAAAGATTAAACTACTAAGACTTTATTGGTAGATATAAATTCATCATTAATTCTAATTTTGTGGATCAAAATTATATTTCTATTTTAACTAGTGGGAAGAAAAAATCAATATTGCAAATATTAGAACAAACTCTTATGAGCTTTATAGTGAAATGGAAGCTCCACAACCCCTAAAATACAGGCAAGGTTTTTCCATCTTTGAGAGTTTGTGAGCATTGAAGATTTTAATTTTTGATATTGTTTTACTTATTGCATTTTTCTATTTTGTAAGAGTTATTATTAAATTTTTAATTATTCAAATTTATATAGAATCTATTATTGTTTTTGTTGGAACTATCTTCTCCAACTTGATTGGAAATTATATTACAATGTTTTAATTTTAAAATTGTCTTACTTTTTAATTTTTTTACATTATTTTGCTTATTACTTTTTCCTATTCTTCAAAAGTAATTATTATATTCTTAACTAAAATTGATGTAGGCTCAATTATTACTATGGTTGTATTGTATTTATTATTTATGATAATAATATCTGCATGGAATGTAATTAACTTTCTGTCTAACAAATAGCTTCCTCTCCAAAATTTTGAGTACTTAATTTCTCAATGATTAAGTGACACTAAATATCCCTCATCCAATTATTATGAAATAATAATTTATTGTTTAATTAAACAAGTTTATTATTCAAACAATTAAAATATGTATTTCATTAAAATTATTAAACAATATTATTCTATTAATATTTTGGAGATATGTACATGTTATTAGCAACCACATTAATAATATTAATGTGTTCGAATAAATGGATAGGAGTAAATTGGTCACATGTATTTTCATATTATTGTTTTTCCCTATAGTATGTGTCCAATTTACACCTATCTGCGAACACATTAATATTCTTAATGTGGTTGTTGCTAGTAGATAAAAATAAAAAAAAACACTATATAACATACTGGTTTATTTATTATATATACATTTAGAGTTTTATGGTTAAACTACTATATTATACATGTTACTAGTTTCATGGTTAAACTACTAAGACTTTATTGGTAGATATAAATTCATCATTAATTCTAATTTTGAGGATTAAAATTATATTTATATTTTAACTAGTTGGAAGAAAAAATCAATATTGCAAATATTAGAACAAATTCTTATGAGCTTTATAGCGAAATGGAAGCTCCACAACCCCTAAAATGCACTGGGTAAGGTTTTTCCATCTTTGAGAGTTTGTGAGGATTGAAGATGAAAGCCACTTTAATTTTTGATATTTTTTTACTTATTACGTTTTTCTATTTTTTAAGAGTTATTATTAAAATTTTCATTATTAAAATTTATATCGAATCAATTATTGTTTTGTTGGAACTATCTTCTCCATCTTGATTGGAAATTATATTACACTGTTTTAATTTTAAAATTGTCTTACTTTTTAATTTTTTTACATTATTTTGCTTATTACTTTTTCCTATTCTTCAAAAGTAATTATTATATTCTTAACTAAAATTGATGTAGGCTCAATTATTACTATGGTTGTACGGCACATAATTTGTATTTATTATTTATGATAATAATATCTGCATGGAATGTAATTAACTTTCTGTCTAAGAAATAGCTTCCTCTCCAAGATTTTGAGTACTTAATTTCTCAGTGATTAAGTGACACTAAATATCCCTCATCTAATTGCAAGTTATCATATGTAAATTAAAATATTATATATATATATATATATATTATAATTATTTATTTTAAATTTTAAATAACCATTATAAAATAAATTTTGAAAATAAACTTGGCTTACCATCAAGGCAGTTTTATTATTATTTGTTTTAAGATGAGGAAATTTGCTAGGGAAGCTAAAGCTTATGAATGTTCGAGCCATCAAGGCAGTTTTATTATTATTTGTTTAAGATGAGGAAATTAGCTAGGGAAGGTGAAGCTTATCAATGCTCGTGCCATCATTCAAAGATAATGTTCGAGCCATCATTCAAAGATGCTGTAGCAAATCAAAGAGCCGCCACTTTCTGCTTGAACCAGCCGCCAAGAAGTATGAAACAGAATTTTATTTAAGTTGCCACAATTGCTATCCGACACCATTGCTGACAGGGGAAGACTGTTGTTTTGTACGTGCTGAAGGGGAAGACCTAATCTGGCATTCAAAATTGCTTCAAGTTGATTTAGTTGTTGTGACTCTATTGTTTTTTCAATATTTGTATTTTTTCATGCACTGATAAGCATATTTACAAAAATGGAATTTCTTTTTGAAAAATTTAATGGCCATCATAATTTTCATACCTGGAAGGTTAAGATTCAATTGCATTTAATTGATGAATTTCATGGAGCAAGCTATTGCTTTTCTATTCACATTAAAATGTATGATTATAATGGACCTCAAGACCTCTATTTAAACACTTTTACATACTAAAACCTTAACCTATCACATCCTTTATGCCTTATGATTTATGCCTTAAGCTTTATTCATGATGCTCAACATAGCTTTATTTCTAATAATAAAATAAAAGTGGGAGGTAATTAGTTTTCTAACATATAGAACAAGCTGCTTCTTTTCTATTCACATAAAAGTTCATAATTACAATGGGGTTGGAAGGTCTTTATTTAAACACTACTACATACTACAACCCTAACCTTAATGATGCTTTATGCCTTATGCCTTATGCAGGGTTTAACTAAACTTAGCTTTACCTCTAATAATATAACTAACAAAAGTGGGAGTTAATTACTTTTTCTAACACTCCCCCTTAATTAAGATGGGTAAACATACGATCTAACTACTACTAAAACATGTTTCCTCTAATGGATTTCATCAAAACAAAATGCTTGTTGGTCTATATCTCACATAGGCTTACAAAACTTATCTTGACCTTTTCTTCTTCTTTGAACTCAAGACTTCAACCTTTTGTCGAGGCTTACTGAGGACTGCAAACTCCTTCTCTTGAGTCCACATACTTCCTTCCTTATCACCCCCTAAAAAAATATAGATTTTTCTTGACACCACCTTAATGCAAGATTTCTTTGAAATCTTAGTTTTTCCTTCAATCTAAAGCTAGGACCTTTACTAACATCATACCAGAATTTCAAACTTCACATGCTTTCATTCTTCAAAATAAAATAGATCCGCTCCTCAACTTTGTTTTAGAATTATATTCTTCTTTCTTAGAAATCTTTTTTGAAAAACCCCTTTCACACTTTTTATTTTGGAAAAATCCTTTACCAAAATATCTTAAATGAAGCCTTTTACTTAATCCAACAAAGAGCTTTTAAACCTTTTAAATTCCCTTTCAAAATGATAAGCTCCTTTTCAAAAATGTATTTTTTAATATATTGTTTCTAAATACCTTTGGCTTTGGACGAATTCAAGATTCTCATGGATCTTTCAGTGATCCAACCAGCGGTTCCTCCAATGCAGCGATCCTCACACTTTCCTTCAAGTGATTTTGCACAAGACTAATCCTTTGCATCGGTCGACTATCTCATATCAACGGGCATCTAGCTTCTCCAATACATATTTCATCACGCTACGGATTGTTCCACGAACTCGTAGAGATAAACTTCTCCACGGATTGTTCCACCGGTGGGTATTTTTTCTTGACGGCCTTTTTTTTTGCGGATCTGCTTCAATGAATAGATCGAAAGGACCTCCTTCAACAAAGAATTTATGTAGATTGACTTCCTTCCTCACACTCTCCAATGGAGGTTGGAGTTTCTTCACGAATTTGCTTCATATCTGCAGATATAAAAGCTTTTTCCGGTGGATTTTTGTCTTGTGCTTTAGACTTCAACCCAAATCTCTGACCAATTACTTCAACCCAAATCTCTGTCCAATTTCTTGGATCAATTCTCTCATTTCACTGGTAAAATATCTTGGGTAGGATCAAATGATCTTTTCCTTCTTCATTATGGAAGAATCATTCTTCATGATGGAAGAATACAAGAAGCTTGGATCTGCTCTTGGATCAACATGCTCTCCAAGATACCTAATCAAGCTTTAATACCATGATAAATTTTATGGAACAAGCTGTTGCTTTTCTATTTACATAAAAATTCATAATTACAATGGACTAGAAGGCCTCTATTTAAACACTTCTACATACTAAAACCTTAACCTAGCTCATGCTTTATGCCTTATGCTGAACTTAGCTTTACTTTTAATAATAAAACTGACAAAAGCCAGAGGTAATTACTCTTTCTAACATTAATGAGTAAAAATCTATGTGGAATTGTTCAAGGTACTAAACCTGAACCTTAGCAACGGCCTAAACTCATGGAGTGGAAAAATAGAAATAATCATGCCATTGGTCTATTCAGAAATTCATCACATTGATTTAGATAAATCATTTAAAGAAGTATGGGAGGAATTACAAAAATTATTTGGTGCAAAACAGTTAATGCAAAATTCTCTTTAAAACTCCAACTTTTTAGGTTCAAGATGGCTATAGACACAACAATTTCTAGTCATATAAATGAGGTAAAGCTCTTGTAAAATAGTTAGCAGAAGTTGGTCTAAAAGTAGAGGAAGATGATGAAAAAGTTGTGTTATTAAATAGTTTATCTTCAAAGTACTACAATGTTGTTTTTACATTGATCCAATTGTCTTCACAATCTTTAGATGATATGATATTAGCTCTCAAATAGTTTATTTTCGAAGTACCACAATGTTTTTTTTACATTGAACCAATTGTTTTCACAATCTTTAGAGGATATGAGATCAACACTGAAGATAAAATATTAAGTACAAAAGATTCTGAAAATTTTTGCTTTTTTGTTCCTTCAGAGAGTGCATTCTTTATTAAAAATCAAATAAGCAAAAAGGTAGGAAATAATATTGAATGTCACTAGAAGTAGGTTATACATCATGGAATTGTAGAGTTCAAGCAAATGATGTTTTAAAAGGAAAGATTATAGACAAAAAACAACGCAATCTGGTGTTAAAAGTGGAAGAACCATCAGAATCTAAATATGAAAAATGTTACGAGGACACAATGGAGGACAACTTCTTCTAAACAATCAGGTTCTTTCTTGCTACATGAAGGAGTCAAGATAGTGTAACTCAATATGGACTATTGTCCAAGTAATTTGGCAGTTGTGATCTAAGGAAGGATCCTCATTAATTATTGAGGTTATGAGACATGTGGATTGTCAAGTAATTCACTTCAGGGAAGTGGAATCCGCAAACTCGGGAATTCTACCTTTATGAGTGTGATGACACATCATGATGGAGTACTTGCAAGAATATGAATATGTGGAGAAGAAGATATGTTTTAAAAGAAGTTTTTTATTTTATTTTATGTTATTATTGTCAATCAAGTTTTTTAATTATAGCGTTAAGAGGATGTGTTGAAGATTAACGCTTCAATTAGCTTAAATGTCGTTGTAACTAAACCGTTATGCTCGTTATAGTTATGCAAATTGTCTCTATGTAGTGAAATAAATAGGCAAGCTATCAATGTAATAGTTGCAATGTGCACTTTGATAATTAATAAAATTTATGTTCAGATTATTATTAGTTGTTTCTATTTTATTCTTATACCCATGAATTCTTAACACATTGCCTGTACCAAAAGAACTTCTAAATGCCCTTGAAAATGAGTTAAGTACCCTCTTTGAAATTGCTCCGTAGAGAAGACAAAAGATTGATTCTAGATGAGAATTTAAGTCTATTTTTCCCAAGATTCACACCCCTTCCAAGACTAAGGACTTTGTTTCTAAATACCTTTCTTGAAGTTTTTTGTAACTTCCTTTCTCAGTTTTCTAGAAAATTTTGTGAAGGCATTGTTTCTCTTTTAGAGAAAGAAATAGGGCATGTAAGGGTTTATTGTTAAGGATGATGAGAACGACATTTTCATTGACCCTCTAGATGCACCAAGGAACAAAGAAAGCTATACAAACTCTTTCCTCCCACTTTTACATTGTTTTTTACCATTAAGGTGTTAGTTTTTATGATTATTAAGTTGGGAAAAGGAAGGTTTGGACTTCGCAATTGAGCTATCTCCTATAACTGATATTGATATAAGGATAAGGATACTACATCCTTATCTATCATATGGTCATCCGTATATTCCTCAAAATGAAGAAGTCTATCCATATTACTTTACTAACTGCATTTTTAACTCTCTATAAATATGAGATATAAGAGAAACTATTAATATTCTCCCTAATCCTATGCACGAGTTGATCCAAATTAAGTACCTTTAAGTTTGATACTCAATTTTACCAATATATCACTTTTGAATCTATTTTGAATATTCCTAGATTTTTTCCTACGCATTTGATTTGCAGCAATTTCATTAGTTTCATAAATAAAATTAAACTCTAGTAATTGCATAAATACTGCACCATTTTCCTATAAAAGATTTTTTTTTAAGGTCATACATATCAATTTAGACATGTGTTTTTTGGACGCTTCCTAGACTTTACACATTATCTGCAAAGAGGGTAGAGTTTGCATATTTTTCTACAATAATATTTTTAAGACTCAATTGAAAACATGTATGTAGAAAGATAGAGATTGATACACATTTTACAATTTCACTTTACACATTATCTACAAAGAGGGTAGAGTTTGCATATTTTTCTATAATAATATTTTTAAGACTCAATTGAAAACATGTATGTAGAAAGATAGGGATTGATACACATTTTACAATTTGAATTGATTAATTTAGCAAAAGTAAATAAAATTTTGAGTGTGCATTCTAATGAAACATGTAATTTTCATCAATTTTAATGAAAAAAAAAAAAAACATTGATTTGATAAATTAAGTGAGAGTTAAATTAAATGAATTTGAAAATTATCATATATAAGTTTTGTTAGCATTGTAAACAAAACAATGTATGTAAAATTTTCAAAATTTCATTTGTATAAAGTTTGGAATGTTTTACATATTTGTATTCTACAAAATTTGAGATTTTTAAAAAATTATTACAAATTCTACATTTTTATAATTTTTTTTTTAAACCTTGACAATACGAAGAATTATAGTGTAAATAACTTACTTCTACATATCAGGAAAATAATAACTAAAGAGATCATCTTTAAACATGCCTTTTTTCAATGTATTTTTAAAGAAAATAATAATGAAAGAGATCATGTTTGAACATGTCTTTTTTCAACATATTTTTAAAAGTCAATGAAAAAAAACACATAAAGCACATAACCTGTCCATGGAAGCACTTCCTTTATAGGAGGGATTGTTGAGTACAGTTGAAACGAAAGGAGGCGGAGGATATAAAATTCCAGCACTCACTATGATTGTAAGCTCACAAAATAACTTGGTCTAGAATGTATAGAGATAAAGCTGGGTTAGTACATTTTATATTGATGGTAATTGATCCAATTAGACTTATCTTTTATTAGAAAATTGAGGATTGGCACTCAAATCGCCTCGCTTTTTCGGCGATTTGTTCCCTAGATCTGGTTATAAAAACCTACGGAACTATGCCATGGAACTGTGCCCCTAGGGGTTTTGGCCTATTTTAAGACGTACCAGATTGTCGAAATTCCAAAAAAATAACGAGAAGGGGTGGAACTGTGACTCGACGGAAAATTTTCCATCGCCGACAATGGGCGATTTGAGTGTCAGTTATCACGCGCTGAAAATCGAGCTGCAAAATTTTGGCGTAGATTCATATTGAACCAAAACATATAAATTCTACAAGTACATGATAAATACGTAAAAACTAAGAAAACCAATGCGAAAGGAAACTGATGTGCCTCTTGTACGAACCATTGTCCAGTTTAGAATAGACCTTTGGTTGTCTTTTAAGAGCTAACCAAAACGCTCTCGACTCGTTAGAATCCGGTAGAGGAATTCTTGTCAAAATCGCAATTTGTAGTGTTCAGATTGGAATTTCGGCCATTTGGGTAGTTTTAAAATTGGGTAATTAGTCCAAAATTGGATAATTAGTCCAAAATTGGATAATTAGTCTAGCATATATGCTATCTCAATTGCTGAAATTACAAAAAAGAGAAAAAAAACAATTTCCAAAAAGAATTTTAACCGATTTTGAACCAAAAATCACCGAAAAAGCAGTGCGTTTTGGTTGTCATTTACGGTACGCTAGGGGAGGGAGGCCAGTAGTGGCATGGGTCCCAATATTCCACATGGTTGGCCATGTGGATGCCACCCATCAAGGTCCGTATGTGCCCAGGTGGGTTCTCCACATCGTCCCGGGTAGGTTGTGCTTTATGACTCCTCGAGAAATGTGCTAGGCATCGTTTTCCCCGCGCCCTCTCCAACAACCCGTTCATTCTTTCTTGGGTCTGGAGTGTGAGAGTTTGGCCACCCCGGTAGTTGTCTGCCATGGTGCCCTTATTGCTTCGATGACGCCTCCTCTTGTTGTTTGAACCTTCTGCTTGGTGGGTGCTCTATCGTTGTGTTATAGTTCCCAAAAGCTTGTTGTTCGAGCGGAGGGGCTTCATATTGTTAACCTCGTTGGCACATTTGTTGGAGCGGTCTGCCTCCATGTTCGTCGTCATGGGTTGGAGAACTTCCGTTATGTTGTTCTGTTGTTCGTGGTCCGTGGTGCGAGTCCCCTAGTTGGAAGCTCCTGTTCCTGCCTGTTTCCGAGTTGCTCCTATTGTTCGTGTTCCTGGCTCTTCCTCAACTCATGGTTATTAATGGAGCACTGTCTTCATTTCATGGTTATGGTTTTGGCTTAAAGGAGGACTTTCTTCGGTTCTTAATGAAGTTGATTATAGGATTGATGTATGCTTCAGATGCAAGATGACGCTCTGAAATAATTTGGGCATGCCAATTAGATGCACATGTGAAATTAGAGGCATGGTAATTAGACAATAATTTGGACTCTCAATTAGAGGCTTTCTCAGTTCATTCAAGTTAGGGTTTGCTAGGGTTTCATGGTTTCGGCTTTAGGATAGCCTTTATTCCACCCAAATAGTAACTTAGTATATTTTATAATTGATTGAAGGTTTCATGGTTATGGAAAATTCAGTTATGGTTTAATGGTTTGAAGGTTATGGAAAATTCTGATATGTGCAAATTCACTTCATTTATTACTTCCATTCTGTGATTATATTGCCTTCAGTTATTGATTCAACGATTGTTTGAATTCGTAATGAATGGTTGTTAATTTCTTATTGAAGTTGATTATAGGGTTGATGCATGCTTGAGATGAAAGTTGACGCTTTGAAATAATTTCGGCATGCCAATTAGATGAATAATTTGGACTGTGAATTAGAGGCATTCTGAGTTCATGGGATTTGGATATGCCAATTAGATGAATATGTGAAATTTGGATTGATTTCTAAGAAGAGTATGAGAGAAGATGAAAGAGTATTTGAATGGTTGATTTGGTCTGTATCTTTCATTTTATGAATACAGTATGTATATATATATATATATATATATATATATATATATATATATCTATGGATATTATGGAAGTGTGTAAAGGTCTATGGCCTTAGGCCTATGTTCTATTTTAAAAAAATCATAGCTTGGAAATTAATTTTATTCCAACTATATAACAATACTCGTCTAAACTAATCAATCAAATTTTCACTTATAAACATTGATATTATCATGAAATGAATGCTAAAAAAATACACCAGTCTTAGGTGTATGAATATGTGTTTTTTCAAATTTATCTCTAAAATATAGACAAGGCAACCTCTCTTTCTTTCTTCGGTCATAATCTCGTCATGTTTATTTCTTGCCAATGTCCTTAATTGGATGTTCTCTTCCTTATGTCGGATCAACTCTGACATCCATGCTTGATTTGGTAAACGAGGGTTAGTTAAAGATGCCCTCTTTCAGGTCCCCAATGACCATATATCTATTATGGGCACACATAAGGGTGACAAGGTCAAAACATTATCTTCCCATTTTTTGTTTTTCTCTTGGCACATTGTTAATGATTTGTACAATTGATTTATGTCCATCTTCAATAGACTAACAAACCAAAGAGCTTCATTTCAATGAAAAACTTATGGATTTGTTTAAGACAATAAGATCCCCAACTATGACTCACATATTAGTGTCAGAATCCTTTAGCTTTAACTCAATAGTTATTTGTAGTATGTTGGACATGCCTATGTGTTTGTCCCATCTATAGCTAGCCCTCATTTTGTATTTTTCTAGAATTTTTGTTCTTATTTAAAAAATTGTCATTACTCTTCCAGAAGCAATGCAATATGCATCATGGAAATAGTGATACCACCTGCTCTCATTCTTGTCAAATTGCACATGGTCTTGACATAGGTGCATGAGGTGCCCACTTTTTTTCCTATAAAATTCTTAAAGTGGATTCCCAAATCAAATTTTCCATCAACTATTATGTGTAAAATTTTGACAAGTTGTTGAGGCTCTCATTCACAATTTTGAATGTGACATGCTTGAAGGAGCATTAAAGCCTGAACTGAAAAACAAGGAATCTATGTAGTAGGTAGGAGTGCCAAGCTATTACCTCTATATTGAATTTGTAAATCTATGAGTTGTTGTGCGTTGAAAGTATACATAAATGTAGAGTTTCATTGTGGAGTGTTACCCCTCACAACATGGGCTTGCTTCCAATGTTCTACTCATCACTTTGCTTGGATTCTTCCCTTTGTACCCATTGGTTGAAGTTTGAGCCAAGGTTCCCCCTTGATTTCTTATTTGGTAAATAACCATCTAAAATAAACCAAACCCTAGGAAAACACTAATGTGTATGACACAGGATGCAAAGTTTGTATGCAAGATGTTTTCTTGAGATTGTTATGCATGTGAGTTGTTTGTAAACCAAAGAAGAAAAAATTACAATTATGTGAGGTTTGCTTGAGATTGCTTTCATTCTTGCTGTGTGCTCTAACCCTAGATGCTGGAAACCTAAGTAATCTATAACTGTGTGCTCATATGGAGATGACTTCGGCTTTTCATTAATATATAAATGAAGCATGTAGTGCATATGTTCTTATATTATTTATGTGTTGTTTGGTTACATGATGAAATGAGTTGTCCCTCTCAAAGGTTGCTTGCAATGCTTACTTTCAATCCAATTAAAGTTGATTTGCATTCAAGTCAGTATTGCATTCAATTTATATTTTCAATAAGGTTGGTCTACCATCCAATTTAGTTTAACATTAAAAATAGTTTGGCAACCAAGTAATATAGCAATTAGTTTTACTAAGGAATGCAGTCCAATAAATAGACATAGTCATGAAGAAAATAATGCTTGACATAAAGGCAATAATACTTGACATAATAGACAGCGTAGCAATTCAGGATTTATAGATATGGTTGGTCCCTGGTGGGTTGGGACTTTATACATTTACTGTGGTTATGCCTAACATATATCGACTCTCAGATTGGATTCAAACAAAATCTTAGGAAACCACCCAAAATTCCTCCCGCAAGAAAATTTATCTTTCATCTCTGTATGCCAAACAAAACACATCTTTCATCTGTCAAACAAAAACTTTAGAACCACCCAAAATTCCTCCAGCAACAAAATCTATCTTTCATTTGTGTATTCCAAACAAAATACATCTATCATCTTCCAAACAAAAACTTTGGAACCACCCAAAAATCACTATGTGTGGTAGGGTTGACTACCTTCATTGCCCAATCTAGGGTTAGATATTGTCGCTTGACTTGATTGTGTTTAGTACAACAAGATGACTTTAAGCATTAATATTATTCCGCACAGTTAGAGTTTTCATTAAATGCTTTATAAAAATTTTAATTTTTTGTGAATTTTTTTGGGATGTTACATGTGGTATCAGAGTGCGAGTTCAAACTCTAGGCCTGAAATAGGCTCACACACGCAAACAGAAAACAAATCAGAAAGTTTATGTTACTAACTTTTATTTTAATTTTATTTTTGTATAGAACAAATTGACCTTTAAATTGTAGGTATGGAAATACCAGAAGAATCAGCAGAGGACAGATCACCTTGTAATGAACATATTAATAATAATAATCCTGAAGGAATTTATGTTGAATTAAATAACCAGTCTTCCGAATTTTTATGTACTGTTCAGGATTTAAAGTCCGAGTTAAGAGATGTTAAAGAAGAGAATGAATGGATCCTGAAGGTATAGGAGGAGTTACAACAGAATTTGAGGGAGAACTGTCATAATGATGAAAGAGGCAGAAAATCAGAAATGAAGTCTGATTCTGAAACAATGTCCCACAAACATAAACATAAGAAAGCAAGAAATGATAAAAGGAATAGTTACTCATCATATGAATCTGATCCAAGTAATAGTGACTTTGATCATGACAGTAGTAACAGTGATTGCAGCTCTAAAAAGAGAAAACATAAACATCATGAACAGATTACTGGAGAATTTAAAAAGATTAAGCCACCAACCTTTAATGGCGAAAGTGAGAGGGGTGAGACAGCTGAAGCATGGCTATCTGGAATGAAGAAGTACTTTAATATTTACGACTACTCTTCTCAATTAAAATCCAAGATGGCTATTTACAATCTGACCAGAAAGGAAGCTATTTGGTGGTAGGATCTTAAAAGAATTAAGAGTATAAAAGAAAAAGATGTAACCTGGAATATGTTTAAAAAGCTAATTAAAAGGAAGTTTTTGTCAGAACAATATTTTGAAGATAAGTCAAAAGACTTTTACGATTTGAAGTTGGGTACAATGAACATGAAAGAGTTGTGCAGCAAGTTCCTTAGCTTGCTGAGGTATGTACCTTATATGGTTGAAGAAAAGCCTAAAGTGCAAAGGTTTCTCAGTTGTTTACTTTTCGACATAAAAGACCAGATTGAGTATGATAACCCTTCCACTTTCGAAGAGGCCATGAGAAAAGCTAATTTTTGTTTTGATCAAAACAGAAAAAGAGAAGGAACAACTAGCTGGAAGAGTAATAAGTCTAAAATATAAATTAATTATAAGTTAATAAATATAAGTTAATTATCTAACTCCCTTTGGGAGTGCACCGAAGTTGCATATAGAATATCTTCTTAATTATATTAAGGTTTGTTTCATATGCACAAGATACCTTCGTTTTTAGCATATTAATACTTTGTTCATTCCTGTGTTTATAGGAAACATGTATTACTATCCATAAAACTAATTTTCCTCTACCCTTAAAATAAGGTGTTTTATAAGAGTTTTCCCTAAAATAAGAAAACTTTAGTTTCTTAATAGAATTTCTGAAGGAAATTCTTTGGCACTGAATGCCATATTTATAATAAATAAAATCGATAAATTTTATATATAATAGTTTATAATAAATTTATCCTAATAATAGATGCTATCTAAAATCTTGTAGCTTATAGCTAGCGCCCCTCGATTAAGGAGGACTTTGAAAGTCTAAATGGACAAATTAAGTTTCTTTAAGTGCCCAAGACACCAGTGATGATGTTCTATCATCACATGGCTTCCCAACAATTTATACATTCTACTGGTGGATCATAGATTACTTAGGATAAAATAATTAACCTAGTGTTGACCATTAGGTCTTAGGGGTTCTTTACTACCTTTTAGTGGCAAATGGTTTGATATAGGTTTCCCTCACTCATTGTAGGTTTTAGTATTGTATTTGTAGGTTAAGACAACATCTCTCGCTTCCCGAGAGAGTTTAGTTACTTTATTTAAGTAGTGTTATGTTCTTAGTAACACTTAGAAAAAGACATAATGATACTCCCAACTACCACTGTTGGGGCCTTGGCCTTGCGCTCCTCACCGGGGTCGTTTACATAATTCATAATTACATTTATAAGAATAATAACAATAGGGGTCAAATTTGAGGGATGTTACACCCACTCCCTGCCAAATAAATGCCAATACTGTTGCTCTCGTTGAGGTAATCCCAAGCAGTTAGGGTTAATATCACTACCAAGGAAACCATGTGAAGACTAGCCATGGGGGACGCCACTAGAATTTCCACCCATAACACTTTAATGCACTTTTATTATCATATCTATTGTATACGTCATCTGCCATCGCATTATAACTATGCTAGAGTTTCGGTCTTGCATAGTTGGTAACCATACTACAGTATGGATATATATTATATCAAATGATCAAACTATTATCCTTATTCCATTCAAGTGCTACATAATAATTTGCTAGTACATCATATCCTAGGTTAAGGTTTCAGCCATCCAATATGGAGAAACTTACAACCATATTTTAACATGGTTACATTATTCCTAAAAACATTGGAACTTAGGATATGATTCTATTACTATATATTTTGATTTCAGGTTGTAATTCCTAGGTGTAGGATGTAAAAACACATTAACATTAATTTCGACGCTCAACACTTTCAACATTAAACAAATACATGTGTATTACAAATAACATAAATGCGGATAATTGGTGTGAGATCATATAAAATACTCAATACAGATCATAACTAAAGGAACAACTAGAACAGATCTCACCCTATAATACTTGAGTTACTCTAATCCCTTTTTATAAACATTGCAGGCTAACAGAAGTTAATTAGGACCTCTTTATGCTTTTCGAAACAATACTTCTGTTACCTACGATCTGCGTCAGAAGTTCAAATTATTTAGGTAAAATAGCTAAGTAAGCCTCAGGGTTCCCATAGGACCCCTTCATCATTAACAAGAAAAATAAATAGTTAGCACATATAATGATTTCAGTATCAAGTCTATATAGTAGCGAGAGATACACAATACAAAGCATAACTGATCTAGATGGCATGAATTGGCATAACAACATCCAACAATAGTATACATTAGCTATAAAAATATTTCACATATTTTGTAATACATTATACAAACATAATCGACGTAACATGTCTCAGTACATTGTGACATCTAGTTAAACAAGCAAACACTTATTATACTTCCGCACGATAATTATAACAGTTAATGCTACTCTGAAGTTTTTTTTTTTTTTGTGATTTTCGGGATGCTACAAACTATGCCATGGAATTGTACCCCTAGGGGTTTTGGCCCATTTTAAGACTACCCAGATCTCAAAATTCCAAAAAAATAACAAGAAGAGGTGGAATTGTGCCTCCCCATTAATTTTTCCATGCCCAGAGGGAGTGATTTGAGTGCTAGTTATCACACGCCCAAACCCAATACTATTTGAATTGGAATTCTAATTAACAAAAGTCATTTGAAATTCTACAATGTCTTGTAATGCTTTTGGCTTAATGAATAATTGCCAACTGCTTGAGGTGACTTTCAATGGTTCTCTTTTTTCAAATAATCACTTGAGTCTCTCTACTAGATTGAGAGCGATTAGTGTGGGTATAAAATCTAGTCACGGGAGTAGAGGCAAAGGTAGTAGGAAATATGGTAGCACCAACCGAGGCATCCCTTATAGGTCGATATCCAGTTGATCGAATGGAAGCAACACCTATTTACCATGATATATATATGAGCCTTGAATTGGATGATAAACAAAAAGCACAGAGGTCAGTCCATCATTATGAAAAAAGTGATGTCTCCAGCATTCAAATTCGAACCCTTCTCGGCCCTTCCAAAGGGTTCTATCCCTTCCTAGAAGTGTTAAGTTAAAATTTCCCTTCAAGAAAAAAAAAATCTGAATTTTACCCTTCCAATAGGAAGGACATAATTTATATCAACATTTGAAATTACCCATCCATATAAATTTCAATTTGTATGTTGAAATTCCTATGCTATAAAATTTGACTCGTCATTCAAAATATTGGAAATATCATAAATTATAATCATTCACTCACTCATGTCATGCACTCACTACTTAGCTTTGCAAGGTGACGAGTGATGATTGACTACTACGAGGTACTAGCCACTGCGATTTGAATCTGAATCTTGAGTCACTTTGGGATGAGATCTAAGGTGTGACAATGTGTCAATGATTATGGCTCTAACAATAGAGAACCACTACTAAACCCAAAACAAGGTTGAAACATTATACCTACTACCTATGTGAACCTAGCTACCAATGTCCACTTGTTTTTTGTCAAAATGAAATTCAAATTGCCGCTTTGATGAGTCCTCCTCTACAAGAATTCATTTCTTGCATAAATGTCACAGACTCACGACAACTCTAAACAACACTCAATGGCATGCAACTACAAATAATGGCATGCAACTAGAACCACAGACCAAGCAGAGGTCGATTTATGCATTGATATAGAGAGGTGGCATTAGGAACGCAATATGGAGAAACAATAAGTTAGAAAAAACATTTGGACCAAAGTACCACAATGGTTATTAATAAAATGAAAAAAAAAACAATTTTTGGCTCAAGAATTGTCTTCAATTTGATGGGTGGCATGATCATGGTCAAGTAATCTCCCTCCGTCTTTCCAAACATATGTGGTTTCTCACCATGTTTGTCTTCGACACTAGACACCAAAATACGCATAAAAATTACATGTCTTTACATCCTCTTCCATTTAAATCCTCATCCCATAGTCATAACTAAGGATTATTATGCATGCACATCCTCACCTTATAATCAATTGGGTCAAGGCATAGAGAGAACCATAAATTATCAAATGTGTCAAGACGCAACGAGTAAGAGACAACTATAAGTAAATCTTTTATAAAATTTACCATATAAGTCTTTAATTGGCACTAGATGATCTGAGATTTGACACGTTGGATCATTGTGATCTTATTATCACTCCTTACCAATGTGATTTTAAGGCTTCTTTGATTGTGAAATCCATAATTTTAAGTCTTTTTCCTCATTCTCATGCCTTTTGGTAAGACAATATGGAGGGCAGTGGCCCACATCAGCATGGAAAATGGTTTCAACATAGTGTTAGATACATTAATTCTTTCATTAAATAACTTAAATTTCATGCTAGTGACTATGAATTCACCGAATCGTGGATGGGTAAAAAACACATCAAATTTTAGAGACTCAAGCTCTTAATTACTCATGTATCTAGAATTTTCGCAAATCGAGCCATTAACAAACTTCTTTTGTTGGTTTGGTTAAATTTAAAAGGTAAATTGTTGAGACTCAAACATGCAGCGAGTCGCAAGGCTCGAGTTGACTTAGGCTCTATTCCATTTCCCCTCCATCTCATGCCTGTATGTTATCACGACAAGTGTTGAACAACAAAATTTGATGCCTAGGCCCCTATGATGCTAGTGTTGCTAACTTGCTTGGTATGGAGGATTTTTTTTTTATGTTTTTTTGAGCTATGTATTAATTTTTCTTAGGCTCCTAATGTCCATGATTCTTACATCTCTCAAGCTTGGATGGTTTCCCTCTATTTGGTTTGAATTAAGGTTTTGGTTGGTTTTATATGTATATTTTGGTTGTAGGTTTATTATAGCTTCATTTTGCTTAGTGGCTTCTTTTTGTACATAGTTAACAGTAAGTAATTTCCTCATGGCTCTAGTTTTATTTTAAGACTATATCTAGTTACAACGTCTTGCACTATGCATAAGATCATGCAGATGCCCCAATATGGTTATTGCGTAGTCTAAGTAGTTTTTTTGTATAATAAAGAAATTAATACTTTCATTCACACCTTATTCCAAGTTCGTGATTGTATTTTCATGTATATTTGGATTGGATTTTCCTAATAGTTTTAAGCTCACTTTCCTTGGTCTAAACAATTATGCACACATTTTAAATATTTTATGACACATTGAAAGTTGGTCATTTTGACATTTACTATTCAAGTGTTTTTGGAGTCTTTTGGTTATATGAGACTACTATGATGAAAAACATGTTAACTAAGGTCATTGTAATTAACTAATATTGAATTTGTGAATGATTTTATTTTATTATTATTTAATATTGTTTTTGTTTTTATATTATAGGGAAGGGATTAAGTTGTAGACAACTCTTGTTAAAATTTATGTAGAATCAATTATTGTTATGTTGGAACTATCTTATCCATCTTGATTGGAAGTTACATTACATTGTTTTAGTTTTTTTAATTTTAAAATTGTCTTGCCTTTTAATTTTTTTTACATTGTTTTGCTTCTTACTTTTTCTCTTTCTTCAAAAGTAATTATTGTATTCTTAACTAAAATTGATGTAGGCTCAATTATTACTATGCTTACGTTACATATTTATTATTTATTGTTTATGATAATAATATCACTTCATGGAATGTAATTAACTTTATGTCTAATTTATAGCTTCCTCTCCAAGATCTTGAGTACTTGCCCAAATTTTTCAATGGTTAAGTGCCACGAAATACCCATCATCCATGAGTAACTACAAGTTATCACATGTAAACTAAGATATTTTTGATAATTATTTATTTTAAATTTAGAATAACCACCATAAAATCAATTTTGACAATAAACTTGGCTTATTTTCCTTTAATCCAAGAAAACAACCCTTTAATATTCACTCCAAATTGTAAGATATAATCATCTATCATTATAAAATAAATTTATATCAGAAGATTTTTAATAAAAAATGTTTATAAGCAATACTTTAAAGTTATTGAAGATTTAATTAAAAAAACTTATAAGCAATATTGATTGAAGATTTCCAAAGCATTCATTAGGAAGATAAAATGAAATGTAAAATATGCTAGAAAACTTATATATTTGTCAAAATAATATAAATACAATTTTACAACAAAATCTACAATTACAGTTCTTCCAAGGGACAATACGAGGTATCCTCTGGAAAAAGATTAAGATTGAGACGATCCAGAGAAGCATCCGGAGTAAAGAAATGCCAACTTAAGTGAACAAATGCACGCTTATACACTGGGTCGCTTGATCGTGGAAGGCGCACAACCTGCAGTATATTATCACTGTGCACAATGGCCATCAAATGCTTGAATCCACGAATTAAGCTTACGATAGGAACTCTTTCCTTCATCTTCTCAAAACTGTTGCCTAATATAATCATCTTATTCAAATTGGTAGGCGTCCAATTTGCCATCATTAAATTCTGAAAGAGAGGCATTGGGATGCCCCACATGAAGAACAGGGTCGGCCTGTCAGCTCTGCGCCTGCATTGTTCATTAACAGGAAGAAAACTGCAGTTGAAGAAATTCAGTGCTTCTTGCTCTACCGCAGTCAGATCTGGATCATACGCCACAATATCATTTACCCATTCAAATTTCTCTCTTAGCAAAATCGCAAAAGCTAATTGCGAGAGAGAACTAGAATCGATGTTATTGCAATTGTGAACACTGCGGGTCTTGGTCTACCACCGTTTTTATGCGTGCAGTCATTTCTGGGTCTTGTAGTTGTCTCATCACTTCTTCAAAGAAAGAAGATTCCTGTAACTTTTCTATAGCAGACTGTACATCAATGGCTATTCCTTCAAGTCTTGTAGACATTTCTGCAGCAGAGGGGCTCTCCATAATTGCCTATCCAAACTTACGACGAATAATAAGAATTAAGAATCAGAAATCCTTGATGCTATATTGGATGGATATGGGCATGGACATTAAGAACTAAGAGTTAGAAATCCTTGATGCTATATTGGATGGATATGGGCATGGACATTAATATATATATTTCTATATATTTTGGCAATGTTGAAGAGGATAACTTTGTTTCGGCTCATGGGTAGGAGACTCGAGAATTTACTCCTCTAATTATAATAAAAATGGATAAGACATTAAATTATTGGCACCAACGAAACTTATGAACGCCCTTGAAAATGAGTGAAGTACCCTCCTTGAAATTGCTGAGTAAAGAAGAGGATAACGTTGTGTGGGTTCATGGTGTTGAAGATTAACGTTTCAATTAGTTTGAATGTTGTTGTAACTAAACGATTATGTTACAGTTATGCTAATTATGGTTATGCAAACTGTTCTTATGTAGTGAAATAAATAAGCAGCCATCAATGTAATCTTTGCAATGTGCACTTTGATAATTAATAAAATTTCTGTGTTTAGATTATTCTTATCTGTTTTATTTCATTATTGTACCAATGAATTCTTAACATGGTATGAAAGCCACAAGGTAGTTTTATTATTATTTGTTTAAGGTGAGGAAAATTGCTAGGGAAGCTGAAGCTTATCAATGTTCAAACCATCATTCAAAGATGCTGTAGCAAATCAAAGAGCCGCCACTTTCTGCTTGAACCAGCCGCCAATAAGTATGAAACATAATTTTATTTAAGATGCCACAATTGCTATCCGAAACCATTGCTGGGAGGGAAAGACTGCTGTTATGTACGCGCTGAAGGGGAAGCCCTAATCTGGCATTCAAAATTGTGAGGGTGAAGCAGTAAGTTTGCTGCAAGTTGATTTAGTAGTTGTGACTTATTTTTTCGAAATTTGTATTTTTACCTAGAGTGATAAGCATATTTACAAAAATGAAATTTTCTCATGAAAATTTTAATGGCCATAATTTTCATACATAGAAGTTTTAATGGCCATAATTTTCATACATAGAAGGTTAAGATTCAATTGCATTTAATTGATGAATTTTATGGAACAAGTTGCTGCTTTTCTATTCACATAAAACTTCACCATTACAATGAACCGGAAGGCCTCTATTTAAACACTTCTACATACTAAAACCTTAACCTAGCTCATGCTTTATGTCTTAAGCTTTATGCTTTATGGTGAACTTAGCTTTTACTTCTAATAATAAAACTCCCAAAAGCTGGAGGTAATTAATGTTTCTAACAGGCCCCCTTAATTACAACTGCTAAACATTATGGAACAAGATACTCCTTTTCTATTCACATAAAAATTCATAATTACATACTACTTTGTAATACTTGGTGATATATGAGAATTTCATTGCAATATATAGTATGTAAGAAAATACATACAAGGTGATACTTAAACACATACAAACCTTATAATATCATGCAATGGTTGAATATATATACAAACTATACAAATAATGTGTGATATGCAAACCTTGATGAATTTAGTTGCTAACTTAGAGTCTTGACAGGTTTATACATGTCGACTTTACCAAAGCGATGCAAGGTGTAATAAATGTTATAAGGTGGATATCCACGTTACCGGTTGGCAAGTAAAATCGTAATATTCAGTATTAATTGGACACAGCTAACAAAATTAATGGAAATCCATTGTGGATGATACAGTAGGCTTGGTTCACATGCTAGTTTCAAAAATAACCTTAGAGTGCTGAGTTGTAACCTGACACGAGGGCAATTGCTGTAGAGTTGGCTCCTTCATGGTTTTGGTAATGATGGCTCATTTAATTCGATTGACTGGTTGTAAGTTTCATAAACTCCTCCTAAGATCTTCACCATCGATCTTTTGAGGGTTTCAATGCAATGGTTAAACCCTACTTGGTTTGGAATATCATGTTCATTGTATCCTTGTTGTCTGATGGTAGTGGCTCTGCACCGGCTGAAAGGCCGAGGGTTTGTAGCAAGGTTGAACTGCGTGTGGGCTGTAGCTCGTGAGTCTCGTATTCGAATCTCTGAAATTTTATAGAGCCAAGCTCTCAATTTCTTGTATAGTAGTTCTTTTGTTGAGCTTCGAGTCGAATTTGTAACTTACTAAGGTTTGATCGTTAGACCTGTTGAGAGTTGTAAGATTTTGGTTGGCAACAACCAACCTTTCTCTATGGTTGTTTCCAGGTTTTGATAATGTTGAGAGTTAATGGTTTCGATGAACTCCTATTACTCCAACTTTTGGCGAGGTGAGGCTTCGTCGCTGCTACACCAGACTTGGCATTGAATTCTACTATGGCTTTCGAAAGGAGGTAATATGTTTAGTTTTTATCACTGTTATAAGCATATGATGATATTGATGTTTAGTCTATTTTCAATACGGTGACCCTTCCTTCTCGATATTGTTTTTAACCACGTTTGCAAAACTCTCGCAGGTACAATGTGTAATGGCTTCGACATTCTAGGCGTTGGAAGTTGGGTTTCAGCTATACCAACTCGTAAGCCTTCAGTGGTTGCCTTGGAAACCCTGTGTAGAAGATGATGGCCATCTACTTGAAGGTTATGTGTATGGTGTTTGAAAAAATCATAGAGTTTTACAATTAGGGTTTTTGAATCTTGTTGAAAGTATGGAGAGGTTATCCCTCGACCCATGAGGCAACTGTTGGTTCTGGTTTTGAATGTAATAGTGTTAAGACAGGGTTTCACCCTCAAAATTGAATGAAACAATATTTGATGTTTCGATACTAAAGTTATTGTTTCCTTTGTAAATGGCTAGGTAAAATGTAAATGTTTAAATCTGTAACATGATGTGTTGGTTGCTACGAGCTAGATAATGTAGGCTTACAACCTGTGTGAAGTCTTGTTTATTTTGTAAACTTGTAGGTTAAGTTTTCGAACTCCTTCAAAAGAAATTCAAATAGAATATTTAAAATTTATAATACTGTAATTGTTTCTTTTCATCGATTTGTGCTTGGTCTGTACACACGAGTTGTAACTCATCAATGATATGGCAATAAGCAGTGAATTCTTTTGTGAAACGATAATACAACTGTTTGTTTTATAGAACAATGGGTAAATGAAATTGTTGATAAGGCTTTCACCATGCATGAGCTTCGTTTTTGTTTATGATGTTGTTGCTGCGTCTTAAAGAAAATAGGAAAGTAATTTCCCGTGTTAGGGTTTAGTCTTTGTCTTGGAATCTTCTACAGACGTTTCGATTATCCAATCTTAACTAAACAATATACGGTCATGTTTATAGTATGAGTGTTTGGTCTTGGTAAAAAGGGTTGATGTCTCCTATTTCTATTTCGATTTATTTATAATCAAAAGTATTATCTAAACCCTGAAATGAATCTGTGGAATTTAACTATTGGACATACAGAAACGATTACTGTGCAAGTGCTTAGGTTGTCTACTGTTAATGAATATGCTGATAACAAATTCGATTTCCTACTCTAGCAGAAAAATATAAAAAACTTGGAAATGCAAAACTGTTGTGATGAAAATCTATAACTCGATTCTGTAAAGGAATATAATTACTCTTAAACATAGATAAAATTGTGTGAGAATTGATGATCAATACATAAATAATTTGTATTTATTCTATGCATTATTATTAAAAGAAATTGATATAAATACGCTATCTAATGAAGTCTACTCTGTAACTATAGGGAATAGGAAATATTTTCATTTAAATTTTCAGAAGGAAATTTATGTATTTCTAAACAAAATTCTATTCAAGCAACCAGAGAAACATTGCTGTAGACTTCTGTAGATACTTGTCTAAATCAGAAAATACTGAAAAACACTGATATAGGTAGACTTAGAAAATTTAACAGTAACAATAATTTTAAAGATACACATCATTTGCATCTTTTCTATCACTTGGCTATCTTTCTGATCATACTTATCTATTTTAATCTATCTCTGTACTAGAGTATGATGCTGTTCCTTTTTGCATGGGGAAAAATGCAAAGATCATTTTATTCAATCATTCTAAGGGTACAAACATAATAATTTATTCAGTAAAATTGAAACAAGGAACTTAACAGTAAAAGTTTAAAGAGATAACAGAACTTAAAAATAAAAGTAGATAAGACCATAGAACCTATAAGAGATGATAGGGCCGACAAACACCTAAGGAGGCCTGTTCCTCCCAACCTGCTTCAGAAGAAGTAGCTCAACCGCTGACTTCAAATGAACCGCCAAGCTTTCTTACTGATCCAGTAAGTGGGTGGAATCTTTGTAAAAGCAAGGCACAAAAAAAAAATACCTTCTCCACTTGGTATCAACCTCCTGAAACAAAATGCCTTCTCTACTCAGCAACAAACTCTTGAAATCGATAAGAGTTTTGCAGACTCACAACATGATCAACAACAACATATCCCGTCATCAAATCTCTTGGGTGCAAACACAACAAAACCCCAAGGTAAGTTTCCTCATCCGGAAAAGTGATGAACCTCAGTTCATAATTTGATGGCTATTATATAGACTTCTAGGTTTTTGAGTGGTCAGTTTAGAATAAATGAGCCTCAAGCTCGAGTCCCATCTTTCAGGGCACTATGACCACATTTCAAGGGAGTTGTCCCATACCAACAGCTAGTTAGTTGCATCATGATGCTACCACTTGTCCATTGCCTTCTACCACAGATTCCATTCCACCTAGTGGATCAGTAACCACTCTTTCAACAGTCCTCTTAGGTGTTTGTCTCCTCTTTTATTTATTAAATAATAATATATTGTGCAAATTACAGTCATCGTTGGACACCTGTCCAATACAAACTTTATAATAAAAGTTCTCATAATGTTTCTAAACATAAAATGTTTTCTAGCTTAAAGGGTATGTTACAAACACCCCCTCTTAAGATCAACATCGTCCTCGATGTTTCTTATTCATCAACAAGTTCCTCATGGAAGAGAACTGGATATGTTGCCCACATATTACTTTCCAGTTCCCAAATAGCTTCATCAGGGCTAAGGTGCTTCCATTGCACCTTTACCTGCCCTATGGTGTGATTCCGAAGCATAATTTCCCTTTGGTCTAGAATATAGTCCGGTTCCACCTGAAAATGTCCTTCAAGTTCCACCTGTATGTCATTCCAATTCAACACATGAGTAGCATCATGCACATACTTCTTTAAAACAGAAACATGAAAAACATTGTGGATTTTTAAATTGTATGGCAATTCCAATTGATATGCAACAGCTCCTATCCTTGATAGAATTTTAAATGGTCCATAATACCTCGGTGCTAATTTAGAACATCTCCCAAGCTTCAAAGAAATTTTCTTGGGCTTTACGTTTATGAATACATGGTCTCCTACCTGAAATTCTCTTTCTGTTCGTTTCAAATCATCATAGCTTTTGTGTCGATTTTGGGCAACTTTTAAGTTACATTGAACCTGTTTCATAGTTAGCTCCATTTCTTTCAATAGATCTGGTTCTAACATCAATCTATCTATAGGATTATCCCACGAAATTGGAGTACAACACTTTCTTCCATACAAAATTTCAAATGGACTTAACTTAGCAGATGCTTGATAATTATTATTGTAGGAAAATTTTGCCAAGTGTAAGTAATCCTCCCAGTTAGATGGTTGATCTTTAACATATAATTTTAACATATTTTCCAAAATATGATTTACTCTTTCCGTTTGACCATCAGTTTGTGGGTGGAAAGAAGTGCTGAAATTTAACTTAGTATTTAATCCTTTAAACAGTGTTGTCCAAAAGTTACCAGTAAACTTAGAGTCTCGATATGAAATAATTACCTTCGGTATCCCATGCAAGCGAAAAATTTGCTTCATGAAAATATATGCAATGTTAGAATCCTTGAAAGTAGTTTTAATAGGAATAAAATGAGCATCTTTGCTAAGTTTATCAACAACAACCATAATTGAGTCATTCTGCTTTTGATTGCTAGGCAAACCTATAATAAAGTCAATGCTTATGATTTCCCACTTCCATTCTGGAATTGGTAAGGGCTGCAATAGCCTAGCTGGATGTTGATGTTCAGCTTTAATAGTTTGACAGTCAAAGAATGTAGCTATATGTTCAGCAACTTCACTCTTCATGTTAGGCCAAAAATACTCCTTTCTTAACATAGTTATCATTTTCTGATAACCAGGATGTCTTGAATAAGGACTCTTGTCAACTTCATCTAAAATCAGCAACTTAACCTTTGAAAAATTAGGCACATAAATACTATTTTTGTAAGTTAAGAAGCCTTTTTCATTAATACTGTAATATGTTATAACATTTTCAGATGAATTTTCAGCCACTTTATCATGCAATTTTTGGTAATTTTCGTCGTGCTTAATTCCTTCTTCGATCTGAATTTCTAGATTAGTTTTAAAAGTACTGATTGTTGCTACAAAATTTAATCTAACATTTCTGCTTAACGCATCAACAACCTTATTTTCCTTTCCATTAATGTGATGGATCTCAAAATCGTACTCGCTAAGGAAAGCTAACCACCTAGCTTGCCTTGTGTTCAGATTTGTTTGATCCAGTAAATACGTTAACCCTTTATTATTAGTCATTAAAATGAATTTTCTACTGATCAAGTGATGGCGCCACATTTTCAAAGCATGTATCACGGCTTCCAACTCAAGATCATACAAAGCGTAATTATTTTCATGTATTTTTAACTTCCTTGACTCAAAAGCAATTGCATGACCTTCTTGACTTAAGACCCCTCCAAGTCTTTCGTTGCATGCATCAGTGCATAGGACGAAATCCTTATTAGGATCTGCAATTTTTAAAATGGGTGCAGCAGTTAACAATTCTTTCAACTTATTAAAACTGTCTTGACTCTTTTGATCCCATATGAATTTCTTCCCTTTCTTCTGCAAGGAAGTGATAGGATTAGCAATTCTAGAGAACCCTTCAATAAACTTTCTATAATACCCCGTTATTCCCATGAATGACCATACATCAATTACATCTTTTGGGACAGGCCATTCATTAATTGCTTTAATTTTATCAGGATCAACAGAGATGCCATCTTTTGAAATTATATGACCCAAATACTGAATTTTATCTTTATAGAAATCACACTTACTGAACTTAGCGTAAAGTTGGTGATCTCTAAGTACTTGTAAAATGATTTTTAGATGTTCATCATGCTCTTCTTTAGTCTTTGAGTAAATCAGGATATCATCAATGAATACCACTATGAACTTATCCAAATATTTATGCAGAACGTTGTTCATTAAACACATGAACACGGCAGGTGCATTAGTTAGCCCAAAAGGCATAACTACGAACTCATAGTGTCCATAACGCGTTCTGAATGCAGTTTTGAATATGTCCTCGTCTTTTATCCGGACTTGATGATAACCCGACCTTAGATCAATTTTAGTGAATATCTTTGCTCCGCGTACTTGATCAAATAGATCATCTATGCAGGGTAAGGGATACCGGTTCTTAATTGTCATTTTATTAAGCTGACGGTAATCAATGCACACACGCATGGTACTCTCTTTCTTTTTAACAAATATTACTGGTGCTCCCCAAGGGGACACACTGGGCCGTATGTAGTTTTTATCTATTAATTCTTTCAGCTGAGATTTTAACTCATTTAACTCTAGAATATTCATCCTATAGGGGGCCCTTGAGTTTGGTACCGCACCGAGTATTAACTCAATGGTGAAGTCAAGTTCTCTTTTCGGAGGTAATCCTGGAATTTCTTCCGGGAATACATCAGAAAAGTCCCTAAGGATGGGGATATCTTCTAGTTTTAACTTTTCTTCTTTGGATGTACATTCATCATTAACAACATTAACAGCAAACAGTTTACAACTTTTTCTAGCAGCTCTCTTTACTTGTAAAGCAGAAATCTACCTTACTGAAATCTGTCTATGAATTCCTTTCACTGTTTCTAAATTACCTTCATTATTTATACAAGTAAAAGATTTATCATAATAATCTAATATAACTCTATGCTATTCAAGCCAATCCATGCCAATTAACAGATCATATGAACCTAAGGGTAAAACATTCAGATTAACTTGTGTTTTCAGCTGATTTAAAAATACTTCACAATTTTGAACAAAATCTGTAACTTTTCTTCTAGTTCCTGTTGCAAGCTGAACTAACCATACCAGGGTATTTTTTAAGGATTATAAAAGTATAGCTAAGTATAGTATTCTAGGCTATTATTTTGGATTGAAAAAAACATATATATAGATTGCTAGGCAAATATTAAATATGAAACATACGATTTACTACTGAAACTTGTAAATTTTGGCGAATATTATGCTAAAAAAACATATTTTATGTAAATATAGGCGATAATAGAGGCTAAAAATGGCCAAATAGCGAATTTATTTTTTGAAAAAAAGTCCAAAAAATAGCCAATTGGCTAAATTTCGCCCCTAAAAATTTCCCTGAACCATACATTATTGATTTTTTCTGTTTTTAGCTTACAACGGTTTACTAAAGTAGGTGAAATATAACTTAGATTTTCACCAGGATCTATTAAAATAGAAATAGACTCGTTTCATATCATACCTTCAATTTCGACCATGTATGTTTGATGGTCTTCTTGACGGTTCTCCAATGCTACATTTATCCTGGGCATTTCTCTTGCAATGTCTCCGACTGTAGGTTCTGCTTGCATAGTATGTATGTTGTTGGTTGTCCTCTTGTTGCGTGAGCAATCTGCTCTCTTGTGTGGTCCGCCACATTCATAACACTTTATGGGTCCTTTCTGCTCAGCGTACCTATTGTTATTGTTGTTATTATTGTTGTTGTGATTGTTAGGTACATTCCTTGTAGCAATAGTATTCTGAGATGTATTATTCCAATAATTATTAGAAAAAAAAATTTTATTAAAGTTTTTCTTAAAACTTCCAGCATTCTGATTAAAATTCTTCTTTTTATAGTCATACTGGTTCGTTTTATTGTTCTTCCAGCCAGTTGTTCCTTTTCTTTTTCTGTTTTGGTCAAAACAAAAATTTTCCTTCCTCATAGCTTCTTCCAAAGTGGAAGGATTATCGTATTCAATGCGATCTTTTATATTAAATGGTAAACAATTGAGAAACCTTTTCACTTTAGGCTTTTCTTCAACCGTGTAGGGTACGTACCTCAGCAAGAAAAGAAACTTGTTGCACAGTTCTTTCTTGTTCATTGTAGCCAACTTTAAGTTGTAAAACTCCTTCGATTTATCCTCAAAATACTATTTAGACAAGAACTTCTTTTTAAATAAACTTTTAACCATAGTCCAAGTTACTTCTTTTTCCTTTATGCTCTTGATTCTTTTAAGATCCTACCACCAGATATCTGCCTTTCCGGTCAGATTGTAAATAGCCATCTTGGCTTTCAGTTGAGAAGAGTAGTCATAAATATTAAAGTACTTCTTCATCCCTCACAGCCAAGTTTCTGCTATCTCACCCTTCTCACTTTTGCCATTAAAAGTAGGTGGCTTAATCTTTTTAAATTCACCAGTAATATGTTCATGATGCATATGTTTTCTCTTTTTAGAGCAGCACTCACTGTTACTGCTGTCATAATTTATATCATTATTACTTGAATTAGACTTAAAATATGAGTAAATGTTCCTTTTATCGTTCTTTGTTTTCTTATGCTTATGTTGGTGGGACATGATTTCAGAATCAACTCTAAATTCTGATTTTCTGCCTCTTTCATCACTGTGACAGTTTTCTTTTAAATTCTGCTATAACTCTTCCTGTGCCTTTAAGATCCGTTCATTTTCTTCTTTAACAGCTTTTAACTCAGATTTTAAATTCTGCACAGTGCGTAAAATTTCAGAAGATTCGTTGTTTAACTCAACGTAAATTCCTTCAGTGTTATTATGATTATTTTGTTCATTACGAGGAGATCTGTCCTTTGCTGATTCTTCTGGTATTTCCATACCTATAATAAAAGTAAATTTGTACTGTGCAAAAATGAAATTAAATTGCAAAAGTTAGTAACATAAACTTTCTGATTTATTTTTCTGTTTGTGCGGATGAGCCTCATTCAGGCCTAGAGTTTGAACTTGCGCTGTGATACCACATGTAACATCCCAAAAATCGCAAAAATTAAAAGCTTTTCTATGTGACAATAAACGTTATCTGATAATGCGGAAATATAACAATGCATGAAATATAATCTATAATTAATTGTGCTGTTACATATCACTTCTGTTGTTGCTTATCGATGTTGAATTAATTGTTTGACTAAAGTACTTTTGTTTGGTTGATGAAGGGGTTCTTTGGACGCCCCGAGGCTTACTTAGCATTCATGCTAAAACATGTGAATTCATACTTGTGACAGATTGATAGGTAAGAGATAAGAGTTGTGAAAGAGAATCCACAGTTATCAAAGAAGAACTACAATGCTTACATCACAGTATTGTACCCAGATTTATTTGGTCTCCGTCATGTTTTCTGTATGTAACCATTTACTTTCTATCTCAATGATGAATCGTGCAATTTCATGTTCAACTGTTTGCTAATTAGTTTAGACTCTACCTCCTGCGATGATGGTATCGTTTTGAAATGTTTCCTCTTACACCATTCATTAATAGGTGTGTAAGTGTATGTGTTGAGATATGTTCAGCATGCATAACTTTAAGGTTTGTCTTACTATTGTTTATAGGGTTATTATTTAACTGTTGTAAACGTGTTTTGTTACCATTCTAACAACTATCACATTGGTGAAACATGAGTTGGAAACAACATGATACCCTAAGTGACACTTATATGTTTGTACAACACTAAATGCATAATATGGTTTCTGTGCAGCTATAGGGCATATGTGCATCATGGAGATCCTATTTTATTCTATACACTAACATCTCCTTGGCTATTATGTGAATAGTGTGAGTTGAGTACGACCTTATTATGTATGTGTAACTATATGGAACATATATGTATCTATAGGCTACATACTACTTTGTAATACTTGGTGATATATGAGAATTTCATTGCAATATATAGTATGTAAGAAAATACATACAAGGTGATACTTAAATGCATACAAACCTTGTAATATCATGCAATGGTTGAATATATATACAAACTATACAAATAATGTGTGATATGCAGAACTTGATGAATTTAGTTGCTAACTTAGAGTCTTGACACGTTTATATGATGTCGACTTTACCAAAGCGATGCAAGGTGTAATAAATGTTATAAGGTGGATATCCACATTACCGGTTGGAGAGTAAAATCGTAATATTTGGTATTAAATGCACACAGCTAACAAAATTAATGGAAATCTATCGTGGATGATACGGTAGGCTTGGTTCACATGCTAGTTTCAAAAAATAACCTTAGAGTGCTGAGTTGTAACCTGACACGAGGGAAATTGCTATAGAGTTGGCTCCTTCGTGGTTTTGGTAATGATGGCTCATTTAATATGATTGACTGGTTGTAAGTTTCATAAACTCCACCTAAGATCTTCACCGTCGATCTTGTGAGGGTTTCGATGCAATGGTTAAACCCTACTTTGTTTGGAAAATCGTGTTTATTGTATCGTTGTTGTTTAATGGTAGTGGCTCTGCACCGGCCGACAGGCTGAGGGTTTGTAGCAAGGTTGAACTTCATGTGGGCTATAGCTCCCGAGTCTCGTATTCGAAGCCCTGAAATTTTATAGAGCTGAGCTCTCAGTTTCTTGTACAGTAGTTCTTTTGTTGAGCTTCCAGTCAAAGTTGTAACTTACTAAGGTTTGATCGTTAGACCTATTGAGAGTTGTAATATTTTGGTTTGGCAACAATCAACCTTTCTCTATGGTTGTTTCCAGGTTTTGATACTATTGAGAGTTATGGTTTCGATGAACTCCCGTTACTCCAACTTTTGGCGAGGTGAGGCTTCGTCGCTGCTACACCAGATTTGGCGTTGAATGCTACTATGGCTTTCAAAAGGAGGTAATATGTTTAATTTTTATCACTGTTATAAGCATATGATGATATTGATGTTTAGTCTATTTTCAATACAGTGACCCTTCCTTCTTGATATTGTTTTTAACCATGTTTTCAAAAGTCTCGCAGGTACAATGTGTAATGGCTTCGACATTCTGAGCATTGGAAGTTGGGTTTTAGCTATACCAACTGGTAAGCCTTCGATGGTTGCCTTGGAAACCTTGTGTAGAAGATGATGGCCGTCTACTTGAAAGTTCTGTGTATTGTGTTTGAAAAAATCATAGATTTTTACGATTAGGGTTTGTGAATCTTGTTGAAAGTATGGGGAGCTTATCCCTCGACCCATGAGGCAACTGTTGGTTCTGGTTATGAATGTAATAGTGTTAAGACAGGGTTTCACCCTCAAAATTGAATGAAACAATATTTGATGTTTCGATACTAAAGTTATCGTTTCTTTTGTAAATGGCTAGGTTTAATGTAAATGTTTAAATGTGTAACATGATGCGTTGGTTGCTACTAGCTAGATAATGTAGGCTTACAACCTGTGTGAAGTCTTGTTTATTTTGTAAACCTGTAGGTTAAGTTTTCAAACTCCTTCAAAAGAAATTCAAATAGAATATTTAAAATTTATATTACTGTAATTGTGTCTTTTCATCGATTTATGCTTGGTCTATACACACGAGTTGTAACTCGTTAATGATATGGGAATAAGCAGTGAATGTTTTTGTGAAACAATAATACAATTGTTTGTTTTATAGAACAATGGGTAAATGAAATTGTTGATAAGGATTTCAGCCTGCATGAGCTTCGTTTTTGTTTATAATGTTGTTGCTGCGTCTTAAAGGAAATAGGAAAGTAATTTCGAGTGTTAGGGTTTAGTCTTTGTTTTGGAATCTTTTACAGTCGTTTTGATTATCCAATCATAACTAAACAATATATGGGCATGTTTATAGTATGAGTGTGTGGTCTTGGTAAAAAGGGTTGATGTCTACTATTTCTATTTCGATTTATTTGCAATCAGAAGTATTATCTAAACCCTGAAATGAATTTGTCGAATTTAACTATTGGACTTACAGAAACGATTACTGTACAAGTGCTTAGTTTGTTTACTATTAATGAATATGCTAGTAACAAATTCGATTTCCTACACTAGCAGGAAAATATAAAAAACTTGGAAATGCAAAACTGTTGTGATGAAAATCTGTAATTCGACTCCGTAGAGGAATACAATTACTCTTAAACATAGATAAAATTGTGTGAGAATTGATGATCAGTACATAAATAATTTGTATTTATTCTATGCATTATTATTAAAAGAAATTGATAGAAATAATCTATCTAATGGAGTCTACTGTGTAACTGTAGGGAATAGGAAATATTTTCATTTAAATTTTCAGAAGGAAATTTATGTATTTCTAAATAAACTACTATTCGCAACGAGAGAAACATTAATGTAAATTTATGTAGATACTTGTCTAAATCAGAAAATACTGAAAACACTCATATAGGTAGACTTAGAAAATTTAACAGTAACAGTAATTTTAAAGAAACACATTATTTGCATCTTTTCTATCACTTGGCTATCTTGCTAATCATACTTATCTATTTTAATCTATCTTGGTACTAGAGTACGATGCCGTTCCTTTTTGCATGGGGAAAAATGCAGAGATCAGTTTATTCAATCATTCTAATGATACAAACTTAATAATTTATTCAGTAAAATTGAAACAAGGAACTTAACAGTAAAAGTAGATAAGACCATAGAACCTGTAAGAGATGATAGGGCATACAAACACCCAAGGAGGCCTATTCCTCCCAACCTACTCCAGAACAAGCAAATCAACTGTTGACTTCAAATGAACCCCCGAGCCTGCTTACTGATCGATTAAGTGGGTGGAATCTATGTAAAATCAAGGCACAAAAAAAAAATACCTTCTCCACTCGGTATCAACCTCCTGAAACAAAATGCCTTCTCCACTCAACATCAAACTACTGAACTCAATAAGAGTTTGGCAAAATCACAACATGATCAACAAGAGCATATCCCCACATCAAATCTCTTGGGTGCAAACACAACAAAACCCCAAGGTAAATTTTATCGTCAAGAAAAGTGATGAGCCTCAGTTCATAATTTGATGGCTATTATATAGACTGCCTAGGTCTTTTAGTGGTAAGTCTAGAATAAATGAGCCTCAAGCTCCAATCCCATCTTTCAGGGCACTGTGACCACATTTCAAGGGAGTTGTCCCATACCAACAACTAGTTAGTTGCATCATGATGCTGCCACTTGTCCATTGCCTTCTACCACAGATTCCATTCCACCTAGTGGATCAGTAACCACTCTTTCAACAGTCCTCTTAGGTGTTTGTCTCCTATTTTATTTATTAAATAATAATATATTGTGCAAATTATAGTCATCCTTGGACACTTGTCCAATACAAACTTTATAATAAAAGTTATCATAATGTTTCTAAACATAAAATGTTTTCGAGCTTAAAGGGTATGTTACATAGAGTTTGCTTGACAACCCCTAAAAAATATAAAGTTTGCTTCACGCCCCCTTAATGCAAGATCTCTTCAAAATTTTAGTTTTTCCTTCAATCTAGAGCTAGGACCTTTACTATCATTATACAAAAATTTCAAACTTCACATGCCTTCATTATTCAAAATAAAATAAAGCTACTACTCAACTTTGTTTTTATAATTATATTAGAATTATATTCTTCTTTCGTAGAAATATTTTTTGAAAAAACCCTTTCACACTTTTTATTTTGGAAAACTCCTTTACACAAATATCTTAAATGAAGCCTTTTACTTAACCCAACAAAGAGCTTTTAAACCTTTTAAATCCCACTTAAGCTCCTTTTGAAAAATCTATTTTTTAATATATTATTTTGAAATACCTTTGGCTTTGGACGAATTCAATGATTCTCATGGATCTTGCAGGGATCCAACCAGTGGTTCCTCCAATGCAGCGATATCACACTTTCCTTCAACTGATTGTCCACAAGTCTAATCTTTTGCATCGGCTGACGATCTCATCTCAACAGGAAGCTAGCTTCTCCAATACAGATTTCGTCACGCTACTACCTTCCACGAACTGATAGAGATAAACTTCTCCACGGATTGTTCAACTGTGGATATTTTATCTTAACGCACTCCTTTTTTTTGGCGAGCAGATCTGCTTCAATGAACAGATCGAAAGCACCCCCTTCAACATAGAATTTCTGTAGATTGACTGCCTTCTTCATACTCTCCAATGGAGGTTGGAGTTTCGTCATGAATTTGCTTCATATATGTGGATCTAAAATCGTTCTCGGATGGATTTCCGTCGTGTGCTTTAGACTCGAACCCGGATCTCTTTCTTGGATCAATTTTCTCACTTTACTGGTGAAAGATCTTGGCTTGGATCAAATGATCTTTGCCTTTTTTCACTATGGAAGAATCCTTCTTCATGATGGAAGAATACACTCATGCTTGGATTTGCTCTTGGATCAATATGTTCTCCTCATATCCTGATGAATTTTATGGAATAAGCTGTTGCTTTTCTATTCACATAAAACTTCATAATTACAATGGACCCTAAGGCCTCTGTTTAAACACTTCTACATACAAAAACCTTAACCTAGCTCATGTTTTATGCCTTATGCTTTATGCCTTAAGCTTTATGATTTATGCTGAACTTAGCTTTACTTCTAATAATAAAACTGACAAAATCAAGAGGTACTTACAGTAAAAATCTATGAGGAATTGTTCAAGATAGGCTGAACCTAAACCTTAGCAACAACCTGCTAAACTCATTGAGTGGAAAAATAGAGATAATCATGTCAAATGGATCATTTGTCTTGCATCACATTGATTTAGATAAATCATTTAAAGAAGTATGGGAGGAATTACAAAAATTATTTGTTGCAAAAGGAGTTAATGCAAAATTCTCTTTAAAACTCCAACTTTTTAGGTTCAGATGGCTACAAACACAACAATTTCCTGTCATATAAATCAGTTAAAAGCTCTTCTAAAACAATTAGAAGAAGTTGGTATATAAGTAGAGGAAGTTGATGAAAAGATGTGTTATTAAATCTTTATCTTCAAAGTACCACAATGTTGTTTTTGCATTGAGCCAATTGTCTTCATAATCTTCAAATGATATGATATCCTCTCAAATAGTTTTTCTTCGAAGTACCACAATGTCGTTTTTACATTGAGCCAATTGTTTTCACAATCTTTAGATGATATGGATGGAGATAAAAGATTGAGTACAAAATATTATGAAAATTTTGTTATGTTGTTTCTTGAGAGTGTGCATTCTTTATTAAAAATCAAATAAGCAAAAAAGGTAGGAAATAATATTGAATGTCATTAATGCAGAAAAGTAGGTCCTACATCATGGAATTGTAGAATTCGAGTAAATGATGTCTTAAAAGGAAAGATTAGAGACAAAAACAACACAATAGGGCATTAACATACCATCATAATCTAAATATGAAAAATGTTACGAGGACATAAGGGAGGACAACTTCTTCTCAACAATCAAGTTCTTGCTTCCGACATGAAAGATTCAAGATAGTGTAATTGAATATGGATTGTTGTCCAAGTAATTCAGCAGTTTTGGTTGAGGGAAGAATCCTCATTAATTGTTGAGGTTATTAGACATGTGGATTGTCTAGTAATTGACTTCGGGGAAGTGGAATCCGGGAACTCAAAAATCCAACTCGAAAATTCTACCTTTATGAGGGTGATGAGACATCATGATGGAGTACGTGCCAGAATATGAATATGTGGAGAAGAAGATATGTTTTAGAAGAAGTTTTTATTTTATTTTATGTTGTTATTGTCAATCAAGTTTCTTAATTGTAGTTATGCTCAGTATAGTTATGCAAATTGTTCCTATGTAGTGAAACAAATAAGCAAGCCATAAATGTAATCGTTGCAATGTGCACTCTGATAATTAATAAAATTTATGTTCAGATTATTCTTATATGTCTCTATTTCATTCTTGTACCCATGAATTCTTAACACATGGTGGGTACCAAAAGATCTTCTAAACGCCCTCGACAATGACTTAAGTACCCTCCTTGAAATTGCTCAGTAAAGAAGACAAAAGATTGATTCTAGATGAGAATTTAAGTCTATTTTTCCCAAGATTCACACCCCTTCCAAGAATAAGGACTTATTTTCTAATTTCTTTTTTTGACGTTGTTTCTAAGTTCCTTTCTGAGTTGTTTAGAAAATTTTGTGAAGGCATTGTTTCTCTTGTAGAGAAAGCAATAGGGCATGCAAGGGTTTATTGTTAAGGATGATGAGGACGACAATTTAGTTGACCCTCTAGATGCACCAAGGATGAAATTTTTAATTAAATAATTAATAGTGCTCTTAATTAAATAACAATATTTGGTGATATTAATTAATATTATCATTA
The DNA here is from genome assembly GCA_027924585.1 of Larix kaempferi. NCBI lineage: Eukaryota > Viridiplantae > Streptophyta > Pinopsida > Pinales > Pinaceae > Larix > Larix kaempferi. The sequence goes on from BSBM01001073.1 coordinate 6,690,899, forward strand.
ATTACTTATTATAAAATAATAATTGTGTTTAATTAATAATATTGTTTAATTAAACAAAATTAATCTATTAATATTGTGGCTTGGATAACCAGGTGATGGTTTGCTCGACCTACCATTCACGATATGTGAGGAAGTTTGTTGATATTTCTCATATGTGTTAGCTTTCCTTGATACCTTTGGAATAGCATGAAGCTGATTTTTCTATTGAAAAGAAAAATTAAAATATGTATTTCATTAAAATCATTAAAAAATATTAATCTATTAATTTTTTTTAATTAAATAATAATTCATTAATTAATATTTCCATTAACTAAATAAAAATATTTGGTGATATTAATTAATATTATCATTAATTAATTATTATAAAATAATAATTGTGTTTAATTAATAATATTGTTGAACTAAATAAAATTAATCCATTAATATTTTTTAATTAAATAATAATTAATTGATTAATATTATTATTTATTAAATAATAATAATATGAATTAAATTATTTTATATTTATTCTCTGTAATTAATTATTATGAAATAATAATTTATTGTTTAATTAAACAAGTTTATTATTCAAACAATTAAAATATGTATGTCATTAAAATTATTAAACAATATTATTTTATTAATATTTTGGAGATATGTACCTTTACTAGCAACAACCACATTAATAATATTAATGTGTTCGAATAAGTGGATAGGTGTAAATTGGGCACATGTATTTTCATATTATTGTTTTTCCTATAGTATGTGTCCAATTTACACGTATCTGCGAACACATTTATATTATTAATGTGGTTGTTGCTAGTAGATAAAAATTAAAAAAACACTATATAACATACTGGTTTATTTATTATATATACATTTAGAGTTTTATGGTTAAACTACTATATTATACATGTTACTAGTTTAATGGTTAAACTACTAAGACTTTATTGATAGATATAAATTCATCATTAATTCTAATTTTGAGGATCAAAATTATATTTCTATTTTACCTAGTTGGAAGAAAAAATCAATATTGCAAATATTAGAACAAACTCTTATGAGCTTTATAGTGAAATGGAAGCTCCACAACCCCTAAAATGCACTGGGCAAGGTTTTTCCATCTTTGAGAGTTTGTGAGGATTGAAGATGAAAGCCACTTTAATTTTTGATATTGTTTTACTTATTACATTTTTCTATTTTGTAAGAGTTATTATTAAATTTTTAATTATTAAAATCTATATCGAATCAATTATTGTTTTGTTGGAACTATCTTCTCCATCTTGATTGGAAATTATATTACACTATTTTAATTTTAAAATTGTCTTACTTTTTAATTTTTTACATTATTTTGCTAATTACTTTTTCCTATTCTTCAAAAGTAATTATTATATTCTTAACTAAAATTGATGTAGGCTAAATTATTACTATGGTTGTACGTCACATAATTTGTATTTATTATTTATGATAATAATATCTGCATGGAATGTAATTAACTTTATGTCTAACTAATAGCTTCCTCTCCAAGATCTTGAGTACTTAATTTCTCAATGATTAAGTGCCACTAAATATTCCTCATCTAATTACAAGTTATCATATGTAAATTAAAATATTTTATATATATATATTTTATAATTATTTATTTTAAATTTTAAATAACCATTATAAAATAAAATTTGACAATAAACTTGGCTTACTTTCCTTTAATCTACAAAAACAATATTCACTCCAAATTATAAGTAATCATCTATCAATATAAATTTGTAAACATATTTATTGAAGACAAATAAAATGAAATGTAAAATATGGTAGAAAATTTATTTAATATTTCCCAAAATAAAATAATTACAATTTTACAACCAGATCTACAATTGCAATTTGAATTGATTAATTTAGCAAAAGTAAATAAAATTTTGAGTGTGCATTCTAATAAACATGTAATTTTCATCAATTTTAATGAAAAAAAAAAAAAACATTGATTTGATAAATTAAGTGAGAGTTAAATTAAATGAATTTGAAAATGATCATATATAAGTTTTGTTAGCACTGTAAACAAAACAATGTACGTAAAATTTTCAAAATTTCATTTGTATAAACTTTGGAATGTTTTACATATTTGTATTCTACAAAATTTGAAATTTTTAAAACATTATTACAAATTCTACATTTTTATAATTTTTTTTTTTAAACTTTGACAATACGAAGAATTATAGTGTAAATAACTTACTTCTACATATCAGGAAAATAATAACTAAAGAGATCATGTTTAAACATGCCTTTTTTCAATGTATTTTTAAAGAAAATAATAATGAAAGAGATCATGTTTGAACATGTCTTTTTTCAACATATTTTTAAAAGTCAATGAAAAAAAACACATAAAGCACATAACCTATCCATGGAAGCACTTCCTTTATAGAAGGGATTGTTGTGTACATTTGAAATGAAAGGAGGAGGAGGATATAAAATTTCAGCACTCACTATGATTGAAAGATCACAAAATAACTTGGTCTAGAATGTATAGAGATAAAGATGGGTTGGTACATTTTATAATGACGGTAATTGATCCAATTAGACTTATCTTTTATTAGAAAATCGAGGACTAGCACTAAAATCACCTCGCTTTTTCGGCGATTTGTTCCCTAGATCTGGTTATAAAAACCTGCGGAATCGTAGTTCCACCCCATTTACTGCAGAACTATGCCATGGAACTGTGCCCCTAGGGGTTTTGGCCCATTTTAAGACGTCCCAGATCATCGAAATTCCAAAAAAATAATGAGAAGGGGTGGAACTGTGACTCGATGGAAAATTTTCCATCGCCGACGGTGGACGATTTGTGTGTGAGTTATCACGCGCTGAAAATTGAGCTGCAAAATTTTGGCGTATATTCATATCGAACCAAAACATATAAATTTTACAAGTACATGATAAATACGTAAAAACTAAGAAAACCAATGCTAAAGGCAACTGATGTGCCTCTTGTACGGACCATTGTCCAGTTTAGAATAGACCTTTGGTTGTCTTTTAAGGGATAACCAAAACACTCTCCACTCGTCAGAATCCAGTAGAGGAATTCTTGTCAAAATCGCAATTTGTAGTGTTCACATTGGAATTTCGGCCATTTGGGTAGTTTTAAAATTGGGTAATTAGTCTAAAATTGGATAATTAGTCTAGCATATATGCTATCTCAATTGCTGAAATTACAAAAATGAGAAAAAAACAATTTCCAAAAAGAATTTTAACCGGTTTTGAACCAAAAATCACCGAAAAAGCAGTGCGTTTTGGTTGTCATTTATGGTACGCTAGGGGAGGGAGGCCAGTAGTGGCGCGGGTCCCAATATGCCACATGGTTGGCCATGTGGATGCCACCCATCAAGGTCCGGATGTTCCCAGGTGGGTTCTCCACATCGTCCCGTGTAGGTTGTGCTTTATGACTCCTCGGGAAACGTGCTAGGCATCGTTTTCCCGCGCCCTCTCCAACAACCCATTCATTCTTTCTCGGGTCTAGGTGTGAGAGTTTGGCCACCCCGGTAGTTGTCCGCCATGGTGCCCTTATTGCTTCGATGCCGCCTCCTGTTGTTGTTTGAACCTTCTGCTTGGTGGGTGCTCTGTCGTCGTGTTATGGTTCCCAAAAGCTTGTTGTTTGAGCGGAGGGGCTTCATATTGTTAACCTCGTTGGCACATCTGTTGGAGCGGTCTGCCTCCATGTTCGTCGTCATGGGCTGGAGAACTTCCGTTATGTTGTTATGTTGTTCGTGGTTCGTGGCGCGAGTCCCCTAGTTGGAAGCTCCTGTTCCTGCCTGTTTCCGAGTTGCTCCTATTGTTCGTGTTCCTGGCTCGTCCTCAGCTCATGGTTATTAATGGAGCACTGTCTTTATTTCATGGTTATGGTTTTGGCTTAAAGGAGGACTTTCTTCGCTTCTTAATGAAGTTGATTATAGGATTGATGCATGCTTGAGATGCAAGATGACGCTCTGAAATAATTTGGGCATGCCAATTAGATGCACATGTGAAATTAGAGGCATTATGAAAATAGAGGCATGGTAATTAGACAATAATTTGGACTCTCAATTAGAGGCTTTCTGAGTTCATTCAAGTTAGGGTTTGCTAGGGTTTCATGGTTTCATGGTTTCGGCTTTAGGATAGCCTTTATTCCACCCAAATAGTAACTTAGTATATTTTATAATTGAGTGAAGGTTTCATGGTTATGGAAAATTCAGTTATGGTTTAATGGTTTGAAGGTTATGTAAAATTCTGATATGTGCAAATTCACTTCATTTATTACTTCCATTCTGTGATTATATTGCCTTCAGTTATTGATTCAACGATTGTTTGAATTCGTAATGAATGGTTGTTAATTTCTTATTGAAGTTGATTATAGGGTTGATGCATGCTTGAGATGAAAGTTGACGCTCTAAAATAATTTTGGCATGCCAATTAGATGAATAATTTGGACTGTGAATTAGAGGCATTCCGAGTTCATGGGATTTGGATATGCCAATTAGATGAATATGTGAAATTTGGATTGATTTCTAAGAAGAGTATGAGCGAAGATGAAAGAGTATTTGAATGCTTGATTTGGTGTGTATCTTTCATTTTATGAATACAGTATATATATATATATATATGGATATTATGGAAGTGTGTAAAGGTCTATGGCCTTAGGCCTATGTTCTATTTTAAAAAAATCATAGTTTGGAAATTAATTTTATTACAACTATATAACAATACTCGTCTAAACTAATCAATCAAAATTTCACTTATAAACATTGATATTATCATGAAATGAATGCTAAAAAAATACACCAGTCTTAGGTGTATGAATATGTGTTTTTTCAAATTTATCTCTAAAGTCTAGACAAGGCAACCTCTCTTTCTTTCTTCGGTCATAATCTAGTCATGTTTATTTCTTGCCAATGTCCTTAATTGGATGTTCTCTTCCTTATGTCGGATCAACTCTGACATCCATGCTTGATTTGGTAAACGAGGGTTAGTTAAAGATGCCCTCTTTCAGGTCCCCAATGACCATATATCTATTATGGGCACACATAAGAGTGACAAGGTCAAAACATTATCTTCCCATTTTTTGTTTTTCTCTTGGCACATTGTTAATGATTTGTACAATTGATTTATGTCCATTTTCAATAGACTAACAAACCAAAGAGCTTCATTTCAATGAAAAACTTATGGATTTGTTTAAGACAATAAGATCCCCAACTATGACTCACATATTAGTGTCAAAATCCTTTAGCTTTAACTCAATAGTTATTTGTAGTATGATGGACATGCCTATGTGTTTGTCCCATCTACAGCTAGCCCTCATTTTGTATTTTTCTAGAATTTTTGTTCTTATTTAAAAAATTGTCATTACTCTTCCAGAGCAATGCAATATGCATCATGGAAATAGTGATACCACCTGCTCTCATTCCTGTCAAATTGCACATGGTCTTGACATAGGTGCATGAGGTGCCCACTTTTTTGCCTATAAAATTCTTGAAGTGGATTCCCAAATCAAAGTTTCCATCAACTATTATGTGTAAAATTTTGACAAGTTGTTGAGGCTCTCATTCACAATTTTGAATGTGACATGCTTGAAGGAGCATTAAAGCCTGAACTGAAAAACAAGGAATCTATGTAGTAGGTAGGAGTGCCAAGCTATTACCTCTATATTGACTTTGTAAATCTATGAGTTGTTGTGCGTTGAAAGTATACATAAATGTAGAATTTCATTGTGGAGTGTTACCCCTCATAACATGGGCTTGCTTCCAATTTTCTACTCATCACTTTGCTTGGATTCTTCCCTTTGTACCCATTGGTTGAAGTTTAAGCCAAGGTTCCCCCTTGATTTCTTATTTGGTAAATAACCATCTAAAATAAACCAAACCCTAGGAAAACACTAATGTGTATGACACAAGATGCAAAGTTTGTATGCAAGATGTTTTCTTGAGATTGTTATGCATGTGAGTTGTTTGTAAACCAAAGAAGAAAAAATTACAATTATGAGCTGTTTGCTTGAGATTGCTTTCATTCTTGCTGTGTGCTCTAACCCTACATGCTGGAAACCGAAGTAATCTATAACTGTGTGCTCATATGGAGATGACTTCGTCTTTTCATTAATATATAAATGAAGCATGTAGTGCATATGTTCTGATATTATTTATGTGTTGTTTGGTTACATGATGAAATGAGTTGTCCCTCTCAGAGGTTGCTTGCAATGCTTACTTTCAATCCAATTCAAGTTGATTTGCATTCAAGTCAGTATTGCATTCAATTTATATTTTCAATAAGGTCGGTCTACCATCCAATTTAGTTTAACATTAAAAATATTTTGGCAACCAAGTAATATGGCAATTAGTTTTACTAAGGAATGCAGTCCAGTAAATAGACATAGTCATGAAGAAAATAGTGCTTGACATAAAGGCAATAATACTTGACATAATAGACAGAGTAGCAATTCGGGATTTATACATATGGTTGGTCCCTGGTGGGTTGGGACTTTATACATTTACTGTGTTTATGCCTAACATATATCGACTGTCAGATTGGATTCAAACAAAATCTTAGGAAGCCACCCAAAATTCCTCCAGCAAGAAAATTTATCTTTCATCTGTGTATGCCAAACAAAACACATCTTTCATCTGTCAAACAAAAACTTTAGAACCACCCAAAATTCCTCCAGCAACAAAATCTATCTTTCATTTGTGTATTCCAAACAAAATACATCTATCATCTTCCAAACAAAAACTTTGGAGCCACCCAAAAATCACTATGTGTGGTAGGGTTGACTACCTTCATTGCCCAATCTGGTTGGGTTAGATATTGTCGCTTGACTTGATTGTGTTTAGTACAACAAGATGACTTTAAGCATTAATATTATTCCGCATAGTTAGAGTTTGCATTAAATGCTTTATAAAAATTTTAATTTTTTGTGAATTTTTTTTGGATGTTACATGTTGTATCAGAGTGCGAGTTCAAACTCTAGGCCTGAAATAGGCTCACACACGCAAACAGAAAACAAATCAGAAAGTTTATGTTACTAACTTTTATTTTAATTTTATTTTTGTACAGAACAAATTGACCTTTAAATTGTAGGTATGGAAATACCAGAAGAATCAGCAGAGGACAGATCACCTCGTAATGAACATATTAATAATAATAACCCTGAAGGAATTTATGTTGAATTAAATAACCAGTCTTCCGAATTTTTATGTACTGTTCAGGATTTAAAGTCCGAGTTAAGAGCTGTTAAAGAAGAGAATGAACGGATCCTGAAGGTATAGGAGGAGTTACAACAGAATTTGAGGGAGAACTGTCATAATAATGAAAGAGGCAGAAAATCAGAAATGAAGTCTGATTCTGAAACAATGTCCCAAAAACATAAACATAAGAAAGCAAGAAATGATAAAAGGAATAGTTACTCATCATCTGAATCTGATCCAAGTAATAGTGACTTTGATCATGACAGTAGTAATAGTGATTGCTGCTCTAAAAAGAGAAAACATAAACATCATGAACAGATTACTAGAGAATTTAAAAAGATTAAGCCACCAACCTTTAATGGCGAAAGTGAGAGGGGTGAGACATCTGAAGCATGACTATCTGGAATGAAGACGTACTTTAATATTTACGACTACTCTTCTCAATTAAAATACAAGATGGCTATTTACAATCTGACCGGAAAGGCAGATATTTGGTGGCAGGATCTTAAAAGAATTAAGAGTATAAAAGAAAAAGAAGTAACCTGGAATATGTTTAAAAAGTTAATTAAAAGGAAGTTTTTGTCGGAATAATATTTTGAAGATAAGTCAAAAGACTTTTACTATTTGAAGTTGGGTAGGATGAACATGAAAGAGTTGTGCAGCAAGTTCCTTAGCTTGCTGAGGTATGTACCTTATATGGTCGAAGAAAAGCCTAAAGTGGAAAGGTTTCTCAGTTGTTTACTTTTCAACATAAAAGACCAGATTGAGTATGATAACCCTTCCACTTTGGAAGAGGCCATGAGAAAAGCTAATTTCTATTTTGATCAAAACAGAAAAAGATAAAAGAGCCAAGAAGACTAAACATAGAGGTTTTCCTTCAAAGGTGATAAAATTTGCTGCAATTTTCGTATAAATTAAATCATTATTTACTAAAGAATGCATACCATCCCTAAATCATGTAGGAGATTAGGATATTTGGTTGATCTTAGAATAGGGTTCATGTGAAATAACAAATTACCTTCTCTTTCCAAGAGTGGATGGTTTTTCCTTGGTAAATGAAATTCCTCTATGGTCTTGTCCACCCCTTGGTAAAAAATTCTAAGGAAAACCCTTATCACCTTCATAATTCTTCCATGCTTGGAGATTTTGGATCTTTGAAAATATCTTGAAAATTAACCTTGTTAACGTTTACAATCCCTTCAAATTATTTTTCCTTTGACACATCATAAAGTCAAATTAACCAAATTGTATTTACACATTTCTTAAAATTGTCATAATTGTGAAATAACTTAGTGTTAATATGCCCCTCTTCCAACCATATGAATCTACTTTTGAACCTCCACTCTACCTCCTTTTTTGTCTAAAATTTCCTTTTTTATCCTCTATTGTCTTTAAATCTAGCAACTCTTCATCATTGGAAGACCCTCTAGCATTGTTTTAAAAAAGAGTGGTTATGTTTCTTCTACCTTTTCTAGGTCTACTTGTTTTTCTTCCTTTTTCATCTCTGTGCCCCCTACAAATAACTTCTTAACTTCTTTGAGATTGGAAGCAAATTGAAGCATAACTAAATCTCATCAACAAGGATCATAAAATTTCCATTTTTTGTAATAAGAAGTTTAAAATATTCCTTATCCAACCAATAATGATTATATTTAAAAGGAAATGGAGGTTTTATATCCTCCTTTTATAGCTGTATAAGAATAAGTAGATGATCTTATAAGTCATTGTTTCCTACCCAATAGTTGTATCTATGAACCTCCTCCACTAATTTTTATACCAATAAGAATATATCCATAATCTTAGAGATGCTTGTTCTTCCATGTTAGCACACAAACTAACATCTTAATATTGAATTCCTAAAATCAATGATAGATTATGGACAACTAAGAGGGAGGCCATTGTCACCACACCTAAACTTTTTTGTCTCTTTAGGCTATCTCTTCTCTACATCAAAGGTGGAGTCCCTAGGGTAGGATTACTAGAGTTTGATAATGTAGGACATGGTGAAAATGAAGAGTAACTTTAGAAAAACAAAGTATTTTGGTTTTTGTAAAATATAAGAGTCGTGAAGGAATTGGAGATTAGTGTTTTATCCAATGGAAAAATGGGGTCAACCAAGGATTGCATGAGGTTTTCTTTAAGAAGATTAGAAAGGGATAAGGTCTCAATGCACAAACCTAGATGCTCTATAGTGGATGGGATGATTTTGGATATCACACAAAAGGAAATTTCTAGAGAAAAAAAAGAGTCAAATGGACTCAAGGAGGAAAGCTACATTGAAAGGAATAAAAAAAGCATGATTTATAGACACAAAATATCCACCTTAACTACACTTCCAATTGATAACAATCACTTAAAAGATAGAAATCCTAATCCTTCCTTACCTCAATTCCATTAACAATTTGAAGATCCATTAACCAACCAAGCACATGACTCCATGAAATCCCTTCAATAGATCACTAGCATCAACCCCTCTACAGCTCGATTGAGTATCTCTTGTCCATCAAACTCAATACCTCGTGCCCTTATCTAATGATTTTCCCTCTCCCTCCTCTCCACTACTTCTACACGTAATGTAATAAAATATACCCTAAATATTTGTATTTCCATATAACATAATTAATCCCCCTTGCCCCCTTAATACATGGCGATATATTTTCTCATTTTTGTATCATAGTCTATTCCCCAATATTAATGGATGTGATAGGATATTGCATACCAACTAACCCCCCCGTGAGTTACCCATACGCTACAAAAGTGGTACGAGCCTACTAACTTCGCTCTACGAAACCATCGCGACTCATATATCTAACCATATCCATGACTGGCGAAGGAGACGATGTCTCATTAAGGATCCCATTCCAGATCAACTCTTAATTATCTGGTTCACGAAGTCTCTTTTGCCCATCGTAGCTCGAGACGTGGAAATGGGAGGGGCTGTCACCGAGGAACATGCTATCGCTCGTGCCCACTACTTAGACCTGGTATAAGCTCAATCCGGCACGTTATATGACATTGTCCCAGATGCGCCCCACCCTACATACGATCCCGCAAAACCACCCAAGGGATCTCAAACCGACGACATTATCGGTTCCCTTAACACCCAACCTTCTACTCAAAATGATGGATCGTCGAACCACCATGGTTCTTCCCCACCCTCACCATAGGATGGAAACAACACCACCAAGTCACCCACTCCTTCTCCCATAGAGGATGTGAATTATGTTGAATCAACTTCACCTCAGAAGTTCGGTGGAAAGAAGAAAAACAAAGGTAAACCCAAGAAATATTCCAACCAGCAGGAGCACAAGAACCCCTGTGAAGACACGAAACATAAACGGAAGCTCAAGTATCCTTGTTTATTGTGTGGTGGTGACCATTTCTCCAAAGGGTGTCCCCATCGAGATGAAGTGTAGAAGTTCCTTAATGGAAAATCCACACCTGCAGTTTTCAACGATGCCTTCCCTACCCAAAATCAACAAATGATTGCTCAACCCTCTCCTTCTCAAGGAGAAGCATCATCCACCGTGCATGTTCTCATGATATGTAGTGAGATGGTTAACATGAACACACGATCATGTTCATACGACTCAGTCCTTCTGAAGGAACCCGTTGGAAGTAATATTAAAAAATATTCCACCTCTATTCCCGATATTATCGTACCACAAAATTTTCTCACCATTGAGAAGCCTTCCTTAGAGTTAGTGTTGCGTCTTCTTAAGAGCACGATTTGAAAGGAAATTTTCAATCCTAATGTTGGGGAAGCTCAAAACAATAAAATCATAGAGGACTTGGTGGAATCCCCTTGTGCCATGTCGACGCTAGAGGTCTTGCTGAATTGTCCCAACAAACACAAGACTCTTCTCGCTTCCATTGGCACGGTAGATCGATATTCCTCGAATACAATCATGTTTAGACTTGAGTATTTTAAACAAAGGCTTTCCCATCAGCTGACATTCCAAGTTGCTATGAAGGTTGTTGGGAAGAAAATCCATCGTACTATACTAGACAAAGGTGCTTCTACCTCAGTCATGTCACTGTCTTGTTGGAGAGCCATTGGTTCCCCTGAGTTAAACCATTCTCCTACTACCCTGAAAGCATTTGACGGCTGTGGTTTTCAACCCCATGGGCTATTACAAGACTTAGAAGTATAGTTGGGGGGTAAGACTGCAACCATTAACATGGAAGTCGTTGTAGCCCTTTTGGATTATAACCTCCTACTTGGTTGTAATTGGTTTTCTGCCATGATTATGGCCACGTCATCTATCTTTCTCATTGTGCAATTCCCCCATCAAGGCTGAATTATCACTGTTGACCAATTGGACTTCTCTACACCGGACACCACTGTACATCTTGGTGATAATATCCCCTTCCTAGGAAAATATTCGCAAGTATATGAGTGCGTGGGGGTCGGCCTCATAGAATATTCATCTCCTATGGGTGTTTTTCCAACCCCGGATCCCCCTAATCATGTTGCCATGGTGAACATGATCTCCTCCATGATTCCATCTTTTCCCAACTCTAGCGATCAATGGCTCATACTCGATGAATCCACCATGTATTTGATTGGAGACATAATGCCTCTCTCACCCACTGAAACTACTTATGAGTCTATCCAGTCAGCACCTGAGGACCACCTTGCTGTGGCATCTACATCTTGTTCTCTATAGCGGACATCATCCTTACCAGATCCACTGCTTTGGAATTTTCATTCCGACAAGTCCATTATGGAGATTATGAGTGCGAATGACCTGCTGTGGGAATACCTCCACCATCGACCATCTTTCCTTCCCCCATTGGATTATGTGGAGAACAACATCACAACCATATTCACACCGGATGTCTATCCTTTCCCCCAGTCATCGATCCCCACTTGTCATACGGTCACTGAAGGAAACTTGGAAAACATCGAACACACCATAGTGGTTGACATCTTGGTTACCCGTGTTGTCCATGTGGCCAAGAAACAGGGCACCATCTAGGTCTGTGTCGATTATAGGGATCTGAACAAGGCCTATCCTAAGGACAACAACTCTAATCCCTTCATCAATCAGATCATTGACAATTGTGCCGGAAGTGTCATCTTTTCCTTTATGGATGGATTTTCGGGTTACAACCAGATCGATATCCACCCGGCTGACCAACATAAACGCACTTGTATCTTCCCTTAGGGTACATTTTCTTATCGTAAACTCCCTTTTGGTATTAAAAATGTTGGTGCCACATTCCAGTGGGCCATGTCGTATGCTTTTCATGATGTGAAGGACTTTGTGGAGCCCTATCTTGACGTTCTTCCTGCTCATTCGTGGCATTGCGAGCTCCATATAGACCATCTGACGGTTGTATTCCTTAGATGCAGGTAGTACAACATCCATCTGAATCCTCACAAGTGTATTTTCTACGTTGATTCTGGATGCCTCCTAGGTTTTATCATTTAAAAAGATGGGATCCGCATTGATCCCTTGAAGGTGGAAGCCATCATCGCTCTCCCACCACCTACTGATGTTACGAAACTACAAAGTTTGTAAGGGAAGGAAACTTACCTACGATGTTTTGTATGTAATTTCACTCAGAAGAAACAGGTCTATATGTGATTACTGAAGAAGGACGTCCATTTCATATGGGATGACCAAGCGCAACAATCCTTCGACAGTTTGAAACATGTCATTACCCACACCCCTGTGCTCCAACCGCCCAACTACTACAAGGATTACATCCTTTATCTTGCCGCTTCTTCCACCACAATCGTCATGGTCTTGGTCCAAGCGGACAACTACGCCCAGGAACATGTGATCTATTACCTAAGTAAGGGTCTTATTGACTCTGAAACTCGTCACTCGCCTGTCGATAAACTCGCTCTTGCGACAGTCATTGCCATCCAAAAGTTCCATCATTATATATTGCTCTGCATCACTACCATAATCGTCGAATCGAACCCCATGTACCACATCCTTACACGTGAGGTTCTTGGGGGAAAGTATTCACGTTGGATCATGATACTTCAGCAATTCGATCTCCTCTTCAAGAAACCTAAGTCAAAGAAATATTTTGTGTTTTTGGAACTCATTTGTGATCTTCCCCATGTTAATCCAAGATATGAGCCCAACGATTCTTTCCTAGATGATTCATTGTTTCTTATCAGCACGTCTGACCCATGGTATGGAGATATAGCCTTATATCTTCAAACCCAATGGTTCAACTCCCAACTATCTCATGAAGACCGTTGTCGTGTACACCACCACGCCAAATATTACTTGATCATCAGTGATACCTTGTATCGTCGTGGCATTGATTCCATTCTTTGACATTTTCTAACACACAAGGACGCTGAACACGTACTGAATGACTGTCACGTTGGGGATTGTGGAGGTCATCTCTCTGGGATGGCTACGACCAAGAAGATACTATGTGCGGGATAATACTGGCCTTCCATCTTCAAAGATTGCATTAAGGTCGTTAAGAAATGTCCCCCATGCCAACACTTTCAATCTAAAAAGCACTCCCACCCAGCCCCTTTACACCTGGTTATTACCGTTTTGCTAAATGGGGCATAGATTGCATGCACTGTAAGACTACCTCAACCAGCGGGCATGGTTATGTCATAGTAGCCATGGATTATTTTACTAAATGGGCCAAGACTATTCCTACATACAACGAAGATGGGAAAACTGCTGCACTCTTCATGTTCAACCATGTCATTGAACAGTTCGGAGTCCCACAAGCCATAGTCACCGATCATGGATCTCACTTTCAAAACCACATGGTAGATGAATTGAGCGCCAGACTAGGTTTTCGCCATTAAAACTAAACCCCTTACTACCCACAGTCCAATGGACAAGTATAGGCTATCAATAAGGTCTTTAAAACCATGATTCAATGCATGGTGGGTACACATAAATATAACTGGCATAACATGTTCTTTTATGCACTATGGGCATACCAGACCTCCATCAAGACTGCCAGTAGATTCACATCGTTCCAATTATTATATGCATTAGAGGGAGTCCTACCAATAGAGTGCAAGATTCCATCTCTCAAACTCATAGTTGAGCTTCTCTCGAAGACCACTACCAACGAAGAACACTTCCTTTACCTAGAAAAACTTGACAAGACCCACTGTGATGATGCTCCTTCCAACAAGGCACATAAGAAATGCATCAAAGCTCAGTATGATAAGTCGGTTAAACCTTATGTCTTCAATGAGGGTGATTTGGTCCTCACATATGACCAAAGGCATGATAATCTGGGGGCAGGTAAGTTTGAGTCAATGTGGCATGGGCCATACATTGTGAAACGTATTCTAGAGAAGAGAGCATACGAGCTAGAGGATTACAATGGAATATCTCTACCTCGCAATGGGATCTACCTGAAGAGGTACTATGCCTGAGTCTTTCATGCATAAGTATCTTGTATATACTATACATGGCGTGTTTTTTGTGTGGTGTGACGCTTTGTTTTAGTGTGCCAGGATTTTGTTTATCTACTTATACCATGTTCCGTTTGCATGTGTAGATGGCAACCTGCTATGGATTCGCAGACGGCGCTAGCCAGCATACCCGTAACCTTGCTTCGAAAGCCTGGGTAATTTATTTCCACACAGGAAAGCTTATCATCTTAGGAGTAAATTGTCTAGGATACGCAACCAATAACGTCACAGAATATCATGCGGTGATTGGAACCCTAACCGATTCTCTTTCCTTGGGTATGAGCCACATTGTTATCCATGTGGATTCACAACTAGTGGTTTCTCATCTTAACCGGATCTACGCTATCGACGACACCATTCTACTCTGTCTTTTCTGAGGAGTTCGTATCCTGGAAAGGTCCTTTGAATATGTTCAATACCTACACATTCCACGAGACATGAACACGGTTGCTGACTCAATGGCCAATTTTATCCTAGATTGGGACATTGCACACACATAAGATATCCATAAAATACAAAAAACAGACATGACATGTAAATAATCCATTGTATAAGCAAAACAAGTAAACAAGATCCCATCAATCACCAATAGAAAAAAATATGTACAAAAGCCGCCAATAGTGTCTATATAAATAAAATCGGTACGAAGTACAAAAATGGTAGTGCTGATACAAAATATGAAGCATGCAATATTTCAGTAAGAGTCCTTTCTACAAAATCTGAAGCTCATAATATTTTAGTATATACATATGAAACATGATCCTAGTCCCTGGGACGCTCATGGTAGCACACAACGACCCTCGCCACTTTCTGGAGCAATGTGCCAAAACACAAATATACTCCAACCGTCAGCTGCTGGTAGCAACGGTATAGGTCATGGACACCTGGCTCTAGGATATCCAAAGTTAGCCTATGGAGGTTATCCTCAACCTCCTCCATCTCCTCGATGGTATCTCGGGCTGTGGGGACCAACTCTGGTACCGCCACTCTCCGCGCAAGAGGAGAAACTCCAACCAATCGTACCAGACCCACATCTGTATGGAACATGTGAAAACCATCAACACTACTCTAAAAAAATCATAAATGCATAAAATGAAAAACACAAGTAGTAGTTGTTCTTACTCGTATTGCCCCACTATGATCCCTTGGGAAGCACCAGGTCAGGGTCCCCTGTGAAGTCCATCCCAACATACAGGTAGTCCTCCACCATGAGAACATGTCCCCTCATCCATGTGAAGAAACCTGTGTTGAAAATAATAATAGGACCCCTGCCACCATGACAGGCCATCACCTCGGACCACCAGGTCATATGAGGATCTCGAGCATCTCAATCCTCAAGGTCTACCTACGGGTGTAAGTGCGACACCCACTCCAGCATGAATGATATCACCACTGAATTGTAACCAAATTGCTTCAGTGCCCTGCACCGGAATTTGGTCAGCTGATCCCATAGACTCATTAGGATCCCCTCACATGAGTTGAATACAGTGGGAACCATACACTCCTCAACGTACATCATCTGCGATTTGCTCGCCAGATGAGCACATCAACTATTAGCCACCCTCACAATGGTAAAGAGTACAGTACGAAGAGCTCAGTCTTGGACATCCTTGATGGGGATCTTCTGTAACATACCCTTTTAGCTAGAAAACATTTTGTGTTAGCAAACATTATTATAACTTTTATTGTAAAGTTTTATGTTGGACAGGTGTCCAAGGATAACTGTAATTTGCACAGTATATTATTATTAAATAAATAAAATAGGAGATAAAAAACTAAGAGGACTGTTGAAAGAGTGGTTACTGATCCACTAGGTGGAATGGAATCTGGGGTAGAAGGAAATGGACAAGTGGTAGCATCATGATGCAACTAACTAGCTGTTGTTAAGGGACAACTCCCTTGAAATGTGCTCATAGTGACCTGAAAGATTGTAATGTCCCAAAATGGCAACATTTTAAAAAAAAATTCTTGTCTACAACATTTGCTATTTAATTGAGAAATAATTCATATGTTAATTCAATTTCAATTAAGCGCATCCATATTTGCACAATATAAACTATATAAGTCTACGATATTTTCAAAACATAGTCTTCTTAAAGTTTGAGTTTCAAAGTTTGCGGAAGCGGGGTGAAACAATATCCTATCTGGTTTTTGTAATACAACCGTAACACTAATACAAGGTAGAACAAAGATTTTTATGGATTTATAACTTATGTGTTTGAAATTGTGAATGTTTAAATGGTACTTCAAGGCGATATGCTCCTTTGTTGCTGTTTGATCCTAAGGTGGGTGCCATAATAATCCAGATGAGGTAATTACATACCCTGGCAGGGTTGCCGTGGGGTATGGGTAAGCTTTGGAAGTTTGTTGAAGTTACTTAGCAATTTGCTAATGTCATCCATTGAATTTGTCTTTCTGCAAGTACAAACTCCATAATTATTCTATCCTAAGTGAATGGCCCAAATCGCCATGGCAAGGGTTATGAACCATTCTATGTAATTTGAATGAAGTGCAATGTGGCTTAAAGGGGCACGACTAAACTATAGTCTCTTTATAACAAATCGAGCCTCCACTAAAACATGGTTAGTGGGGAAATAACTACGCTTTTAATGTATGTTGGAGGACAGCCTGTCACCGAGGGTTTGGTATTAGCTGGGGTTTTCATTGGCTTTAGTCTCTATTTGGGATTTTGTTTTATTTTCTTGGTTCTGCACTTCTCTTGACTGTGAGACGATGGGGGTACCCTGACCCGAGCGATGCTCGTGGTCAGTGCGCATGGTGGCTATGATACTCGTCAGAGCATGGGCACCATAATCTTAACTGGTGACTTAAATTCCTTATCTCGTGGTTTCTTGCTTATTCGTTGCCATTCGCAGACTTGCTAATTGGTTTCTTTCTATATGGCGAAAGGTGACAAAGCGTCGTGGATGTAGAAGCTATCGTGAGTCGAAGCTATGCCAACGTGACTAGGGTGATGGTAAGTTCAACCAAACCCCATTATCCTGCCTCTGATGACTTTGTTGGGATGTGTATGCGTCTTGTCCTGGTTTCGAAGGAAACTCTCGTAAGCATTTGGCTTACCGATCCACTTTGGGAGAAATAATGTTCGCTTAAGATTTGACCAGGGGCTTGACATGGTGTCTTAGGGTATTTGAATATGGCAGATAACTGCGATATCCCTCCTTTATGACCTATTATTAATCTTTATTTTGTTATTTTTAATAGATGTAATTGTATTTATGTAAATGGCCTGGTGATGAGCTCAAGGCCAAGGCCCCACCAGTGGACCATGAGAGTATTGTTATGTCATTTTTTGAAGTTGTAAATGTCATTGTAAAAAAAAAAAAAAAACCCAGGGACTAAAGGATGACGACTCAACTAAAACAACGGGCAACTGAGCCACTAAGGGAGAGTCTCATACTGACGACTAATGTCATCTTGGCGATGGTTAACAAAGTGTTAAACTAATACTAAGAAATTTTAAGGGAAATCCCCATGGATGTCCTCGATTTCCTAGTGTGGCACTTAAACGCCAAATAAATAAATTATGTGTGGAAAATATCCTGAGAGAAGCTTCGCAAGGTATCCTTAGGAAGTATACTATACAAATTAAATATTATTAAATATATATATATATATATATGTACATGAGAGGATGTATATCCTCTTCCTAGAAGAGGTTGGGTGAGAACATTATAAAGCTAAAGAAATTTAGCTGGATTATTGGTATTTAGGAATGCTAGGGAGTACAAATCCCTTGTAGATAAAAAGAGCTTAGATCATTTAATTAGTAAGGCTTGCTATAAGTTACAACATGCATTAAATAAACTATAAGGTTATTGAGTATATAGGTTTTGGTATCATACATGTTAAGGCAATTACATATATATGATTGATATTAACTTAATGAATATAATTATGTAAATTGTTAGATAAAACTGCATTTATGTTTTAAACTAATCTTATGAACAAGGTTAATGGCACTCTTGTTATTAGATTATATAACTCAAAGAAAATTATTTACACTTTGAATCCCATTCGTGGATCACTCCACGTCCACCGACTTATCCCCCCGTTGATTTAGGGGAGAGACTTCCATAGAAGCCGACTATTACCACCTCAAGCTCCGAGGTAGTCGCCACTCAAGTTTTGGCTTTAGTTTTCTGCTAGGTGGCAGTAATGGGCCGATCCTCCATTATGAAGAACACAACTTTAAATAGAGAAGGGTTCACCCACCGAAAGGGGAGGAAATCTCTCCGACGATTGAAGAGAGTGGTGGCAATTTATTGTTACTCGACGTGATAGTGGTGGTAATTCATCAGCTGCTCGGCGTGAAGAGTAGCGGCAATTTATTGTTACTCGGCGTGATAGTTGTGGTAATTCATTGGCTGCTCGGCGTGAAGAGTAGGGGAATTTATTGCATCTTGGGGAAAAATATATGTTCCGCGCATTGGCAGTGATCGGGGAATCTCTAGAAGGGGGGTTCGATCTGCGAATGCTGGTAAATATCAACCCCCTCCTACAAAGAATTAGAGGGAGTAACGATGGCAGACGGCTGGGAAAGGAGGGAAAGCTGATCACCTCTCACAATTCTCAGCAAGTAAGGAACCGCGCTCAATATCCTCCGAAATGAGAAGTAGGGGTAAGCTGTCTTCACATTTTTTTTAAAGGTTTGGTTTTGAAATTGCCTGTTATGTTGTAATACCCGGTGGTATTGTAAGTAGATTAACCCTACAGTTTTAACCTGTTATTTTAGCACAATTCCTGGCTAAAGGAATACGATCCCTGTAACCCTTGTGTTCATATTTTTAACGTTGGCTGCCTGTAAAATGGATCCCTATCGTCGGGGAAACAACGCCTGAGTTTTTATAGTTATGTTTGCTGTATGCATTTTAGAAGATACGAGACACGATCCTTGTCATAGTAGTAAGCTTTGTATTATAACTTAGTGTTGGCTGCTTGTAAACGGATCCCTATCATGGCAGTGATAAATCCTGATTGTTATAGTTTATGCGTTGTATGTAAATTGTGAAACGTTATGAGGATGCTTGCCACGTATGGGACCCGATCCCTGTCATCGGTGATAAGCTCTGCATGATCTTTTATTTATTGTTGGCTGTTTTCAAATGGATCCCTGTCATCTAGGGGAAATTCCTGAGTCTTATAGTTATGTGTGTTGGTAAAATGGGGAAACGAAACTTGTCATTGAAATTAACAAATTTTAGTGCTGTAAATTTTAAATACCTCTGCCTTTCCTTTTCCCCAATTGATTTGGGTTAGAGTCCAGATCTCTGTCGATTACAGAGATAGAACCTGCATCATCGAGAACCGGGTATTGGAGATAGAAGATCTCGGAATGAACTAAGGATGCCCAATTCATGATCTTGGCTTTAATTTCTTAGATTTCTCTGTATTGATTTAATTGGGGTTATTGACCTAGTCGTTAGTTGTATTCTTATTGCACATATCTTTTCTTTCTTTGCATCGAAGGTCTGAGTGCGTTCGAAAGAGATAATGAACTATGATTGAGACTTGCTACTTGAAAGTTATTCTTTATATATATATTTTTATATTTTCTGCCTTGTGCACTTTGTCGGATAACGGAGTAGATATCCACTGCCTCGGTATTTTTCCTGCGGCATCGACCCGTATAAGTTACTGCCAAAACCGGTGTAGGATTTGGTCCATCTCAGTTGGAGCATTGACAATTAAAATCTGGTTTGACCTTTATTTAGATAGAAAACAGAGTTATTATTTTAATATTCCTGCTTAAGATCTCGGTAAAGAGATAGTGTTGAGTTGATATAAGCTTCATTATTTTGTTACTGAAAGCATAGCGAGACTCGTCTCTTCGAGCAGAATTTCGGGGTTACCTTATGCTATGAGATATATTTTTTTTATGTGCAGAATAACTTTTACTTATGGTTGGTAGTATCTTATTATTGTGAATAAATGTGTGCTATGAAAACCTCCCTACTCCAAGTATTAGACACGTTTTATTAGACCAACCTTATTTTAAAGGATTGGGTCGCTTATCTAGAGTGTGGAAAAAGAATAGATTGACCCTCGAAATGGTCCTGCGATCTTTGGTTAACAAATAAAGATGTGTGTACGAATGGTAAACATAAGGTATTAGATTTTATATCGATAGTATCAAATGGCTTGAAGAGAAATAGTCTAGATATATATTATATTATATGTATCTATATTGTCATATATATATTGAAAATAAATCATAGTTTATTAGATGCATTGATCTTATATTTTAACTTACCCTATACATGTGAAATGGGAATGATCAATGAGGATCTAAGGTTATATATGTACAAAAATCCAATCTAGTTTATCAGTTGCTTGAGTTATACCTTTCGACTGGGTTATAAAGAAAGGAGCATGGAATATAATTGTTTTATATTCTTCTCTTTGATAGAAATATTTCTAGATTTAAAAGAAAAACTTGATAAGGTTTGAATTGGAGGAATGCAACATATTGTTGTAGATGTAAATATCATCTTATCGAATAATAAAACAACTCCCCCTTTGTGGACGTAGCCCAAGATGCGGGTGAACCACGGCAAAATGGTGTTCTTTTTATGTGTCTCTTTGTGTGTAATCATCTCGCCTTGTGTTGAAATGTATCATCAACTTTCAGGTTGATTCTTCATATGTGCATTTTATGTTTATTTGTCTTGTAAAAATGTTACGTTTTCTTTTAGGTGAATTATCTCATTTTGTGATAATATGATTCATCTAATATGTCTCGGTAAAAGATGTTCTCTTTTAATCATGTTTTGCTTAAATAACCATAGCAAGGTGTTTTGGTGTATTGATGTTTATTGATTAGATGAAAATATAAGTGTATGATTTAACGATATAAATCCATCATTTTACTTAATGAGCATGAAAAGAACCTATGGACAGATTTATTATAGGAACATACTTAGATTATCTACAATGAGTAAATATTTCATATGGAAGTTCTAATTTTAAGGAAAGTTAATTAATTATCAATGTGGGTATCATACCTCGGAAATAGGCTAGATTGGGAAATAGATATTCTATCTCACATATATATATATATTTGTCACAAGAGGATGACTGAAAATCAAGTAAGAGAGAGTTTGAATCTGTATACCTATAAGCATGAGTAAGTACTATCTCAATGTATTAATATTTTGTGAAGCTAAACACGAAGTATAAATATTGGAGATATTTTGTTTTACTAAACGTGTGAAGTTGGTTATCATTTAGAGGAGCAAGTATGTCTTATTTCTCTTCCAATTTATAGAAGGGGTAAGACGCGTAATGCATGATTATGAAGTTTAATTATTGGTCCTCATCAATACTATGTATTTTAAAATTCTTTTATATAACGAAGAATCTTTTTGAGGCAATTTTATTCATTAAATACTAATCTATTCATTGGAGATTTACATGTTGGCGGTTTTCTTGTATTGTCTTATTGTGAAGAACATTAAGGGAGAAAAGTTTAAATTTTTTCACCAAAATACTAACATGCAAATGGAGGAGATGTTACATATGGTATCAGAGCATTAGGATTACAACACTAGGGCCTAATGAGCTCAACATGCGATAAGTAAGTATGAAGGTTGTTAAATTGACTAATCAATTATTTGTGTTTCATTTTGAATGCATGGGATTGCACTGGAGGAGGAGAAAATGAATCTCCAAGTTCGACTTCAAGTTTCTTCCGCCAGAGCATAGGTTGCAAACACTTGGGCTTATTGAGCTCTATTGGAGAAGAACAAATACAAGTTGGTCGGACTAGAAAGGAGCTGCATTCTATAAGCCAAGAATAAAATGTTCACTTCCAAAGAATCGTCAAGAGATAAGTGACAAAACTTCTTGAAATTGCAAGTAAGTCTTTATGTTAAAAGGTCCATTCAAGATTTAATAGTTTGGGTCAATCTTGGGTTTTGAACCATGTAAGAAACAATCAGGTTCCGTTTACATATGAGTTACCTTAAATAAGAAAGTTTATAAATTTATAATGAGGTTGACCTTAGTAGTAAAATCTGTAAAGGTGCATGCTGCAGGAGGAGTCATTGTGAATTTAATATTTCTAGTTATGAGGGAAGCATAATTATATGATGTTAAGCTTTTGTTTTATTCCATAAGTAGTATAGTTTGGCTAGACTAGGATGTTTGGATTCTTTGAAACAAAGAAATTGACTTTAATTGGTGTGAAGTTTTTTCTATGACTTAGAAATTGTGAGATTTCAAAGGAGAAAAATGTTTAATAGTCTCCTTGCTAATCAATTTCATTCTAGTATGTAATTGTATAGGATAAGTGATTATAATACGATTTTTGTGACATTGAAACATGCTCGTACCCTTACATAGTGCAACAAAAGGAAAATAATTATAATTACATATACATGTGAATATTAATCAGTAATATGAGAATGCATGAGTACCTTTTATATATACCTCTTATTTCAGTAATTTCTACTAAGATAGACATGGGAAAACAATGAGTAATAGTGATACTTTTACTACTCAATATTTATGATGACTTGCTATCCATGTACAACTATATGTTTCTCAAATTGATTATTTTGTTAAGGGATAGATTATTGGAAACCTAGCACCGACATGAAATAAATACAGGTTAGTAGGATGCTATAATCTTCCGACGTCCTTATGTTACCACAAGGAATGGCTGTTTCTATTTATTATGTGTTAAGGAAAACATTAATGACATGGAATTTGCAGGGTAGATCGGAAGGGAGCTTTGATACAGTAATCGAGGTATAAGCTTTTATGAAACAAGTAAAAATGGTGTTTGAACATATGTTATATACACGATTGTTCTTATGATTTAATTTCCTTTATATGACTAACACTTTGAATGTTGTGGTCGAGCAAATGTATTTTCCCACACATCCCTGCCTGACACCCATCAATGGGTAAATGTGGGATATATATATATATATATATATATATCGATTCATGTATAATACTAATATGTAATGATACAAGGAAACTGGAATCTCGGCAGATGCAGGTGAGCTATGCGGTCTCCTTTACAAAGGTACATGGTTATCTGTATAAGGTATGTAAGCTTGTTTTAGACAATTGGTTATCACTATATGATGTTAGGGTATACAAAAAGGGTTGTACAACTGAAAATAGGAATTGTGTTGAAATGGTGAAAGCTAACATTCGAGGTTAAATGATCATAATGTCCATGGATCATCATAGAAAGAATGTTATATCGTGTTCAAAGCATTATGTAATCTTATAAGCTAGTTATGTGTAGTAGGGAATGACATCTTAAATGATTACATATGGGTATTTTATTAAGAAAGGGGATTTTCTGTTTAAGGAAGGAATCTTCCTACAACATTTGATTTTGTATATATAAAGTGATACTAACAAATGGAATTTGGCAGATGGTGAAATTTCTGCGAAGCTTGTGAAGATGCAAGAGCATAAATATTATGCATGGTAAAATAAGGGGGTGAGGATTTAAGATCCCCATCCCAATGGTTACAGATTCTTTTAAATTTTGATATATTTTTCAGGAAACTCGACCCAGATTGGTCAGAGTAATCGTATGGGTACAGAATGTAATATGACGAAATAAAATGATTAAATTGAAAGAGATTTTTGTAGACTCAAGCAAGGTGGCTTGGGGAAAATAAATTCCGGGACTCAAGCGAGAAGGCTTGAGGGGAATTGTGTAAAGAGTGTTATAATGGCATTGAAATACTCCCAAAGATCAGGGATTGAACAGCCACTAGGATTCTCGGAGAATCGGCTGGCTGTAAGACCTAGGCAAGCTATATAAAAAAAAAAATGTATATGTGGGAGGTAGGACGCTGCTTAGTATACATGAAAGAAATGTTTGCTGCGGGAGCACTAAGGTGTTAGGCAAGACATGAAAGAAATGTTTGTTGCGCGAGCACTAAGGTGTTAGGAAAAACATGAGAGAAATACTTGCTGCGTGAGCACTAAGGTGTTAGGCAAGGCATCAGAGAAAGGATTGCTGTGTGAGCACTAAGGTGTTAGGCAAGAATTTCCTGGATCAAGTGAATGCTATTTGTTGATTTTGTCAACAGTATACAATTATGGAACACTAGATTTATTCCATATATTACAAGTGATATGTGCAATAAAGAACTCACGATTTATGTTTTTGAGTTTGATTATGAAGTAGATGACAAGTTGTTACTAAACATTGTTTCTTTTGAATTCCAGTTTTTACGGTACAAATGATTACTCCAAGAGAAGAGTGAACACCGAGGACGGTGTTATTTTAAAGGGGATGAGGATGTGATATCCCTCCTTTATGACCTATTATTAATCTTTATTTTGTTATTTTTAATAGATGTAATTTTATCTATGTAAATGGCCTGGTGATGAACTCAAGGCCAAGGCCCCACCAGTGGACCATGAGAGTATTGTTATGTCATTTTTTGAAGTTGTAAATGTCATTGTAAAAAAAAAAAAAAAAAAACCAGGGACTAAAGGATGACGACTCAACTAAAACAACGGGCAACTGAGCCACTAAGGGAGAGTCTCATACTGACGACTAATGTCATCTTGGCGATGGTTAACAAAGTGTTAAACTAATACTAAGAAATTTTAAGGGAAATCCCCATGGATGTCCTCGATTTCCTAGTGTGGCACTTAAACGCCAAATAAATAAATTATGTGTGGAAAATATCCTGAGAGAAGCTTCGCAAGGTATCCTTAGGAAGTATACTATACAAATTAAATATTATTAAATATATATATATATATGTACATGAGAGGATGTATATCCTCTTCCTAGAAGAGGTTGGGTGAGAACATTATAAAACTAAAGAAATTTAGCTGGATTATTGGTATTTAGGAATGCTAGGGAGTACAAATCCCTTGTAGCTAAAAAGAGCTTAGATCATTTAATTAGTAAGGCTTGCTATAAGTTACAACATGCATTAAATAAACTATAAGGTTATTGAGTATATAGGTTTTGGTATCATACATGTTAAGGCAATTACATATATATGATTGATATTAACTTAATGAATATAATTATGTAAATTGTTAGATAAAACTGCATTTATGTTTTAAACTAATCTTATGAACAAGGTTAATGGCACTCTTGTTATTAGATTATATAACTCAAAGAAAATCATTTACACTTTGAATCCCATTCGTGGATCACTCCACGTCCACCGACTTAGCCCCCCGTTGATTTAGGGGAGAGACTTCCATAGAAGACGACTATTACCACCTCAAGCTCCGAGGTAGTCGCCACTCAAGTTTTGGCTTTAGTTTTCTGCTAGGTGGCAGTAATGGGCCGATCCTCCATTATGAAGAACACAACTTTAAATAGAGAAGGGTTCACCCACCGAAAGGGGAGGAAATCTCTCCGATGATTGAAGAGAGTGGTGGCAATTTATTGTTACTCGACGTGATAGTGGTGGTAATTCATCAGCTGCTCGGCGTGAAGAGTAGCGGCAATTTATTGTTACTCGACGTGATAGTTGTGGTAATTCATTGGCTGCTCGGCGTGAAGAGTAGGGGAATTTATTGCATCTTGGGGAAAAATATATGTTCCACGCATTGGCAGTGATCGGGGAATCTCTAGAAGGGGGGTTCGATCTGCGAATGCTGGTAAATATCAACCCCCTCCTACAAAGAGTTAGAGGGAGTAACGATGGCAGACGGCTAGGAAAGGAGGGAAAGCTGATCACCTCTCACAATTCTCGGCAAGTAAGGAACCGCGCTCAATATCCTCCGAAATGAGAAGTAGGGGTAAGCTGTCTTCACATTTTTCTTAAAGGTTTGGTTTTGAAATTGCCTGTTATGTTGTAATACCCGATGGTATTGTAAGTAGATTAACCCTACAGTTTTAACCTGCTATTTTAGCACAATTCCTGGCTAAAGGAATACGATCCCTATAACCCTTGTGTTCATATTTTTAACGTTGGCTGCCTGTAAAATGGATCCCTATCGTCGGGGAAACAACGCCTGAGTTTTTATAGTTATTTTTGCTGTATGCATTTTAGAAGAGACGGGACACGATCCTTGTCATAGTAGTAAGCTTTGTATTATAACTTAGTGCTGGCTGCTTCTAAACGGATCCCTATCATGGCAGTGATAAATCCTGATTGTTATAGTTTATGCGCTGTATGTAAATTTTGAAACGTTATGAGGATGCTTGCCACGTATGGGACCCGATCCCTGTCATCGGTGATAAGCTCTGCATGATTTTTTATTTATTGTTGGCTGTTTTCAAATGGATCCCTGTCATCTAGGGGAAATTCCTGAGTCTTATAGTTATGTGTGTTGGTAAAATGGGGAAACGAAACTTGTCATTGAATTTAACAAATTTTAGTGCTGTAAATTTTAAATACCTCTGCCTTTCCTTTTCCCCAATTGATTTGGGTTAGAGTCCAGATCTCTGTCGATTACAGAGATAGAACCTGCATCATCGAGAACCGGGTATTGGAGATAGAAGATCTCGGAATGAACTGAGGACGCCCAATTCATGATCTTGGCTTTAATTGCTTAGATTTCTCTGTATTGATTTAATTGGGGTTATTGACCCAGTCGTTAGTTGTATTCTTATTGCACATATCTTTTCTTTCTTTGCATAGAAGGTCTGAGTGCGTTCGAAAGAGATAATGAACTATGATTGAGACTTGCTACTTGAAAGTTATTCTTTATATATATATTTTTATATTGTCTGCCTTGTGCACTTTGTCGGATAACGGAGTAGATATCCACTGCCTCGGTATTTTTCCTGTGGCATCGACCCGTATAAGTTACTGCCGAAACCGGTGTAGGATTTGGTCCATCTCAGTTGGAGCATTGACAATTAAAATCTGGTTTGACCTTTATTTAGATAGAAAACAGAGTTATTATTTTAATATTCCTGCTTAAGATCTCGGTAAAGAGATAGTGTTGAGTTGATATAAGCTTCATTATTTTGTTACTGAAAGCATAACGAGACTCGTCTCTTCGAGCAGAATTTCGGGGTTACCTTATGCTATGAGATATATTTCTTTTATGTGCAGAATAACTTTTACTTATGGTTGGTAGTATCTTATTATTGTGAATAAATGTGTGCTATGAAAACCTCCCTACTCCAAGTATTAGACACGTTTTATTAGACCAACCTTATTTTAAAGGATTGGGTCGCTTATCTAGAGTGTGGAAAAAGAATAGATTGACCCTCGAAATGGTCCTGCGATCTTTGGTTAACAAATAAAGATGTGTGTACGAATGGTAAACATAAGGTATTAGATTTTATATCGATAGTATCAAATGGCTTGAAGAGAAATAGTCTAGATATATATTATATTATATGTATCTATATTGTCATATATATATTGAAAATAAATCATAGTTTATTAGATGCATTGATCTTATATTTTAACTTACCCTATACATGTGAAATGGGAATGATCAATGAGGATCTAAGGTTATATATGTACAAAAATCCAATCTAGTTTATCAGTTGCTTGAGTTATACCTTTCGACTGGGTTATAAAGAAAGGAGCATGGAATATAATTGTTTTATATTCTTCTCTTTGATAGAAATATTTCTAGATTTAAAAGAAAAACTTGATAAGGTTTGAATTGGAGGAATGCAACATATTGTTGTAGATGTAAATATCATCTTATCGAATAATAAAACAACTCCCCCTTTGTGGACGTAGCCCAAGATGCGGGTGAACCACGGCAAAATGGTGTTCTTTTTATGTGTCTCTTTGTGTGTAATCATCTCGCCTTGTGTTGAAATGTATCATCAACTTTCAGGTTGATTCTTCATATGTGCATTTTATGTTTATTTGTTTTGTAAAAATGTTACGTTTTCTTTTAGGTGAATTATCTCATTTTGTGATAATATGATTCATCTAATATTTCTCGGTAAAAGATGTTCTCTTTTAATCATGTTTTGCTTAAATAACCATAGCAAGGTGTTTTGGTGTATTGATGTTTATTGATTAGATGAAAATATAAGTGTATGATTTAACGATATAAATCCATCATTTTACTTAATGAGAATGAAAAGAACCTATGGACAGATTTATTATAGGAACATACTTAGATTATGTACAATGAGTAAATCTTTCATATGGAAGTTCTAATTTTAAGGAAAGTTAATTAATTATCAATGTGGGTATCATACCTCGGAAATAGGCTAGATTGGGAAATAGATATTCTATCTCACATATATATATATATATTTGTCACAAGAGGATGACTGAAAATCAAGTAAGAGAGAGTTTGAATCTGTATACCTATAAGCATGAGTAAGTACTATCTCAATGTATTAATATTTTGTGAAGCTAAACACGAAGTATAAATATTGGAGATATTTTGTTTTACTAAACGTGTGAAGTTGGTTATCATTTAGAGGAGCAAGTATGTCTTATTTCTCTTCCAATTTATAGAAGGGGTAAGACGCGTAATGCATGATTATGAAGTTTAATTATTGGTCCTCATCAATACTATGTATTTTAAAATTCTTTTATATAATGAAGAATCTTTTTGAGGCAATTTTATTCATTAAATACTAATCTATTCATTGGAGATTTACATGTTGGCGGTTTTCTTGTATTGTCTTATTGTGAAGAACATTAAGGGAGAAAAGTTTAAATTTTTTCACCAAAATACTAACATGCAAATGGAGGAGATGTTACAATAACTTTGTAATGTAACTGAATGTATTTTTAGGAACTAGGTCTTTTCCTATTAATCGGGTTCCAAGCCTGTACAATGCATTTTTCATTTGAAAGGTAGGATATATAAGATTTGAGTAAATTGTAACGATATCATGGTTGGATTTATTCATACTCTAAAATTTTTGGCACAATGTGTGGCGTTGGGGTTTTATCCCTTTGTTGTGGCTATCACCTATATATATATGATATTTTCTTTAAGATTTACACCCATACTATGAACTGTGTGAATTTGCAACGATAACAAATGGTACTGCTATTTTGTATTCCTATTTGAATCTAATTGTTAAATCTTGAAATGGTTTGATACTAAGTGCTATGGGAAAACCCTGTGGGTTTCTATTTGGTAGATGACTGTTCAAACATTCTAAATGAGTACCGGCTTAAACCCCTTTGGTTTTGGTAGACGTAGTTGGATATATATATATTTGGTTGATGAAAACTCAGGGTTATATATATATTTGGTTGATGAAAACTCAGGGCTACACATAGTGTTTTGTTATACGTAGGCGTGCCTCTTGTAGGTTGCATTCACCGGTTTAATGTTTGAAGACACCAGGGGGTTTGACCCTTGACCTAAGTCTCAATAGACACCTGTGTATAATCCTACCACACTTGTATTCTTCGTTGAAAGTATTGGATGGTCGTTGGTATAAAATCTAGATTTGGATATGATATTAAATCTATGTGTTGGTAATTTTGTCCCAGTTACTGACTTGTTTAATTTTTGTAATGGAATAAATGTACGTAATAGGGAAACTATTTTAGTTCGTTGAAGCAGGGACAAAATATCAAACCCTGATTTGAGTTTGTATGTAAACCGTTGACTGTAATAAACAATGGCTGAAATTGATGTAAAAACGAATAACTAGTTTTGTAATAGTTTATTCTATCAATTAACAATTTCTGCTAAAACTATCCCAGTGGTTAATAACTATGAGGAACTTTAAACAAGACATCATAAGCAGATACGAGATACAATAAAGATTTTTTTTCGATGCAGTAAAAACTATAATATGATTGGCTAGCAAACGCTAGCTACTAGACCTGCTAGACAAGCCATTAGATCCTGGGCATTTCTCGAATTTAGGTTAGTATAGAGACTCGTACTAATTTAGCATTTTATTTATAAAAGAATTAATTACATGTGGAAATCTCATAGCAATTGTCTACCTATTGATTCTGTAGCTTGCTCCTACTTATAATGCCCTACTGATCCCAGTAGCCTTCTCCTGTTGATAATGTCCTGCACACTTAGCCAACTAGTAATTGCAAAACTACTATACTCTTAGCTGACCTGTTCACTGATCTTGGATGGATGACTTTGGGACTACCACGTTCCTCCCAACCATGATTCTACAACCGTTCCTAGTTCAGTAAGAATCCCCCCAAGCTGGTTCTGACATGCAACTGAGAGATAGAGGCCCTAGATGGTAGCTGGTTCAGATATGGAAAGATTAGGAGCAGAGTTCTTCTTGGCATGATAATACCAAAAGAAAAAGAAAGATGATCCCCAAACTTTGGTTTCTGTCCTCCTTAAGTAGGAAAATCTTGAAATTAGGATTGTTGGAATTTAGTGGTTTCTTTAAAAAAATTAATTTATAAAATAATATTTATTTACTTTAACTGCTAGTTCATTAGGAACTAAGACCTCCCAACCTGTTGATTAAAGTGTTTATTTAATCTTTTAGATATTTTCATAATAATAATAGTATACAGTTTATAATACCACCTAAACATTAATAATTAATATTTAGTAGGTGGCAGCCCACTTATGCATAACTATATATATCTATAAAGTGTACACATTTATAAAAGAATATATATATATATATATATAATATTTAACCAATATATAATTGAAGCTCCTAAATAATAATATTGTTGGTGGTCTTTAATCATTTGTTTCACAAGACGCCTCTTTTAGTTCTTTTTAAGGAAAGGGTCCACTTACTTGGATGGTTTTGGTAAGTTGGTAAAGGCACCTCTAGTCTCTCCCTTTTTGCATGTCAGATTCCCTCATTTTAACATGGTAGTTCCCGCAGTAGATGATGATAATAAGATTTATTTAATCAAGTCGAAATAGTTGTGATGAAACATGCAAGTGCTATTCAGAGTCCTCTTTGACTCAACACTTGAGACGTAGTAACCCCCGGGTGCTCTTCAGAGCCTTTCAACTCAACACTCTCACATGGGCGTTACGCTAGTGCAATTCTAGAGCCTCGGTACAACACTAGAGCTAGAATGTGGTTGGGAGGCACATCTAGGATACTTAAATGTCCTCAGATCCGGTAATCATTTCTTTCAATCTCGTAGTGCTCCAGGGCTCATGCCCAACACTCAACGTACATAGGGGCTTAGGCACAATATGAAATAGAATTCTCTAAATACTTCGGAGCTTAGGCCCAGTATATAGGTCTTTTGTGTGTTCTTGAGTCCACGCTCAACACACTAACTAATCAACCATGTAATTCATGCTCTGCACAATATAATGTAATAAAAGAGAAAATCTCAGTATATCATAATTTTGTAATCACTTCTCGAAATACAACATAGTTTATTCATTCGGCTTTCCTGCCCTGCATATATTCAACAATGAAACAAATCAGGGTCCATTCCCAATACATCAACTCATAAAGGAAACTAATCAAAACATATTAATGCTACGTAAACATAATAAATCAGATATACTGGGCCGTGACCCAACATGACATCATAACATAGTTAGTCAAAAAGTTGGGATATTACATCCTCCCCTCCTTAGAACAACACCGTCCCGGTGTTTCCTAAGGACTAGAGATGAGTTCATGAAACAAGGCGGGGTACGCCTCTCTCGTGGTAGCCTCATTCTCGCAAGTGGCCTCATCTGGTCAAAAGTGCCCCCATTGCACTTTCAGCTGAGTAATGGTCCTCCTCCTAAGCTGGACCTCTCTCTTGTCCAGAATGTGGAGTGGTTCTGGCGTGAACTCCCCTTCGGGCTCCACCTATAACAAGTACCAATTGATGAGATGTTTAGTATCGTATACATAGTTCTTTAACAAAGAAGCATGAAAAACATTATGAACTTTTATATGTGCTGGTAGGGCGAACTCATATGCCACTGGACCCTTCTTGCCCAGTATTTCAAAAGGTCCACAAAATCTCTGGGCTAGTTTACCGCAACATCCCAAACTTAACGAGCTTCTTTTCGCTTTTATTCTTAGGAAGACATGTTCACTGATTTGGTAGTCCTTGTCCTTTCTTTTCTTATCTGCGTAACTCTTTTGGCGGTCTTGTGCTTCTTTTAAATTCAGTTGCACTTTGGAGACTAGTTGTTCCAAGTCTTTTAGTAAGTCTGGCCCTAGCATAAGCCTGTCCACCGAGCTATCCCAGGTGACGGGGGTTTGACACTTTTGATCGTAGAGTACCTCGAAGGGATTCATTTTGGCCGAGGTTTGATACCCATTGTTGTATGCAAATTCCGTGAGTTGTAAGTAGTCTTCCCACTTAGTGGGATTGTTCATGACATACATTCTCAGCATGTCTTCTAAGATTTGGTTTATTCGTTCTGTCTGTCCATCGGTTTGGGGGTGGTATGCAGTACTAAACTGTAGTTGTGTTTCTAATCCGGAGAACAATGCTCTCCAAAAGTTACTAGTGAACTTTGTGTCTCGATTCGAGATAATTGCTTTGGGTATCCCATGTAACCAGAAAATCTCCTTTAGGAAGATCTCCGCAATGTGAACTGCCTTGTAGGTAGATTTTACTGGTATAAAATGTGCGGCTTTCGATAGCTTGTCTACTACTATGATGATGGAGTCATTTTGTTTCTTACTCTTGGGTAGACCCATAATGAAATCCATACTTATTACCTCCCAATTCCATTCCGGAATGGGTAACTGTTGAAGTAGACCGGAGGGATGTTGGTGTTCTGCTTTGACCAACTGACATTCCTGACATTTTGCGATGAACAATGCTATGTTGGCTTTCAGTTTAGGCCAAAAGTAGTGTTTCTTTTGGCTGAAATCATCTTTTGATATCTGGGGTGTCCTGAATAGGGGCTCCGACGGAATTCAGTGAGTATGTTAGGTCTAATGTCCCCCCCCCTCAGGAATGTAAAGTCTCTGCTTTGACCATAACAGTCCTGATTCATCTATCTTGTATTCTTTCTGTTGTTGAAAAAGCCTATCTTCTTGGATCTTTTTAAGGATCTCGAAATAGAACCAGTCATTTTGGCATGTCGTTCTAATTCGGTTGTGTAATTCGGAGTGAGTTTGACTTTCGGTTACCTCATATAACATATAAGCTCGTTGACTTAAGGCATCGACGATCTTGTTTTCTTTCCCCTTGATGTGTTTCAGTTCAAAGTGATATTCACTAAGGAAGGATAACCACCTAGCATGTCTAGCATTTAGGTCGGGTTGATCGAACAGATATTTTAGACTCATGTTGTCTATCTTTAGTAGAAATTTCTTACCCATGAGGTAATGTCTCCACATCTTTAGAGTATGGATAATGGCGGTCAATTCCAGGTCATGAGTAGGATAGTTATTCTCATGTTCCTTTAACTTTCTTGACTCATAGCAGATGGCAAAATCATCTTGCATAAGGACTCCACCGAGTCCTTCCTTGCTTGCATCGGTTCAAACTACGAAGTCCCCATTGGGGTCGGTAATTCGTAGTATTGGTGCACTAATTAGAAGTTGTTTTAACTTCTGAAAACTTTCTTCGCACTTGTCTATCCAGATGAACTTACTGGTTTTATTCTGTAATGCGGTCATGGGGCAAGCGATCCGAGAGAATTTCTCAATGAACTTTCGATAATAACCGGTTAAACCTAAAATGATCGTATGTCGAAAACACACGTAGGTGTGGGCCATTCTTCGATAGCCTTGATCTTTTTGGGGTCAACCGCTATTCCCTTCTCGGAAATGATGTGCCCTAAGTACTGTATCTGAGGTTTATAGAAATCACACTTGCTAAATTTTGCGTACAGTTGATGTTCTTGTAATAGCCGTAGGACTATTCGGAGGTGTTCCTCATGTTCTTCCTCATTCTTGGAATAGATCAGGATATCGTCTATGAAGACTAAAACAAACTTGTTGAGGTACTTGCTGAAAACATTGTTCGTCATGTACATGAAGTTTGTGGGTGCATTTGTCAGACCGAAAGGAATTACTACAAATTCGTAGTGGCCGTATCGGGTGCGAAATGTGGTCTTACTGATGTCCTCGTCATGGATCCTCACTTGGTGATATCCGGATCGCAGGTCAATTTTCAAGAAGATCTTTGCTCCTCCGACTTGGTCAAACAAGTCATCGATCCTAGGGAGTGGATAACGGTTCTTGATGGTTAAATTGTTGAGTTGGCGGTAATCGATGCACATACACATCGTTCTGTCCTTCTTTTTAACAAAGAGGATTGGGGCTCCCCAGGGAGACACACTCGGTCGAATGTAGCCCTTGTCTATCAATTCTTGTAACTGTATTTTGAGCTCTACCAGTTCGGGTGTACTCATACGGTACGGAGTCCTAGAGGCAGGTACGGATCCGGGGGTTAGTTCTATGGAAAAGTCTAAGTCCCGCTTGGGTGGTAACCCTGGTATCTCTTCAGGAAATACGTCTCTAAATTCTACTAGTCTAGGGAAGTCCTCGATCTTTTGATCTCTATCGGCTTCTACCGATTGAAGGTGGATTGCAAATAGTTTACAACCCTTTCTCAAACATTTCTTTGGTTATAATGCCAATATCTATCGTACTGATACTTCCTTAGGTATACCTTGGATGGTTCTTTGGTTTCCTTGACTATCTGTGCATAGGATTGACTTATTTAAGCAATCTAACAAGGCATGATGTCCTTCCAACCAATCCATGCCTATTATTACGTCATAAGATCCTAGCGATAAGATGTTCAAATCTAACTTAGTTAAAAAGCCGTTCAAATCTATCTCACAACTCTTAACTAGTTCGGAGACCTTCCGTTTGGTACCAGTGGCTAATTGTACCAGCCATTGTGCTTTGTGACTCTCTCGGTTTAATTTGCAAAATTCTACTATTCTAGGAGAGATGTGGCTCCGACAAGCACCGGGGTCTATTAAAACTGAAATGATATGGTTAGATATCTTACCCTCAATTTCTACCATGGTGGCTTCATGATCTGCCTGCCGGCCATCAAGAGCGGCATAAATCCTAGGTGTCTTTGCCATGTCTCCCACTGTCGGCT
This sequence comes from Larix kaempferi, assembly GCA_027924585.1. Taxonomy (NCBI): domain Eukaryota; kingdom Viridiplantae; phylum Streptophyta; class Pinopsida; order Pinales; family Pinaceae; genus Larix; species Larix kaempferi. The sequence goes on from BSBM01001073.1 coordinate 6,726,406, forward strand.
TTGCCTGGATGTTGTGTAAAGTCCCATCTGTTTTTTTGGGGTAGTCTCTGTAGTAATGTGGTCCCTGGCATTTCCAACAAGAAATAGTTGGTGGGACTGTCTTTTCTCCTTTGTTGAAGGCTGGCCTGTTGGCTGGTGGTGGGGGTGCATTAGGTTGAGATTGAGGTCGGTTGAAACCCTGTTGGGTGGGAAACTATTATTATGTTTCTGAAAAGGTGGGGGTCTAAAATCCGGTCTGCGTTTGTCTGAGAAAGTCCTAAATTTGTCTCTGTTTTTGTTGATGTTGTCGTTCCTTGGCTTCCCGTGCTCATAGCACAGCCTGGGCTTATATAGGGTTATGTCAAGGGTTTTGGGCATGTCGAATTCTATCTTATCTCTAAAGTTTGGTGGAAGCCCACCCAAGAACTGCTATATTTTCACCTTCTCGTCCTTAATATAAGGAACATAGTGCAACACGTCTAAGAACCGATTTATGAAAGCTTCCATAGTCAGGGAACCCATTTTCAGCTCATGAAATTCTTTTATCTTCTTGTCGAAGAATCTTTCAGACATATATTTATCCTGAAATATTCTGCTGAAAGTGTCCCAGCCTATGTCTCGCAGCTCTTATCCCTTAGTGTGTTTTAAGTCCCACCACCATCTGGCAGCTTTTCCATTTAAGTTGTATATGGCTAGTCGGGCTTGCATCTCACTAGAGTAATTATGAACCTTAAAGTATTTGTTCATCCCTAACAACCTTTCTTCAGCCTTTTCTCTTGATTTTACTTCCCTATCATAAGTTGGTGCTCTTATCTTTCTGAACTCCCCTTGTAAGTTGTCATCATTCTTCCTCCTTTTCTTGCAAGGAGGTGGAGAACCATTGTCATTGCAAGAGCTCTTACAGTTCTCTTCCAATGGTTCTGATTTATGTTCTGCTTGACCTTCTGTTTTGTCATTTGCTACTTTCTTGGTGTCAAGAGAGTTGATAGATAGCTTAGGATGTCGAGGGGGTTTTTCCACTGTTAGGCTTTGGAGTAAGGCTTCATTTATAGCCCTTTGTTCCCTTCTTTCTTGCATATTCTCATCCCTGAAACTCTGGAATTTTGCCTGTAGCTGCTGCATGGAATTTTTCAAATTTGAGTTGAGCTCCACCACAATTTGTTGCTCTCATGGTGGGGAATCTAGATTTCCTCGTACACTGCTGCCTTGTTTTGCATTCATTTTCTTAGTGCTGCTTGTACCTGGAATTTATATAAGTATTTGTTGCTGCTGCTGCTGAGTTCCAAAAACAATATGTTAGTCATATATTTTTGTAAAAACATAATACAACATTTTAAACACTTCCCTGTATTTGCAACTGTGTTTGGTAGTGATCCCAATAGGTCACTTAGTGTTTGTAGCTTGCTCTGATACCACTTGTAATGTCCCAAAATGGAAACATTTTTAAAATTTGTTCCTGTCTGCAACATTTGCTATTTAATTGAGAAATAATTCATATGTTAATTCAATTTCAATTAAGCGCATCCATATTTGCACAATATAAACTATATAAGTCTAGGATCTTTTCAAAACATAGTCTTCTTAAAGTTTGAGTTTCAAAGTCTGCGGAAGCGGGGTGAAACAATATCCTATCTGGTTTTTGTAATACAAGGTAGACCAGAGATCTTTACGGATTTATAACTTATGTGTTTTAAATTGTGAATGTTTAAATAGTACTTCCAGGTGATATGCTCCTTTGTTGCTGTTTGATCCTAAGGTGGGTGCCGTAACAATCTGGATGAGGTAATTACATACCCTGGCAGGGTTTCCGTGGGGTATGGGTAAGCTTTGGTGGTTTGTTGAACTTAATTAGCAATTTGCTAATGTCATCCATTGAATTTGTCTTTCCGTAGGTACAAACTCCATAATTATTCTATCCTGAGGGAATGGCACAAATCACCATGGCAAGGGTTATGAACCATTCTATGTAATTTGAATGAAGTGCAATGTGGCTTAAAGGGGCACGACTAAACTATAGTCTCTTTATAAAAAATCGAGCATCCACTAAAACGTTGTTAGTGGGGCAATAACTGTGCTTTTAATGTATGTTGGAGGACAGCCTGTCACCAAGGGTTTGGTATTAGCTGGGGTTTTCGTTGGCTTTAGCCTTTGTTTGCAACTTTTTTTTTACTTTCCTGGTTCTGCACTTCTCTTGACTATTAGACGATGGGGGGTACCCTGACTCGAGCGATGCTTGTGGTCAGTGCACATGGTGGCTATGACACTCGTCAGAGCGTGGGAACCATAATCTTACCTAGTGAGTTAAATTCCTTATCTTGTGGTTTCTTGCTTATTCGTTGCCAATTCGTAGAGTTGCTAACTGGTGGCTTTTTGTATGGCGACAAGTGATAAAGACCCATGGATGTAGAAGCTATGGTTAGTCGAAGCTCTGCCAACGCGACTAGGGTGATGGTAAGTTCAACCAACCCCCATTATCCTGCCTCTGGTGATTTTGCTGGGATGTGTATCCATCTTTTCCTAGTTTCGAAGGAAACTCCCGTAAGAATTTGGCTTACCGATCCACTTTGGGAGAAATCATGGTCGCTTAAGGTTTGACCAGGGGCTTGACATGGTGTCTCATTGTATTTGAATATGGCAAAGAACTTTGTAATGTAACTGAATGTATTTTTAGGAACTAGGTCTTTTCCTATTAATTGGGTTCCAGTCCTGTACAATGCATTTTTCATTTGAAAGGTAGGATATACTGTTACGATATTCCTATACTCCATCCTAGTCCCACCAGTATTTTGATCATTTGCATTTTCAGTCATGCATGCAACTTTAGGGTTTGCATGCATTCTAGGGTTTGCATGCATCCCAGTCATCAGTCCAGAACCTAGCCCTCAGTTAGCCAGCCCCCATGAGCTTCTCACTATTCAGTTTTAGCCCTCTAGTTGCTTAATGCACCCTTCTTCCTTGATTTTAGCGAGCAACTTGCCCTTCTTCACCTACCAGTCCAGTTGTCACTCAGTTACACTCAGTTACAGTCAGTTATAGTCAGTTACACTCAGTTACACTTGGTTACACTCAGTTACAGTCAGTTACAGTCAGTTACACTCAATTACACTCAATTACACTTAGTTACATTGAGTTACACTCAGTTACACCTACCAGAGTTAGTTTGATTGATGGTTGACAGTTACTTGAGCATTGATCACTCCACTGATGATGATGAAGACTTCCAGTTGCGCTCCGATGATCATGAGGACACCTAGTTGTGCTCCAATGACACTCTATTGATCTTATGATCACTCTGAGAGGCTAATTCGAATTTCCACCTTAGACATTCGAATCCTCTCTACCATTGTATTATTTATTTGTCCATACTATGATTAATTAATTAGTGTGTGTGAAGTATTATTGCTTTTATCCGAGTTCTACTGTACCATATTATTCTGTTGCTCATTATACTATATTGATCACTCTTCTTCTATTTTCCTGCTTAATCATAATTACTCTTGTGAGGTATACATCATCTCTTAGATCTGCTGTGAGGATTTTCACATGGTATCAGAGCATGTTGAGAGTATTGTTTATCTCCATTCTTGAGAGTTTTTTGTAGGTTATTACCAAGATTTCGAGTGCAGCAGTTTATGCATTTTTGCAGCAGTAGTAGTTGCAGTTAGTCTATATTTTTTTTGCAGGTCCTCTACAGCTTCTATGTATTCATCAGGAATTACTCCTCTTGATCCACTCAAATATGATGAATGGAAACCAAGAATGATAGCAGACTTGAAGATCCATGATCTTTTTTATTGTTATTTTGAAAGAGAGTTCGAATCCGCTGAAGAGAAGATTGACTGGTTAAATAAAAGTGACATGCACTTTCAAGAAATAATGTTTTCTTTGTTTGCACGCCAGAGATTCCAATTCAAATATCGTAATGGTGTTGAAACTCCAAAGGAGTTATTGTCAGAACCCAACAATTCTGAAAAATTTTAAAAATTTTAAAATAGCAAATAATGATATTAAATGCAGCCACATGACTGTTTGTTTAGCTTACGTGGTCGTAAATGTGTCTAAAAGATCTCTTGTTATACTTAAATGTTGTTATGGGTTTCTCTTTTCTGCTACTGATTGTTTTATTGTTTTGTAACCACAAGGGGGAGTTTGTATGTTCGAACTGGGCTTACTTAGCTTACGAGCTAATGCAATCGATTTTCTGTCTCTTACAGATCTACAGGTAATAGCGGTCGCTACCTTTAAATCTTTCAAGTATTAAATATCAATTAACAGTACCAATTCATTCAGTAAAAAGTGTAACATGCTAACCAGTTTTTATCAAGTCATCTTAAAGGTAGACGAGCTTCCTACCTCTTGCCAAGTTCAACTTCTGAATATGTTTGAATTTATACTTTAATTTGCAAAGGATTTGGAGTTAAAATTTATCACTATAATTGTTTTTCTCTTAGATTCAGCCATTGCAGGGTTACCTGTCAGTACATGTTTTTTTTCTATTATTAAATTTAAGGATTTGCCTAGTTTGGTGTCGTCTCCTTGTTTTCCATATATGATACTTTGAACAAAATCCATAAACATGTTTGGATTCAGTCTTTCATTTTCATAATTGATTGAACTCATTGTATAATAAGGATGGCAAAGGACCTTTCCCCTTAAGACAATTTTTATGATTTGCGTAACTTAGTGTTCATTAGTTAAAGTTCCATAAAGAAGAATTGACGAGTAATAACTCAGCTGTGCAATGCTATCTCCATATAGAATCGTCATTCATTTAAGCCCTACATCTCTACTATAACTTAGAAAATTGAAAGAGTTATATTATCTCGGGTTCTTTCACATTAGACTAGGGTATACACAATGGAGATAGTTTTTTTTTTTTTTTTTAACTAGCATTTATTTAACCTGAAAACTACCTTCTTGGTGATTTTTATAATAAATTAACATATGCTCCATGTTTGGAACATACTCCAAGTCTTAATCTAGAGTGCTATTGACCAAGCAAGTTTGTATTGAACGCAAGGCAAGATATTTAAGACTTCATTCTAATTTTTTTGATTATTATAGGGTGACAAGTGAACTATCACTATGAAGAATCATACAATAATTTTATGTGCACATGTTATGATTTTTTGTTTAATAAAAAGGATAAGAATCTCATCGAGATTTTAAACTCTATTTCATTAGCATGATTGTAATAATTATAGCACCAAGTGTGCTTGTTCTCCAACATGAAAATCTATAGCATGTGTTAACATGGAATAAATTGCAAGATTGAACTATGGTTCGTAACAATAATTGGATATTCTTACTATGATTTAATTGATTAACAATAATTGGGATATCCTCTTCGGAACTATGGAGTCTCGAACCTACTGCATGGAAATATTTAGGCTGCTACGTGGTTAAACGAGAGCCAAGTGCTTGGCGATATAAAACATGGGGCCTAACCCTACCTCGTCATTATCCTTCGCCTTCGGGCTCGGGTCTTTCTGCAACATCTCTAGGTCTGAGTCTTTGTAGTGGCGCTGTTGATTCAGCTTCCAGGTTCTTACAGTTCCCTTGCTTAAGGTTATCGTTTGGAAGTCTTTAGAATTTGCTGTTGACAGCCATGAAAGTGTTACAATGTCTAGGGTTTATCCCTTGAGTTCCCTTACTAGTCTGGTCTCCATTGTTACAGTGTGCTAGCAGCTTGCATGCTGCCTCAACCTTCGTAATGTCCATAGTGTCGTCTGAGAGTCATTTTTATTTGCTGTTTGGTAGCTGTAGCTGGTCAAGAGTCTAGGGTTTGTATTTTTGTTAACCAAGAACCCCTGTCACAGCGTGATTCATAACTCTCAGTGTGATTTTCTTAAGACTTCCATTCAGGGAAAAAAAACCATTGCTTTTGCTAGCTTAGTTACTTGGTGGAAAGGATGGGGTTTTTACACATCTTGTGTTCGTGGTTAGCAGGATAGTTACTGGAATGGCAGCCTCCTTCAAAACCGGTAAGTTACTGTATTCTCCTTTGCGTTTGCAGTTACAAGGAATTGTTTTTAAACAAAATTAAAGTTTCTAACAGATACTTCTCTGTCTTGCAGGTCCTGGCTCTACTTACGACATGGGTGGCACGAGCTTCAGCAAGTAGCGTTTTCGGGTAAGCCTGGTTCTTACCATGGCAAAATCCTCCTTGTGGGTTGTTTGGGCTGTAGGGTTTTGGTTTGACTTAAAAGTCACGACAGCCTTGCAAAATCTTGTAACTGTAAAATTTAAATGAAAACCAAAAGGGTTTAACCCTGTGTTGGGTTTGGATGCATGGCTTCAGTCGTTGTTGTGGCTATTGGAACTCCTTTCGGCACTTAGGTTGTTTTGATACAGACGAATTGCATTGTAATTTCAGAAGAGAACAAAGGCTTGTGAACCTGTTCTGTAGGTGAGGTTACGACCTCAAGTGTTTGAGTTTTGTTACAACACTTCTTAAAAAGGTTTTTGGGATAACTCCCAGGGTTTCGAAAATAAATCTTAATATAAAACGTTGTCTGTAAATGGCTTGTATGATGTCTGCGTTCTCCTGTAGAATGATGCTAGATACAGTGGTAGGAAATTTTTAAGTATCTAAAACACTTAATGCGTGAAATGGTGACGCGACTGTAGGTGAAGGAAAGGTTTTTAATTCTCAGCGTTTTGTTTTGTGTATTTTTTTTTTTTGTTGAAAGAAAAGGTTATGAACTAGATTATTCTACTGCTGATAAACCCCTATTGATAAAATATCGTAGGGTTTACATCCTAAGTTTTATTGCTAAGCTCTTAATTTATTTGGGGTTTTCACCGAGGTTTCGATAATATAACTTGTGAAAAAGTATTCTTGCTCCTTTGGTTGTTTTAGTACATACAAGAATAGATTCTACGTTTTACAATCTATTATGTAGTAAAAAAGGAGCTACGGCTATGGGTCAGTCATTGTAATTCTTTTCAATGTTTAAATACCTATAACGTCTGGTTTAATACGAACTTACAAAAGTGTTTTTAGTTATATGCTGATTCTGTAGTTTACGTTTTTCTCCTATTGATAGTTTGAGAAACAATTTAAAGATTTTGTAACGATAATGAAACTCGACAATGAGCTGGAAACCGTTCTGTCTGTTTTGTTTGGTTGTGAATTTACTATCTAGGTTTTTCTCTGCTGAATAATTCTTATTGTTAAAAACTGGATTGTTAAGGTCTGATTCCATCAACACAGTCGTGCTTTTGTGTAATTGCTTGTTCAGTAGTTAGGATTTCGACTCTGTCAAAGAAATTAATCAAGTGAAGATATTACTGTACTGTTATTTAGATCGTTGTTTGAGTCAAAAAGGGTTCCTTTCGTATGTTCAAACAATACTAGGTAAATATCCTGTTGAGAAATGGCTCAATCATTTGTATAACAGATAATAATTGTATGTTTGTTAACTAGGGTTTGAATTTTAAATCTCTATAAAGCTATTCTAATAATAGCTACAACTTCTTGTGCAATACTATCTATAATAATATCACTACAGTAGTTTTAAATGGTTATAATTGTTTATGTTCCTATGATGGTTTAAAACAAGTTGTAAATCCAGAGAATGATTACTTGTACTAAAAATACTACCTATCTATTAAACTAAAATAATTAAACTATGTCTAGAATTTACATTAATAATCCGTTGCTTACAATATTACTATTGTATGGCATGCAGGATTAAACATTATCAGTACTGAAATAATGCTAGAAGAAATGCTGTAAACACAATAATTATTTAAAATCTTACATGCTGATATTCTGGGATATTATCTTTTACTAAATTGATATTATTCATACAATTAGACGATAATCATAACAGACATTCATTTAGACTTAATAAACACAAAGCAATAAATAACAGAACCTGTTTAAACCGAGGACAACAACAGCAATGGGAGGCTGTTCCTCCCTACCAACTCCTGGAGAGTGCCCAGACAGCACTTCTCAAGACCCCCGAGCTTGCTCTGGTCTCCCTGGCTGGAACTAGGTGCAGCAATAATTCACTTAGCCAAAACAGCTATAATGGAACAAAGTTCCTGCAGCATTTCTCTCAACAACTTCCTTACTGTATATTTTCCCTTTTGCTCAATGGGACTCCTGAATAACATTCACCAGAATGTATTCTCCCTCCAGAACAATTGAACCCCCAGCTCAGTTCATTGAGTACTATTTAAAAGATTGCCTAGGTCTTTGTTGGGTTAACTGTCATTAATGAGCCACCTGCTCTGATTCCACTTTCTTGGGGAATCATGACCCCAAAATATAGGGAAGTTGCCACCTGCAACTTAGGAAGTGTTTGAGGATGCTGCCACTTGTCTTTTTCCTTTCCACCTAGTTCCATCCACCAGTTTGACCAGTAACCTCTTTTTAACAGCTCTCCCATGCTGTTGTCTCCATAATTTATTTATTAATAATAAAATATTCAGAATTACATTCCATTTATAGTGACTCTGTTGAGTCATTAATTCCTACTTAGCATTAAATTTAACATAATGTGTCAGGAATATAATGAAATAATTACATAATTTTACAAAAATTGGGGTATGTGATAGTTATGGACTCCAAAAGAGATATGGGCTCACCTGGATGGAAAATTTGGCAGAGAGAATGAAGGACTTGGTCCCAACCCATTCGAAAGAAAACAAAGTGATGCATTTGCTCCTCTTGATGGTCTCTCAGATCATGCACTGGTATCATCTCATATTGAAGTTGTTGACAAAGAACTTGAAGATTCTACACTCATGCTCAAACCTTCTTCCTTTTTTGTGCCAGCGCACACTCTAGATATTGCAGAAGGTCCTAAATCCTCTCTTGCACCAGAGTCTATTGGTTTGCATCACGATGACATGATTATTTCGGAGGTCAAAATAGCTTTTGAAGGTAATGCATTCGCTCCTCTCCAGCTAACTCCTCTTTTATACTACTATATGATCATAATTCCATGCTTTCAGAAGGTCATTGAAGAATATGGCCATTGCCATTCGCTTGGGATAATTCCTCATGCATCTACTAGTTTTGATCTCACCTCTCATGGTTCAAAGGAGATCTCAAGAAACCATGATTCAAGTCTTGGATCTAATTTGGATTCTAAGCAATTATTGCCTGGGATAATTTCTCATGCATATGATAGTTTTGATCTCACCCCTGCTGGTTCAAAGGAGATCTCAAGAAACTATTTTTTAAGTCTTAAATTTGATTTTGATTTCAAGCAAAAATGTAATAGGTTTTTTTGGCATAATCTCACCCGTGGTGGTTCGAAGGAGAAGACAAAAGACTATATGCACTTTCACAGATTTGATCCTACCTCGGCTGATTCGAATCACAGGTTCAAGGATCATTCTCATAATGTTGGATTTGTTCTCATCACATTCGATCTGAAGAGCAAGTACAAGCACATGTTTTTTGAGCATGATCCACTTGTTCCCTAGAAGAAGATACCTCCAGACATATGACCAAGCATCACGCATGCTTGAGTTTGGAGCATTAATTTTTATGTGTGCCTTACAGTCTATTTTTTGAGGAGGGGGTATGTTTCCCATGAAATTTTCCCACTTCCTTGGTTTATTGATTGTTATTATTCATTGTATTGGGTGACCTTTGGTCTTAGTTACCAAGGCTCAGGATGGATTAAAGGGGGGTGTTAGGGTATTCCTATACTCCATCCTAGTCCCACCAGTATTTTAATCATTTACATTTTCAGTCATGCATGCACCTTTAGGGTTTGCATGCATTCTAGGGTTTGCATGCATTTTGCATTCATCCCAGTCATCAGTCCAGAACCTAGCCCTCAGCTAGCCAGCCCCCAAGAGCTTCTCACTATTCAGTTTTAGCCCTCCAGTTGCTTAATGCACCCTTTTTCCTTGATTTTAGGGAGCAACTTGCCCTTCTTCACCTACCAGTCCAGTTGTCACTCAGTTACACTCAGTTACACTTAGTTACAGTCAGTTACAGTCAGTTACACTCAATTACACTAAATTACACTTAGTTACATTGAGTTACACTCACTTACACCTACCAGAGTTAGTTTGATTGATGGTTGACAGTTACTTGAGCATTGATGACTCTACTAATGATGATGAAGACTTCCAGTTGCGCTCCGATGATCATGAGGACACCTAGTTGTGCTCCGATGACACTCTATTGATCTTATGATCACTCTGAGAGGCTAATTCGAATTTCCACCTTAGACATTCGAATCCTCTCTACCATTGTACTATTTATTTGTCCATACTATGATTAATTAATTAGTGTGTGTGAAGTATGATTGCTTTTATCCGAGTTCTACTGTACCATATTATTCTGTTGCTCATTATACTGTATTGATCACTCTTGTTCTATTTTCCTACTTAATCATAATTACTCTTGTGAGGTATACATCATCTCTTAGATCTGCTGTGAGGATTTTCACATATATAAGATTTGACTAAATTGTAATGATATCATGGTTGGATTTATTCATACTCTGTAATTTTTGGCACAATGTGTGGCATTGGGGTTTTATCCCTTCACTATGGCTATCACCTATATATATATGATATTTTCTTTAAGATTTACACCCATACTGTGAACTGTGTGAATTTGCAACGATAACAAATGGTACTGCTATTTTGTATTCCTGTTTGAATCTAATCGTTAGATCTCGAAATGGTTTGATACTAAGTGCTATAGGAAAACCCTGTGGGTTTCTATTTGGTAGATTACTATTCAAATGTTCTAAATGAGTACTGGCTTAAACCCCTTTGGTTTTGGTAGACGTAGTTGGATATATATATATTTGGTTGATGAAAAATCAGGGCTACACATAGCATTTTGTCATACATAGGCGTGCCTCCTGTAGGAAGCATTCACCGGTTTAATGTTTGAAGATGCCAGGGGGTTCGAACCTTGACCTAAGTCTCGATAGATTCCTGTGTATAATCCTGTCACACTTGTATTCTTCGTTGAAAGTATTGGATGGTCGTTGGTATAAAATCTAGATTTGGATATGATATTAAATCTATGTGTTGGTAATTTTGTCCCAGATACTAACTTGCTTAATTTTTGTAATGGAATAATTGTACATAATAGGGAAACTATTTTAGTTCGTGGAAGCAGGGACAAAATATCAAACCCTAATTTGAGTTTGAATGTAAGCCGTTGACTGTAATAAACAATGGCTGAAATTGATGTAAAAATGAATAACTAGTTTTGTAATAGTTTATTCTGTCAATTAACAATTTCTGCTAAAACTATCCCAGTGGTTAAATAACTATGAGGAACTTTAAACAAGACATCATAGGAAGATATGAGATACAATAAAGATTTGTTTTCGATGCAGTAAAAACTATAATATGATTGGCTAGCAAAGGCTAGCTACTAGACCTGCTAGACAACCCATTAGATCCTGGGTATTTCTCGAATTTAGGTTAGTATAGAGACTCATACTAATTTAGCATTTTATTTATAAAAGAATTAATTACATGGGGAAATCTCATAGCAATTGTGTACCTACTAATTTTGCAGCTTGCTCCTGCTTATAATACCCTCCTGATCCCTGTAGCCTGTTCCTGTCGATAATGTTGTGCACACTCAGCCAACTGGTCAATGCAAAACTGCTATACTCTTAGCTGACCTATTCACTGATCTTGGATGGATGACTTTGGGACTACCACGTTCATCCCAACCATGATTCTACAACCGTTCCTGGTTCAGTAAGAATCCCCCCAAGCTGGTTCTGACATGCAAATGAGAGATAGAGGCCCTAGATGGTAACTGGTTCAGATCTGGAAAGATTAGGAGCAGAGTTCTTCTTGGCACAATAATACCAAAAGAAAAAGAAAGATGATCCCCAAAATTTGGGGTCTGTCCTCCTTAAGTAGGAAAATCTTGAGATTAGGACTGTTGGAATTTACTGGTTTCTTCAAAATAATTAATTTATAAAATAATATTTGTTTACTTTAACTGCTAGTTCATTAGGAACTAAGACCTCCCAACCTGTTGATTAAAGTGTTTATTTAATATTTTAGATATTTTCATAATAATAATAGTATACAATTTATAATACCACCTAAACATTAATAATTAATATTTAGTAGGTGGCAGCCCACTTATGCATAACTATATATATATATAAAGTGTACACATTTATAAAAGAATATATATATATATATATATATATAATATTTAACCAATATATAATTGAAGCTCCTAAATAATAATACTGCTGGTGGTCTTTAAGCATTTGTTTCACAAGATGCCTCTTTTAGTTCTTTTTAAGGAAAGGGTCCACTTCTTTGGACGGTTTTGGTAAGTTGGTAAAGGCACCTCTAAAGTCTCCCTTTTTGCATGTCAAATTCCCTTCTTTTAACATGGTAGTTCCCGTAATAGATGATGATAATAAGATTTATTTAATCAAGGTGAAATAGTTGTGATAAAACATGCAAGTGCTATTCAGAGTCCTCGTTGACTCAACACTTGAGACGTAGTAACCCCTGAGTGTTCTTCAGAGCCTTTCAACTCAACACTCTGACATGGGCGTTATGCTAGTGCAATTCCAGAGCCTCGACTCAACACTAGAGCTAGAATGTGGTTGTGAGGCACATCTAGGATACTTAAATGTCCTCGGATCCGGTAATAATTTCTTTCAAGCTCAGAGTGCTCCAGGGCTCATTCCCAACACTCAACGTATATCGGGGTTTAGGCCTAGTACGAAATAGAATTCTCTAAATACTTTGGGGCTTAGGCCCAGTATATAGGTCTTTTGTGTGTTCCTGAGTCCATGCTCAACACACTAACTAATCAACCATGTAATTCATGCTCTGCACAGTATAATGTAAAAAACGAGAAAATATCAGTATATCATAATTTTGTAATCACTTCTCAAAATACAACATAGTTTGTTCATTCGGCTTTCCTGCCCCGCATATATTCAACAATGAAACAAATCAGGGTCCATGCCCAATACATCAACTCATAAAGGAAACTAATCAAAACATATTAATGCTATGTAAACATAATAAATCACATATACTGGGCCGTGACCCGACATGACATCATAACATAGTTAGTCAAAAAGTTGGGAAATTACAAAGATGGGACTAGAGCTTGAGGCTCATTTACTCCAAACTAACCACTAAAAGATCTAGGCAATCTATATAATAGCCATCAAATTGTGAACTGATCATCACTTTTCCTGACGAGGAAATTTACCTTGGGGTTTTGTTGTGTTTGCACCCAAGAGATTTGATGAGGGGATATGCTATGTTGTTGATCATGTTGTGAGTCTGCCAAACTCTTATTGAATTCAGGAGGTTGATGCTGAGTGGAGAAGGAATTTTATTTGAGGAGGTTGATGCTAAGTGGAGAAGGCATTTTTGAGTGCCTTTCTTCTACACAGATTCCACCCAGTTATTGGATCAGTAACCAGGCTCGGGGGTTCACTAGAAGTCAGCAGTTGAGCTGCTTCTTCTGAAGCAGGTTGGGAGGAACAGGCCTCCTTGGATGTTTTTCGGCCCTATTGTCATTTACAAGTTCCATTGTCTTATCTATTTTATTTTACAGTCCTGTTATTTATTTAACTTTTACTGTTTATTTTATAAGTTTATTTTAGTTCTTGTGTAAATTAATAATTCTGTATAAATTTGATTTGATTGAATAAAATAGCCTCTGTATTTTTTCCCATGCAAAAAGGAACAACATTGTACTCCAGTACAGAGACAAATTAAGGTAGATAGATATGATAGGCAAACTGCCAAGATGTTGGAAGTACCATTTTATATATTCTATTAAATTATCTGCTGATATTAATTAGTATTATCTACTGCATTTTATTCACAGTACTATTCTTATTTCTATTATTTTCATTAAACAGAGGTTCATTGTCTTAAAAACATTTCTACAATGACTTACATTTATTATTGAAATTTATTGTTGATACAAAAATTAGAATCATACAAGACTTTTATGTCAACTTAAGTTCTCAAATCAAGGTTATAGTTTCTACATTTTTCAATCCCAAAGAATAACTATAGTTTGTTGTTATTTATCATTATTGTACATATAGGACAGAAAGACAAACAAGAACTATCATATTAAAAACCTAGGGTTTTCTCATTTTATTTTCAAAACCATTACCCTTCATTCTATAACTACAAAACATTGTTATTTCCTCTCAGCAAAACTCAAGAAAAACCATTGACATCTTTCCATACTTCGACATAGTTACAGTCTTAGTGCTAACATTAAATCTTACCAAGATATTACATTGTTCACGAAACTACTCTAAACAATAGCGACCACCAAATAGTAAGATACAGTTATGAAAACGAGGAGCAGGACCAAGTCCTACTATCCATACAAAGACAAACCCTGTACTCAAAATAAAAATGCAGCACCTTTTAAAATTATTGAACTACATACAGATCGAAGGTTTCTTTAGTTACAGGCTTTCACACATTTTTTAGTAAATACACAGTCCCTTCATTATTCTTAAACATCACCCAGTACCCTTTTCTATCTATTTTACATTTCCAAGTTTCACCATTCATAAAGAAAATATAGCAGTAGAGAAATTGAAACCTAGATTACAAACCCCCATTGTTTATATTTCATAACATCACAGACATCAAATAAAAATGAGAGTAACAGGTGTTTTGAAGCTCAGCTACACAAACTACATCTTCATGATACATCAAATTCAAACACAGAGGTCTGCCAAATACCAAGTTTCATATCCATATTTTTATTTGACGAGACATAGGTTATGTTCACGGACCAAGCCCCATATTGACGAAACAAAACAAGAAACATCAACATAGAATTGTAAACATTCTTTATAAGAAAAACTCGATAGAGCTAGAAGCTCTCAACAATAGGAGTACATTGCTCAGATTCAACTCACAAATCCAAAACACAGTTTAGTAACCTAAACATCGTTGCATCGACCCTATTAAGTTGAAGGGTATCCATATTACAAGCATGAAAACAAGGCTATTACAACTATGGCCACAACATTGCCAGGAATCCAACATTTTAAAATTGTTGAAGCCAGGTCTGCATATTTCATGACAGGATCACCCACAAGGGTTATGCCACCGAGGCTTACTGGTGGAAGCGAGACCTAATCTCCTTGGAGCTTTCAATAGCTGCAGCACCCAGAATGATAGAATTTTACTTGCAAACAAAGCCATTACAATCTAGTTAAAGTCCTCCACGATATTACAATGTTTGAAACTGGTACAACATTACATAGTTCATTCATAGAATCCAAATGCATTACCTTGATTTACAGAAGCTCGAATGCTAGAGTATCAAAGTACAAAAAACCAAACTCGAATCCACAAAATAACAAGAGCAAGAAAACCCTCTTTAAGAACTACGTTGACAATTGCAGATTGAGACTCACACACACTATCTATCTTTAAAACCAAGCTAGTAACACAATAACCAAAGGTTTCACCATCAATTCCGAGCAAGGGAGTTCACATTTTCAACAGGAACAAAACCCTACTATCAAGCAGCCTGCCGACCATCTTCTCTCAAACTCTAACCTTCCAAATGAATGCGTGAAGGCAACAATAATGTTATGGCAAGATTGACTTAGGGTTTTACACATCTCAACGATCGAGACAAGAGATCAACGATCAAGAATGAGCCAGCGAGTCACGATAGTACCAAGGAAAAGATATGACCAGATAACAATCAATAAACCTCATTTAATAACAACACAGTTGGATGCCATATCACCCAGGGCTAAGCTTACATCTCGGTGAAGCATCGCCATTTCTTACCACTAATATCACATGGAGCTAGAACACGTAGGTACCAGCGTAGCAACCACTAACATCACACAGGATCACATTTATTGCGGAGATCTCACTGGGAAATCTGGCTGACCCTCGATTGCAATGACATTAAATTCACATCAGCATCGAGTTATGGTGACAACGAAATTCTCAGGATCCTATCACTGTTGATGTATATGTAACTTCAGAATGTATTTCACATATATGTATATTGTATTCCTATAGAGATGTTATTATTCCTCTATACGGAAGTGTCGTCATTTATATTGTAAGTGTTGTAACTTATACTTGATGGGTTATTAGACCACCCTAGTGGGAGTCGGCCTAGTCAGCATTATGTTAAGTGGTTAAGTTGAGGCCGACCTAGTTGAGTAAAGTTCAAGTCAAGTTAGTGTATAAATAGAGAATGTGTCTCTCTCATTTTACACATTCTATTCTCTCACTCACACTTTGGAGAGTGGTGCACTTGTGGAGGAGGAGGCTCTGCTTCTAGGAGAAGACTATCTCTTGTATTCTGGTTGTATCATTTCTCTATCTATCTCTGAGGAAGTTATTGGGGTTTTTCACCTTTATGGTTTTCCCCAAGTAAACTCTATGTCTCTTGTGTGCTTGCATTATTGTGTCCATGATCGATATGCTGTAGATTTGGTGTACATGTTGTTCTCTCAGTTAAGATCCTAGATTAGATTGAAGTAAATTCTGAAAATTTAACATGGTATCAGAGCTAGACTGATAGAAGGCATGATATGGCATGTATGACACTTGTTGCACTTACGATGCTAGGGCTTGATATAGCAAAAACCAGTCATCGTAGCACTTTTGCTATAAATATGTTTTAGTGAAGTTTTCAGATCTAAAACTTTTACAGGTCCAAGATAATATCCCCATGTACCTTGTATCCAAAGGACAACCTCTAATTCGTTGTACTTTGTGATTTATGATTTGTACAATATAGGGTTTCTGCCTCTTCCAAATCTGAGTCAAAATCAGGTGACCTTGGGAAAAAGGTCATAACTTGGGATAGGAAGATCCAAATGAAATGTCCTAAAAAGTGATAGGTAGTACACAGACTGTAATATCACAAGAAAATTTTTCAAAGGCCGAAGTTGAACTAGTGACACGTGGCATGCCGTACAAGTTCACTCTCCTGTATTATCCCATAAACAGGTCATGTTGGGACACTTGGCATAACTCCCTCTCAGAGAATCCAATTGATTTCATACCTATTGAGATAGAAATATAACAGGTCGGGATATCTCAGAAAAATTGTTCAGAGGCTGAAGTTGAACCAGTGACACATGGCACGCCGTACAAGTTCGCTCTCCTATATTATCCCATAAACAGGTCACGTTGCGACACTTGGCATAACTCTCTCTCAGAGAATCCAATTGAGGTCAGACCTGTCAGGATGGAAAGATAACAGGTTGGGCTATCTCAGGAAAAAATTTCAAACCCTGTGTATTGAAAAGTTCAGAGTTACACCAGAAACAATCAAGTACATATTTATGTCAAAACAAAATTATTTTTGAGTACCTTCATTCATGGATTCCGGAATTTAGGGCTTCGAAGAAAGTTGGAATTTTTGTAAGCGGAGACCACAGCTGGATGCTACTCATCAAAATCGAAATTCAGAGACCAAGATCATATTTTTTGGTTGGACAAAAGGTCGGGCTTGATTAAACCCGAGTTCGGGACTTTGATCGGAAAGATGGAAAATTAGGGCTTCTGCAGAAATTGGAATTTTGGAAATCTGTGACCACGGATGGAAGCTCCCCAGAAAAATCGAATCTTAGAGTTTTGAATCAAATCTTTTGGTTGGTTGAAGCTTTGGGAAACTCAAACCCTAATTCAGGGTCCTCCCTAGTAAATCAAGAAATCTAAAAGGCAATTTCGAGGGGTGAAACTTTGCAGTTTTCAAATTCTGAATATACCAACTTGATCAGCTCATCAAGGCGCACATTTCTATCCTTTCGGAAGTTTGAAATTAAAAGTTTGAATTTTTGGGGTTTCTTTGACAAACCCTAATCCAGCTCTAGGACCAGTTCTTGCAAATCAAGTGGATTGGGTTAATCCTAGAATAAGATGGATTGGTCACCTGCATAAGTGAAGAAGTTCCCATCTCAGAGGGAGATGAGGCTAAGGCCTTCCATAAGAAGATTACAAACAATCTTGACAGGTATGGCTTATAGGTGTAATATCCCTCCTTTGATTCCCTTATTATTTTAAGATGTAATTGAATATTGTATTGATTTACTAGTGAGGAGCTCAAGGCCAAGGCCCCACCAATAAACCATGAGATATTTATCATTTATTTTTCATAAGTTGTAATGGTTGATATAAAATTGGGACAATGACGCAACTAACCAAGTGCACCGCAATCCACTACGGGAGAGGTTAAGAGATAAAATTCGAACGTATTTCCTAGAGTTGGGCAGTAAAAGGAAAACGCTACCACGACTGGGAAAATTGAATACCTCCCTTCAACCCTACGGATACGAATGAGTGACTATGCATTATAGAGAAAGAATAAGTTAGTATTATAGTCTTGACTATCTCAAATAACTTGGGGTACAAGATGTTACAAACACATCATTATATGCATCTAGGCTATCATTTCCTAGTAAGTTATAATATATATATATGTATGATATCTATATGTATATATATATATAGGCATACATATGAATATATATTCATTGTGAATTTATATAGTATTATAAAATCATAGAGTAATGTTGAGTTTGATGTAACGCCTCAAGAAGATCTAGTGACGGGGAGGTGCCAAACCTAATATTACGGGATTCCGGTTGGCCTCTCCCACTCATAGAGGAATTCGAGCCTTGATTTGTTGTAGGAAATCGAAACCTACCACTTGGCGTTCTCTTGATCTATAGATGGCGGAGGGTATCTTCCTAACTTGGGCGGGTTCTCCAATGAAAGATGAGATTGTTTTTTATAAGAAGACACAAGTGGTAGGAGGGAGGAATGGAGATGGGGAGAAATCGGCAATGAGAACTAGATATCCCTACGATGTGAAGTAGGAGGGTGAGGAAGGAAACCCTAAGATTTCAATGTGGTAGAATGCCTATGCAACAAAGATTGGTAGAAAATTTTATCTCGATGGATTCTTTACTTAACGCGAGGCATACTCAGATAAGTAATTTCTTATTGATAGAGAATAGTTATTCTAAAGTAAACATCTGCACTCATATCTGTTTATTTGATTAGGTGATCTTAGCAGAAGAGTAACGCAATCGCTGCTGCGATTTAGTTTAAAGCAAATTAATATTTAAGGAATATAGTTTGTTGTTTGAGTTTGAATTTTGAAGAGGACAGCTAGACAAAGTCGATCCCCAATCACTGCTATGATTTAGCTTAAGGAAATTTATAAATATGATATATATATATTGCTGCCTGAGTTTGGAAATGTTGAGGAGAGGACCTAGATTGAAATCATAGTGTATGATTTCTCTGCTTATATTCTTTTTAGGATTTGAAATAGAGTTTAGATCGCTGATATTTTTATGTCGAGATCGAAATCGTTTTCCTTGATTGATTCATTGGTGAAGCCGCAAATCTGTTTATATGTTGAGTGTAGAATAAGTCGATGTCTTCAGATCTCGGATGTCTTAGTTATTCCTGAAAACAATAGTTCTGTTGTGTATGAGGTATGTTGAATTTCGATTTCCCAAAACGTGGATCTTTGCATAAAAGACAAAGCCAAGCTTGTATTCTTCTTTTCGAACATAACCATAGTGAATCACTTCTAATCTCTATTGAAAGTCGTAGATCTCAATGGGAGTGCTACAATAGGTGCATCTGATGTTTGCTATTTTTGATAGCTAGGTTCTTGCATTTTCAGTATGTTCATTTCACTATCAAATCACTGCGTGGTCTAGTGGTGTATGCGTGGATCCCCTTATACTGTATCCTATGTATTGTTTTTTTTAAATGGAAATTACATAGTTGTGCACATTGCATTGCTTAAACGTAGATCCCTATCAGAAGGGTAGTAGTGTGCAAAAATGTGAAAGTTCTCTGTAGAGAATAGAGACAGAAATGCTTAGACTTATATAAAGTACATCCTTTTTCATAAGGTTAGTGGTGCACAAAAATGTGGTAGATCTCTAAATAGAACATGGACGGAATTGTATATATATGCTTATGTGTTTTATTTTTACGTAGTGCGGAACCTGTCATAAGGATATTAGTGCCCAGAAGTGTGACCGATCTCTATAGGAAGCAAAGACATAAATTTATATGCTTATAGGATTTACATGGTTTAAGGTTGATCCTTGTCAGAGAACAATAGCGCCTAATATGGTATGACCTCTGTAGAAACCTAGATAGGGTTGTCATCGTTCTACTTCTGGTTATGCTCTGAGCATGTGTAAGCGTTTGCTAGGGTTGTCATGCTCTTATCTCTTGTACCATGGATTATGATTAAGCATTTGGATCTTCGAAGTTCCAGAGTTATCATGGTTTATACCACTGCTTAATTTATGCTTTTATTGCTATGTCTAAAATTGTTGGGTTCTAGGCAGTTGTGGAAGAGGTGATGGGGTTTTCCATATGATGTCGATTTGAATGAAGGAAAAATCATTTCATTATGA
Source organism: Larix kaempferi (assembly GCA_027924585.1). Taxonomy (NCBI): domain Eukaryota; kingdom Viridiplantae; phylum Streptophyta; class Pinopsida; order Pinales; family Pinaceae; genus Larix; species Larix kaempferi. Next base: position 6,746,799 of record BSBM01001073.1, read on the forward strand.
TAGTGGACATTTTTATAGAGGTTCTTTATCTTGAGAGATATTTAGATTTCCTAGAAAGGTTTAGATGACGTGGCCTCGCATTCTTATGATTGTGCTTATCACTTTTGCTTTAGGAATAAGGTGTGTTTATTATACTTTGGATTGATAAACAGTGAAATTCCTTACCAACCAATCCATCCCATCATCTGCTTATAGCACATAAACTTTGTATTTTAGTTGTGTTAATACTTGTTTTGGATGTTGGTTGCGGTGTGGTGCATTTTGTAGATAATTTATAATTATTGAATATATGTTATTTCCGGATAGGGGAAAAATCTTTCTGCTTATGTCCAAATACGTAATACATTGCTGTCATAGGTTCCTTGGGAAAGAGATGGCCAAGTAGAGGCATGATCCATGTGTTTTACTTAATAATTATTATTGATCTGTTCGAAATCAACAAGGAATAATCCCTTGTAAGGATTCTGAGATAGGCTTTGGATATTTGAAATTACTCTCCATGAGAGAGGTGGTAAGAAAGCTGGAAGTAAGTATAGTAACATTGGTGTTGCTGGATGTAAGCTCTATTTTGATAATTAATACAAGATGCGACTCTCCTTTGGTGGATGTAGCCCAATGTGATTGGGTGAACCACGTACATTTTGTCTCCCCATGTGTATGACTCTATTGTTTATGTCTTGTCAATAATTCTTGTTTCACATGTTTATGTCTTAATGGTTATGTCTTGTCAGTAATTCTTGTTTTGCATGTTTATGTCGTAATGATTATGTTATGTCGTAATGATTATGTCTTGTTTCGCATGTTTATGTCTTAATGGTTATGTCTTGTCAATAAGTCTTAACTAAGTGTTTATTCATAGAATGTGTGTGGAAATGATTTTTGTGAAGGCATTTTGTTATGATAGCATGCAGCTGTATAGTTCCTTTACATATAATGGTCTCAAAAGAGATCCATGGAGTTGTAATGGTAACACTTAATAAAATAAGTAAATTGACTATTATAAGAATGTCAAGTGTAGGAATAAGGGTTAAATAAATGTTATCTATTTTATTGAACTCGATCATAAATATTTTTATTGTGAGGATATCTAATGGAAGAAATTTTAACTTTCACCAATTTACTAACTCACAAATCCTAGAGATGTTACAAGTGGTATCAGAGCACAGGTTGCAAACACTCGGGCTTAGTTGGGCTCAGCGCGAGGAAGAGAAATATAAGGTTGGTTGAACCGAGGAAGGTATTCTACCTATGAGACGCAACTAAACGAATCCACCTTTACGTAACCGATAAGGCGTCCGTGGGTTGATTGAAAGTAAGTCTCTCTTGCCGAAGCATAATGTTTTAAAAAAAAAACTCACCAAAGAGATCTAGGTACAAAGTATATTTTCCCACTACTTATGTACCTTGATAGACTAGGGTTGTGCATATAATTACTATTCATGTGCTACTTATGGATATTTCCTTGATAGGGATACCCCAAAGAATGTTTATTATGTTGCATAAGTACCTAAATGTTGTTAGTGGAAAGGGTGGGTAAATAACCTTAATCCTTGGTTCTCAAAACTAAATTGGGTATACCATTATAGAAGAATAGACCCTTTGTTAGCAGGTGACTAAATATATGTGTAGTTATATTGACAAAGAACAGGATACGGATGCGATTGAAAGTCCGCTTGAGTAATTAACTAAATTATACAAATTGCAAAGATATTATTGAGCAATGATCTTGCTACCCTTGCATTTAAGTAAATCAATACCACACAAATGAGGATGCTTTATTATTGCATGTATGTTGATACATCGCGCATGAAGACAATATGTGAAAATAGGAGAAAATATATTCAGATGTGAAAAAGGTTTTGTTAAAACATTATGATGTATGAACATTAACATAGTGGTAATGTAGGAAACCGTAACTGAGATAGTTAATACTTTTTGTAATGAAGGAAGCATCATTATGTTGACATTAAGATTTTGTTCTTAAAGCATCAACTAGGAAAGTGTAGGTTATCATTTATTACTAAGAAGATAAGTATATATATATATATATATTCATGTGCTTTCTGATTAGGTGTTATGATGCATATGATAAAAATGCATGAATACATTTTTTTCCAAGATTTATGATGACTTGCTATCCGTGTACAATTATATATTTGTCAAAATGATTATTTTTTTAAGGGATAAAATTATAGTGGTTCATGTATTAAATGTGTAGACGGAAATCAAGAGTATGCTTTGTGATACGAATAAGAGTATTGGAAACCTAGAACCAACATAAAATACTCATACAAGTTAGTAGAATGCAGTAATTTCCGACGTCTTTATGTTGCTGCAAGGAATAACTTTTATAATTTAGATGAACAATCTAAGCATCCTATATTGTAAAAGATCCATTAAGGAGGATTTAAGACAACTTTAAAGGTCCTTTAAGATTTGAGAAAAGTGGGATGGTCTTGAACAAGTTACTTTCGCGAGCAAGTTTGTAAATTCGTAAAATGCTACTGATCCTTAATGATGAATGTTGTAAAAGTACATGTTGCAGGAAGAGACAACGGGAATAAAGCATGTAACCGAAGCATGAATATTATCTAATTATGAAGAAATCATAATATTGTTTTGTGACATTGAGGCACGCTTGTAACCTTGCATGTAGGTTGAAACGAAAGGTAGGTAGTTATTGTTATAAATGTGTGCAAGTACATACATATATATGTAAAACAATGTATTGATGTTAGTGCATACAAAAGTGGTATATCTAAATAGGATTCGAATGAGAATTAGAGAGACATATCGTCCTTCCAAATAAATTATGAGACTTGACAATTTAGGGTTTAACCCTAGTCTCCGGATTTCGTAAGGAGGAAGGAAGTCACCAAATGAAATAACTCTCACCGGTTCTTATTATTCGTTATGAATCATAGTGTTAATTTGATTATGCTAACTGATGATGATGTGGTGTAATGTGTCTTGGGGACATATTCCAGGTTCAGGTTATTACCAAGGTTAGTATGAAGAGGAATGCATTACTTCGAAGTAGAACATATGATCATGGAAATTTTCCTTCTAAGATAGTTATTCTTATGGTATTGATCAATCAGAGTTTTTAGTTTGCTTATTTTTGAGATGGATGATAAGCAGTTATGTCTAAAGTGTATCTCGATGATTGAGGTAAGAAACGTATTTTTTGCAACTTTCATATAGGAAAATCCATGAAGTCGAAGTTGTGATAGTTAAAAGTAGCAATACGAAGAGAGTTACTTGTGATGAATAGAGGTACTTGACAGTTCAAACATGGTACATACCAGCGTGTTTTTCACTCACAAAAGTTTAGTAAGAAGAGAATGTTTTGATCAAGTATGGATATTGCAATGTGAAGGATGAGTTTCTTATATTTTCTTTATTTTACGCATAGGAAAAGATCTCCTTACAAATATTTTATTTTGTTGTTAACAGGTGAATTAGGCATATGGTCGAAATTCTGTGGAACCTGTGGAAAGATAAGAGCATAAATGTTATGCATGGTAAAGTAAGGGGGTGAGGATTTACGACCCACATCACAACTGTCATTTATTCTTTTAATTTTGATAATTATTGTGGAATAAAGAACTAGACCCAAATTGGTGAGAGTAATCGTATGGATACAAAATGGAATATGATGAAATAATTGATTAAATAAAAAGATTTTCCTAGACTCAAGCGAGGAGGCTTGATGGAAAAAAAAAAAATGTTCTGGGACTCAAGCGAGGAGGCTTGAGCTGAAATAAAATTTTGGGACGCAAGCGAGAAGGCTTGAGGGGAATTGTGTAAAGAGTGCATTTATGGCACTGAAAAACTCCCTAAAATCAGGGATTTGATAGCCGCCAGGATTCGCGAAGGAATTGGCGAGTTTTAAAGACCTAGGCAAACTACAAGAGAATGCATATGCGGGAGGCAGGACGCTGCTTACTATGCATGAGAGAAAGTAATTCTACGTGTGCACTATGGTGTTAGGCAAGAAATCTCTGAATGAATTGTTGTGTGAGCACTGAGGTGTTAGGCAAGAATTTCCGGGATCAAGTGAATGTTGTGTTTTGGAATAAATTAGCAGGCTAAATTCTTGAAAACACTAGATTTATGTGTGCTTGTGATGATAAAAGAAAAAGAAAAAAAAACGATGACAAATATATTCCACAAATTGCAAATGCTAGGTTGCAATAAAATGACTCATTGTTTATGTGTTGATTTTGATTATGGAATTGAAGATAATAGTTTTTATGGTCCTTAGAATTCCGCTTTTGTAGAAAAATGCAGGTATGATTGAAAGCAACTTGCAAAAAGTCCAGGAAAAGTCCGAAGACGGTCCAAAATAGAAATAAATAGCATGCAAAGGATGACTCAAGTGGAAGCAAGAACAAGAGACAAATTTATTGAACACTGAGGACGGTGTTATTCTTAAGGGGAGGAGGATGTAATATCCCTCCTTTTATTCCCTTATTATTTTAATATGTAATTGAATATTGTACCGATTTACTGGTGAGGAGCTCAAGGCCAAGGCCCCACCAATAAACCATGAGATATTTATCATTTATTTTTCATAAGTTGTAATGGTTGATATAAACTTGCGACAATGACGCAACTAACCAAGGGCACCGCAATCCACTACGGGAGAGGTTAAGAGACAAAATTCGAACGTATGTCCTAGCGTTGGGCAGTAAAAGTAAAACGCTACCACCACTGGGAAAATTGAATACCTCCCTTCAACCTTACGGATACGAATGACTGACTATGCATTATAGAGAAAGAATAAGTTAGTATTATAGTCTTGACTATCTCAAATACCTTGGGGTACAAGATGTTACAAACACGTCATTATATGCATCTAGGCTATCATTTCCTAGTAAGCTATAATATATATATGTATGATATCTATATGTATATATATATATATATAGGCATACATATGAATATATATTCATTGTGAATTTATATAGTATTATAAAATCATAGAGTAATGTTGAGTTTGATGTAACGCCTCAAGAAGATCTAGTGACGGGGAGGTGCCAAACCTAATATTACGGGATTTTGGTCGGCCTCTCCCACTCATAGAGGAAGTCGAGCCTTGATTTGTTGTAGGAAATCTAAACCTACCACTTGGCGTTCTCTTGATCTACAGATGGAAGAGGGTATCTTCGTAACATGGGCGGGTTCTCCAATGAAAGATGACACTGCTTTTTATAGGAAGACACAAGTGGTAGGAGGGAGGAACGGAGATGGGGAGAAATCGGCAATGAGAATTGGATATCCCTACGATGTGAAATAGGAGGGTGAGGAAGGAAACCCTAAGATTTCAATGTGGTAGAATGCCTATGCAACAGAGATTGGTAGAAAATTTTATCTCGATGGATTCTTTACCTGACGCGAGGCATACTCAGATAAGTAATTTCTTATTGATAGAGAATATTTATTCTAAAGTAAACATCTGCACTCATATCTATTTATTTGATTAGGTGATCTTAGCAGAAGAGTAACGCAATCGCTGCTGCGATTTAGTTTAAAGCAAATTAATATTTAAGGAATATAGTTTGCTGTTTGAGTTTGAATTTTGAAGAGGACGACTAGACAAAGTCGATCCCCAATCACTGCTACGATTTAGCTTAAGGAAATTTATAAATATGATATATATATATATATATTGCTGCCTGAGTTTGGAAATGTTGAGCAGAGGACCTGGATTTGTAACGTCTCCAGCTTAACCCTATTGCATTAATATTGTAAATGATGTAAATATTGTCATTTAGTCATGGTGAGGAGCTCAAGGCCAAGGTTCCGCCACTGACTTATCGTTTTATGTATCGGCAATTAGAATAGATGCATATGGTCCTTGTGCTAGCAGTGCACAATGTAAAATCGGACATCATGTAAATATGCAATTTTAATGAGAAAACCCACAACCAGCTACGCAATGCAACAAAAGAGATGGGGGCATGATCTTTACAAGGAAGAGGGAAGGAAAATAACCGAACCCTTGAGCCAATGGTTTTAATCCATGTGTCAATGAGAAAACCCATAAACCACCAACTACCCATTTTGTCTCATGCACCCAATCATTTAATTCTTCCAAAGATTGGTTGAGACAATAAATGCCTTGGGATGGGAGAGGTATGGCTGTCAATTTTCGTGCATGGGCAAGCCATCAACTTGGAAAATCGTGTTTTTGCTTGTTGGGCAAAAAAACCCCCACGAAATTGGCCCAAAGCCATTCTTCACCGATGGCCATTCTTCCTCTCACGCAATCTGAGCTCCCTGAAGTTTATCCTCACGTTTTTTGGCCATAACCCTGCGTTTTTCCATTCCTAGAAACTCGTTTTGGTATTTTGGAGCAGCTGGGGAAGGAGGGATGCGATTTTTGACTGAGGGAGAGGTCGTTTTTGCCCTTGGGGTGTTTTTCTGGAATGGGTTGCTCTCCTAGTCGATTTCTCCTAGTGGCCACTTCATTTTGAGTCTACCCACGTTTTTCTGGAACTGGTAGAAACCCACTATTGGAAACTTCACTGTATAGGCGTTTTTCTCATGCCCAACACTTATGCTTTTGATGATGCATGCACCCATCTCTTAACAGCCTGAGAAACCCAATTGCTGATTGGCTTGGCTGAGTTTGATATACCTTTGGCTATGTGGGAGCCTGTTTTCCCCTTTTCCTTGTGGAGATCATGGCCAGCTTGGGGGTGGCAGTGGTGCTGAGATATTGAGGAGCACACTGGCCTATGGTTGGGTGGAACGTTGCAGAAGCGTAGCTGGTTGCTCGGGAACTACTTGATTTAAGATAAGTATTCTCGTTTGATAGTTTGATATTGTTTAGATTGATGAATGGCATGAAAATACTGACTGTATAATGGATGTGAAATCGTTGATTTCCGTTGTGTTTCTCCCCTAATTATACATCCCATAGCTCTTTTAAATCATGTGAGTGCTTGGTTATAAGTTTATGGGGCTAGATGCCCCGTTTTAGCCTCACGATCCTCTCCATTGCACTGGTGTGATGGGTGGGGACGTGACAGGATTGAAATCATGGTGTATGATTTCTCTGCTTATATTCTTTTTAGGATTTGAAATAGAGTTTAGATCGCTGATATTTTTATGTCGAGATCGAAATCGTTTTCCCTGATTGATTCATTGGTGAAGCCGCAAATCTGTTTATATGTTGAGTGTAGAATAAGTCGATGTCTTCAGATCTCGGATGTCTTAGTTATTCCTGAAAACAATAGTTCTGTTGTGTATGAGGTATGTTGAATTTTGATTTCCCAAAACGTGGATCTTTGAATAAAAGACAACGCCAAGCTTGTATTCTTCTTTTCGAACATAACCATAGTGAATCACTTCTAATCTCTGTTGAAAGTTGTAGATCTCAGTGGGAATGCTGAAATAGCTGCATCTGATGTTTGCTATTTTGGATAGCTAGGTTCTTGCATTTTCAGTATGTTCATTTCACTATCAAATCGCTGCGTGGTCTAATGGTGTATGCGTGGATCCCCTTATACTGTATCCTGTGTATTGTTTTTTTTAAATGGAAATTACATACTTGTGCACATTGCATTGCTTAAACGTAGATCCCTGTCAGAAGGGTAGTAGTGTGCAAAAATGTGAAAGTTCTCTGTAGAAAATAGAGACATAAATGCTTAGACTTATATAAAGTACATCCTTTTTCATAAGGTTAGTGGTGCACAAAAATGTGGTAGATCTCTAAATAGAACATGGACGGAATTGTATATATATGCTTATGTGTTTTATTTTTGCTTAGTGCGGAACCTGTCAGAAGGATATTAGTGCCCAAAAGTGTGACCGATCTCTATAGGAAGCAAATACATAAATTTATATGCTTATAGGATTTACATGGTTTAAGGTTGATCCTTGTCAGAGAACAATAGCGCCTAATATGGTATGACCTCTGTAGAAACCTAGATAGGTTTGTCATCGTTCTACTTCTGGTTATGCTCTGAGCATGTGTAAGTGTTTGCTAGGGTTGTCATGGTCTTATCTCTTGTACCATGGATTATGATTAAGCATTTGGATCTCCGAAGTTCCAGAGTTATCATGGTTTATACCACTGCTTAATTTATGCTTTTATTGCTATGTCTAAAATTGTTGGGTTCTAGGCGGTTTTGGAAGAGGTGACGGGGTTTTCCATATGATGTCGATTTGAATGAAGGAAAACTCATTTCATTATGATAGTGGACATTTTTATAGAGGTTCTTTATCTTGAGAGAGATTTAGATTTCTTAGAAAGGTTTAGATGACGTGGCTTCGCAATCTTATGATTGTGCTTATCACTTTTGCTTCAGGAATAAGGTGTGTTTATTATACTTTGGATTGATAAACAGTGAAATTCATTACCAACCAATCCATCCCATCATCTGCTTATAGCACATAAACTTTGTATTTTAGTTGTGTTAATACTTGTTTTGTATGTTGGTTGCGGTGTGGTGCATTTTGTACATAGTTTATAATTAGTGAATATATGTTATTTCCGGATAGGGGAAAAATCTTTCTGCTTATGTCCAAATATGTAATACATTGCTGTCATAGGTTCCTTGGGAAAGAGTTGGCCAAGTAGAGGCATGATCCGTTTGTTTTACTTAATAATTATTATTGATCTATTCGAAATCAACATGGAATAATCCCTTGTAAGGATTCTGAGATAGGCTTTGGATGTTTGAAATTACTCTCCATGAGAGAGGTGGTAAGAAAGTTGGAAGTAAGTATAGTAACATTGGTGTTGTTGGATGTAAGCTCTATTTTCATAATTAATACAAGATGTGACTCTCCTTTGGTGGACGTAGCCCAATGTGATTGGGTGAACCACGTACATTTTGTCTCCCCATGTGTATGACTCTATTGTTTATGTCTTGTCAATAATTCTTGTTTCGCATGTTTATGTCTTAATGGTTATGTCTTGTCAGTAATTCTTGTTTTGCATGTTTATGTCGTAATGATTATGTTATGTCGTAATGATTATGTCTTGTTTCGCATGTTTATGTCTTAATGGTTATGTCTTGTCAATAAGTCTTAACTAAATGTTTATTCATAGAATGTGTGTGGAAATTATTTTTGTGAAGGCATTTTGTTATGATAGCATGCAGCTGTATAGTTCCTTTATATATAATGGTCTCAAAAGAGATCCATGGAGTTGTAATGGTAACACTTAATAAAATAAGTAAATTGACTATTATAAGAATGTCAAGTGTAGGAATAAGGGTTAAATAAATGTTATCTATTTTATTGAACTCGATCATAGATATTTTTATTATGAGGATATCTAATGGAAGAAATTTTAACTTTCACCAATTTACTAACTCACAAATCCTAGAGATGTTACAAGTGGTATCAGAGCACAGGTTGCAAACACTCGGGTTTAGTTGGGCTCAGCGTGAGGAAGAGAAATATAAGGTTGGTTGAACCAAGGAAGGTATTTTACCTATGAGATGCAACTAAACGAATCCACCTTCAGGTAACCGATAAGGTGTCCCTGGGTTGATTGAAAGTAAGTCTCTCTTGCCGAAGCATAATGTTTTTAAAAAAAAACTCACCAATGAGATCTAGCTACAAAGTATATTTTCCCACTACTTATGTACCTTGATAGACTAGGGTTGTGCATATACTTACTATTCATGTGCTACTTATGGATATTTCCTTGATAGGGATGCCCCAAAGAATGTTTATTATGTTGCATAAGTAACTAAATGTTGTTAGTGGAAAGGGTGGGTAAATAACCTTAATCCTTGGTTCTCAAAACTAAATTGGGTATACCATTATAGAAGAATAGACCTCTTGTTAGCAGGTGACTAAATATATGTGTAGTTATATTGACGAAGAACAGGATATGGATGTGATCGAAAGTCCGCTTGAGTAATTAACTAAATTATACAAATTGCAAAGATATTATTGAGCAATGATCTTCCTACCTTTGCATTTAAGTAAATCAATACTACACAAATGAGGATGTTTTATTATTGCATGTATGTTGATACATCGCGCATGAAGACAATATGTGAAAATAGGAGAAAATATATTCAGATGTGAAAAAGGTTTTGTTAAAACATTATGATGTATGAACATTAACATAGTGGTAATGTAGGAAACCGTAACTGAGATAGTTAATACTTTTTGTTATGAAGAAAGCATCATTATGTTGACATTAAGATTTTGTTCTTAAAGCATCAACTTGGAAATTGTAGGTTATCATTTATTACTAAGAAGATAAATATATATATGTATATATATATTCATGTGCATTCTGATTAGGTGTTATGATGCATATGATAAAAATGCATGAGTACATTTTTTTCAAAGATTTATGATGACTTGCTATCCGTGTACAATTATATATTTGTCAAAATGATTATTTTGTTAAGGGATAAAATTATAGTGGTTCATGTATTAAATGTGTAGACGGAAATCAAGAGTATGCTTTGTGATACGAATAAGAGTATTGGAAACCTAGAACCAACATAAAATACTCATACAAGTTAGTAGAATGCAGTAATTTCCGACGTCTTTATGTTGCTGCAAGGAATAACTTTTATAATTTAGATGAACAATCTAAGCATCCTGTATTGTAAAAGATCCATTAAGGAGGATTTAAGACAAGTTTAAAGGTCCTTTAAGATTTGAGAAAAGTGGGATGGTCTTGAACAAGTTACTTTCGCGAGCAAGTTTGTAAATTCGTAAAATGCTACTGATCCTTAATGATGAATGCTGTAAAAGTACATGTTGCAGGAAGAGCCAACGGGAATAAAGCATGTAACTGAAGCATGAATATTATCTAATTATGAAGAAATCATAATATTGTTGTGTGACATTGAGGCACGCTTATAACCTTGCATGTAGGTTCAAACGAAAGGTAGGTAGTTATTGTTATAAATGTGTGCAAGTACATACATATATATGTAAAACAATGTATTGATGTTAGTGCATACAAAAGTGGTATATCTAAATAGGATTTGAATGAGAATTAGAGAGACATATCGTCCTTTCAAATAAATTATGAGACTTGACAATTTAGGGTTTAACCCTAGTCTCCGGATTTCGTAAGGAGGAAGGAAGTCACCAAATGAAATAACTCTCAGCGGTTCTTATTATTCGTTATGAATCATTGTGTTAATTTGATTATGCTAACTGATGATGATGTGGTGTAATGTGTCTTGGTGACATATTCCAGGTTCAGGTTATTACCGAGGTTAGTATGAAGAGGAATGCATTACTTCGAAGTAGAACATATGATCATGGAAATTCTCCTTCTAAGATAATTATTCTTATGGTATTGATCAATCAGAGTTTTTAGTTTGATTATTTTTGAGATGGATGATAAGCAGTTATGTCTAAAGTGTATCTCGATGATTGAGGTAAGAAACGTATTTTTTGCAACTTTCATATAGGAAAATCCATGAAGTGGAAGTTGTGATAGTTAAAACTAGCAATACGAAGAGAGTTACTTGTGATGAATAGAGGTACTTGACAGTTCAAACATGGTACATACCAGCGTGTTTTTCACTCACAAAAGCTTAGTAAGAAGAGAATGTTTTGATCAAGTATGGATATTGCAATGTGAAGGATGATTTTCTTATATTTTCTTTATTTTACGCATAGGAAAAGATCTCCTTACAAATATTTTATTTTGTTGTTAACAGGTGAATTAGTCATATGGTCGAAATTCTGTGGAACCTGTGGAAAGATAAGAGCATAAATGTTATGCATGGTAAAGTAAGGGGGTGAGGATTTATGACCCACATCACAACTGTCATTTATTCTTTTAATTTTGATAATTATTGTGGAATAAATAACTAGACCCAAATTGGTGAGAGTAATCGTATGGATACAAAATGGAATATGATGAAATAATTGATTAAACAAAAAGATTTTCCTAGACTCAAGCGAGGAGGCTTGATGGAAAAAAAAAAAATGTTCTGGGACTCAAGCGAGGAGGCTTGAGCAGAAATAAAATTTTGGGATGCAAGCGAGAAGGCTTCAGGGGAATTGTGTAAAGAGTGCAATTATGGCACTGGAAAACTCCCTAAAATCAGGGATTTGATAGCCGCCAGGATTCGTGAAGGAATCGGCGATTTGTAAAGACCTAGGCAAACTACAAGAGAATGCATGTGCGGGAGGCAGGACGCTGCTTAGTATGCATGAGAGAAAGTAATTTTGCATGAGCACTATGGTTTTAGGCAAGAAATCTCTGAATGAATTGCTATGTGAGCACTGAGGTGTTAGGCAAGAATTTCCGGGATCAAGTGAATGTTGTGTTTTGGAATAAATTAGCAGGCTAAATTCTTGAAAACACTGGATTTATGTGTGCTTGTGATGATAAAAGAAAAAAGAAAAAAAAACGATGACAAATATATTCCACAAATTGCAAATGCTAGGTTGCAATAAAATGACTCATTGTTTATGTGTTGAGTTTGATTATGGAATTGAAGATAATAGTTTTTATGGTTCTTAGAATTCCGCTTTTGTAGAAAAATGTAGGTATTATTGAAAGCAACTTGCAAAAAGTCCAGGAAAAGTCCGAAGACGGTCCAAAATAGAAATAAATAGCATGCAAAGGATGACTCAAGTGGAAGCAAGAACAAGAGACAAATTTATTGAACACCGAGGATAGTGTTATTCTTAAGGGGAGGAGGATGTAATATCCCTCCTTTTATTCCCTTATTATTTTAATATGTAATTGAATATTGTACCGATTTACTGGTGAGGAGCTCAAGGCCAAGGCCCCACCAATAAACCATGAGATATTTATCATTTATTTTTCATAAGTTGTAATGGTTGATATAAACTTGGGACAATGACGCAACTAACCAGGGGCACCGCAATCCATTACGGGAGAGGTTAAGAGATAAAATTCGAATGTATTTCCTAGCGTTGGGCAGTAAAAGGAAAACGCTACCACCACTGGGAAAATTGAATACCTCCCTTCAACCCTACGGATACGAATGACTGACTATGCATTATAGAGCAAGAATAAGTTACTATTATAGTCTTGACTATCTCAAATACCTTGGGGTACAAGATGTTACAAACACATCATTATATGCATCTAGGCTATCATTTCCTAGTAAGCTATAATATATATATGTATGATATCTATATGTATATATATATATAGGCATACATATGAATATATATTCATTGTGAATTTATATAGTATTATAAAATCATAGAGTAATGTTGAGTTTGATGTAACGCCTCAAGAAGATCTAGTGACGGGGAGGTGCCAAACCTAATATTACGGGATTTTGGTCAGCCTCTCCCTCTCATAGAGGAAGCCGAGCCTTGATTTGTTGTAGGAAATCGAAACCTACCACTTGGCGTTCTCTTGATCTACAGATGGCGGAGGGTATCTTCCTAACATGGGCGGGTTCTCGAATGAAAGATGAGACTGCTTTTTATAGGAAGACATAAGTGGTCGGAGGGAGGAACGGAGATGGGGAGAAATCGGCAATGAGAATTGGATATCCCTACGATCTGAAGTAGGAGGGTGAGGAAGGAAACCCAAAGATTTCAATGTGGTAGAATTCCTATGCAACGGAGTTTGGTAGAAAATTTTATCTCGATGGATTCTTTACCTGACGCGAGGCATACTCAGATAAGTAATTTGTTATTGATAGAGAATAGTTATTCTAAAGTAAACATCTGCACTCATATCTATTTATTTGATTAGGTGATCTTAGCAGAAGAGTAACGCAATCGCTGCTGTGATTTAGTTTAAAGCAAATTAATATTTAAGGAATATAGTTTGTTGTTTGAGTTTGAATTTTGAAGAGGACGGCTAGACAAAGTCGATCCCCAATCACTGCTACGATTTAGCTTAAGGAAATTTATAAATATGATATATATATATATATATATATATTGTTTCCTGAGTTTGGAAATGTTGAGGAGAGGACCTGGATTGAAATCATGGTGTATGATTTCTCTGCTGATATTCTTTTTAGGATTTGAAATAGAGTTTAGATCGCTGATATTTTTATGTCGAGATCGAAATCGTTTTCCCTGATTGATTCATTGGTGAAGCCACAAATCTGTTTATATGTTGAGTGTAGAATAAGTCGATGTCTTCAGATCTCGGATGTCTTAGTAATTTCTGAAAACAATAGTTCTGTTGTGTATGAGGTATGTTGAATTTCGATTTCCCAAAACGTGGATCTTTGCATAAAAGACAGTCCTAGCTCTGCAACTTGGGAGGACGCAACTGAGATGCGTCATAGCTTTCCATTTTTATTCTGAACTTCGGGATGAAGTTATAAATAAGTAGGGGTGTATGTAGTGCCCCTAGACTACTATAGACATTGAGGGCACCTGCTGAGTCACCTGACTGTTTGAAACATTAATAAAATAACCCTATGATTTTATTTTGAGTATATTTATGATTACGATTGATTGATATATGTGCATTTGGGTAGTTATTGTGAATGGACAATTTCATGTTGTTTAACGATTAACTTTGATATGAAAACTGTACATATGAATGATGCTTAACGACTAGCTGTGCAATTGATTATGTGATTAGACGAATGAGTAATGATTAAGTTATTTATAGATGCTTAATGAAGCAACAGATTTATAAACCAAATTGTGATTATTAAGGACAGTGCTACTAATTTACGTTTGTGAGAAATGTGTGTAGCGACAGGTGAAACGGTTCACCGATGGACACACAAAGGAATATGAAGGGTCATAGAGTACGAGTAAATCACACACAGGGAGAGCGAAGACGATGTCGACTTCCGACGGAATACCACGCTTGAGCAAATAAGCACTGATCCGCTTGCTCAAGAGGAAAGCGTGAGGGCGTACGAGGTGGGCCACAACAGAGCTGGTCACGTACGAGTTGGGGGGCACGCAGTGAGAACGGACTCACTCCTCAATGCCATTAGTCCCTAATAGCATGTAGACGGAGGATGGAAGGTAACGGCTCCTAAAATACCTACATGAAGTTCCCGCAAGTCAAAATGAAAGGATGATGGCAGAAGGGCCCGACGGTGCGATACCCTGCCGAGAACGGAAAGAGTGAATGCAAGGACCCAACGATGTGGTGCCTTGCCAAGGAATGGAAACTATGGATGACTGGACTCGACGGAGTGGTTCCATGTCAGAGAAATTAAATTAAGGAACAAGGAGGCCCAACGGCGCGACATCGGGTCCCTAGTAAAAGTTGATTGCTAAACTTAACTGCGTTGAAACGTATAATTTTGCTCCTAGAACTTTACTTAGAAATGCATTTGAGTACTTTAGGCATTTGCAAATAAATGATTACTTTGGCATTTAAATAATATTAAGTGTTATTTAGAAATTGCACATGAAAGGATATTCCTGATTACTTAAAAATATTAAAAATATTTATTTAGGAGCAAAATGGAATCCTAGGCATGGACACCTAGTCAACTCCACCTACACCACAAATCTAGGAGTTAAGTGAAATATCTAGGGGACAAACATGAGCAAACTTAGGGATGTTGGTGCATCTCCTAGAGAAACTGACACTTGGATGGGTTAGTTGTTTTTCATTAAAGAATTAATTAAATAATTATTTATGCATGAAGCGACATGTGTCGCAGGGGATTTTCCTTTAAAAGGGAGACTTTGGGGATGGGTAAAGGACCCAGACCCTGGATGACTATCGTAATATTGAGTTACCTCATGACTTGCTGCTATTAAGGGTTTGGCTGGAAATCTTGGTGGGGGGGAATCCCAAACTGGGTTTCGTGATTTTTTTTTGTGTGTGAGCTCTACGACCCAAAGCTCGGGGGAGGCCATGCGACTGAAAGCATGAGCCTATGGTTGGGTGGCGAAGCTAACGGTTGCTTCTCCAATGGTTAAACGAGCTTTGCTGGAGGGATCCTATGGAAGATGAAGGCGACAATGGACCAGCCGGATCGGGTTGACAGGTTAAGGTTTTGCTTATTTTTGTTAAGTTATTCACGCTTTTTATTTTATTTTTTCAATAACTATGATGGCTAATTTGTTTGTATGAAGTTGTTAAAGTTTCAGGTTCAGTTCAAGGGGACCCTAAAGGAGGGGTCTTACATTTGGTATCAGAGCCGGTCGAGCCTTGAGGGCACCAGGCTCATATGTTTTAGGTGTTCGTCGATGATTCGTGGAATTCTAACGACGGGATTGGAGCTGTGAATTCCGTAGATCTACACCTTCAATCGGATCAGCTAATTTGACAGGTAATCTATGTTTATTTCTGATCTTGAACAGTATAGTTTCCAGATCTGAAAAATTATACACCCAAAGTTGAAAGATAAATTATTCAGTTCTGTGTAAGAATAAATTTAATTATGGCTGGGCTCAGCGATCGATCTCCCATTCGATCGTATGGACTACCTGGGTTAATCACTTCTATTTTTTTTATTATTGTTGGAAGTGTCCTGGATCAACCATAGATCCCATCGATGTGCATAGACTATTCACCCTTCCGAATCTGTGTCTAAATTCTAAGCCTCTACCCCATTTATTTTGTTTATACTCTGTTTTTGTATGTCGATTGATTTCTGCAAAGAGAAATCTGAGGCTCTTGTGTATTCACTTCCTCACACCTGGACCACAGCTTTTAATTTTCGACCCTGTGTTTAAAATAAAATTAAAAAAGAAAAAAAAAAAGAGCCTCTATTGCTTCGGCGATATGTCCATTCCACAGATGTATAGGCTCCCAATCTAGAAAACATGTTTTAGTACAAAGCTATGTGTGTGTTTTTTTAATGATCTATACACAAAACCTTTTTAAACTATAATTATGATGGCGATCGTTCGCCCTAAGATTTAAATCTGAGCTTTAAACGAGACATCATTTAGAAGATGCAGCTGCACAAATCTACAGAGTTTTATTCAAAAGTTTAGATCATTATTTAAATCTAAAACTCCAACCTGAACATGTGGTGATTTTAATTGTTATATTGGAATAGGGTCAGAAAACGGAAATTGTACTAATCTAAAGATCTCGATCCTGGAACGAATTCATGTGTTTTTTTTTTTTTTCTCATGGTATTGACCTCTTTAGAGTCGTAGATAGAAGCGGAACTTGATTCAAATTACTTGGTCGCAGGACGTAGTCAATTCGCGTTTCTGATCGAAGAGAAAGACAAAATAATCTCTTGATTACATTTCTTTCCTGCAAACGTAGAGTATAATACTAGTCTCTGTTCTTAAACATTTTTTTTTTTAACCCAAAAAGTCGATCCTGTTCCTTCCACTAAGATTTTCCCTACTCGAGTATTCTCTGAGTCCGATCTTGAAGGAAATGCTACTGTAAACCAAACTCATTGAGGCCTTACCCTCCTTGCGCGGCCTCTGTTTAGTCTACTTGTTATATCTCTATTCCTCTGGAATGACATGTTTAACCGTGACTTTAGGCTATGACTATTAGCTGGCGCGGTAAGACCGACCTCAGCTTCCCTAAGTCTTAACAGGTTGTTAATTTATTATAGCATCATTGGATGGTTCGCCCACGCCAGACTTGAGAAAGATTCACTTTACACGCTGTCAAATCTTTGTTGCTGCGGTTAAAGCAAAGCACCAGCCTTGCAGGGAAAGTGAAGTCCAACTAAGCCTCCTATCGGCGGTCAATGTGTCTGCTACAACTGGGATCGATCGACAACTGTTCATCCATGTTGAGAAGAGGAAAGTGTTGACCGCCATGTGGAATATTAGAATAATTTGATTACCATGTGTTAAGTTATGACTGAGTAAAAGTCAAAGTATGCACTAGAGTTATCAGTTTTGGTTAATTAGTGATCATGCCGAAACCATAGTTTGTAGGTAGATGTGCAGTCTCAATGGTGGAGTTTTTAAGTTTCAGTTAACCGCATCCAACTGACAGTAGCTGAATTTAAAGGTTCCCTTTTCCTCGCAGTAGCTGATATGATATCTTGAAGACTCTACCCGATCAAGAAAGCGATCGCTACATGCACTCCACTCAGAGATAGCAGATCCTTAAGCAAGCCTGTCTCCGACTGTGATTGCATGGTGCATTTGAATTTTGGAAAGAGATCATGAAATAAATAGTAAATCGAACCTTAAGATCCTATAGAAACACAAACAAGTATGGAGATCGAAATGCTTTCTGGACAGGGGATTCAGTGCCTTTCTGCGCGCTTCAACTGACTAATGGACTATCAACCAAACCTTCAACTTATCCTCTTGTAGTGTAGATGATTGAGGGTGAAAATTTTTTATTCCGCTATCTATCGGCGCTCTCACTGATAATGATAGACTTCCAGTGCGCGTCCTTTAATTTTATGGAATAAATTTGAGCACCATAAAAATATTATGGACTGAAAGCTACACCACACATAGTGCATGGCTTGGTGCGGTGTTTCCCACATGACAATAGAGAGATTGCTTTATTCAACTGCACCTTGCGCCATTTGACAGAGAGAGATTGCTTTATTCAAATTTTAGTACATCAACTGCACCT
Source organism: Larix kaempferi (assembly GCA_027924585.1). Classification (NCBI taxonomy): domain Eukaryota; kingdom Viridiplantae; phylum Streptophyta; class Pinopsida; order Pinales; family Pinaceae; genus Larix; species Larix kaempferi. The sequence continues at coordinate 6,765,253 of BSBM01001073.1, forward strand.
TGCGCCATTTGACAGAGAGAGATTGCTTTATTCAAATTTTATTACTATATTATGAATTATGAGAGCAATGTCGTTGGTACTATTCATTTACTGCTCTCAGTCGGGTGAAGACCTTTCCTTACTCGTGTTAATCCAATTTTTTTATTTTTTTATTTTTTATTTTACTCACCCAACGACTCCCCTCTGAGATAACTACTCCCCTCTGAGATAACGGAGTCGATATTCCACCTAACACCAGTCATGATTTCGATTGATTGAGCCTGGGGTGAAATTGGAGTCATGAATTATAAATGCGAGTAGACAATCCGTGAAGTGTATTACCCAGTCCTGCCACAAAATTAACTACAGTATAAATATTGTTTTTCTTTTTCAAATGGTGAGATTCTCTTAATTAATACGTTTATAACTTCCCCCCATATATATATATATAGACACGCTACGTTTATTGGCAGATCACATAGATGTATTAATAAGTTTAAAAGTAAGGAATTTGCTTAAATAAATGCCTATGTATGATGTATGGTTCGCATAGTTTATATTTCATAAAACAAAGGAAATCCACAGTTTGTGACTTATATTTGTGAATGGGGTAGTTACTTTACAGTGTGTTGGCATTGATTGGAGTGTCAATTATAAATATGAAAGTCATAAGAACGCTAAGTGTACGCCTTCTATTTTTAATTGGAATGAATACAATTTATACTCAATTATTTATGCATATTCGATACCTCTTATGATCCTTAACAATAGATTGAATTATTTCAATATATCAAATACATCGAAAAAGTGGTCAATTTACAAGAATAATTTAGTTGAAATTATTGCATATATATATATGGGTAAAAACTTTAGATGAGTTGAAAACCTTATATGTGCAAAAATTATTCGAACACATATTTAATTATAGGTAAAAGGGTGAGAGTAAACTTTGTATAGTCTTATAGTGTGAACTTGTTACTTTGTAGGAAGAATGGTATAGGTACTATGCTTTGATAGAAAAAAATAAAATAAAATTAGTTAATTATTGGAAAAAGGGTATTTGGTATATAAATACATCATATCATTTCATATTTTGTTAGAAAGAAAATGTAATTAATTATTTAGAAAATGGTATTTGTCATAGAAATACATTATATCATTTCATATTTTGTTAGAAAGAAAATGTAATTAATTATTTAGAAAAGGGTATTTGGTTTGGAAATACATTATATCATTTCATATTTTGTTAGAAAGAAAATGTAATTAATTATTTAGAAAAGGGTATTAGGTATGGAAATACATTATATCATTTCATATTTTGCTATAAAGAAAATGTAATTAATTATTTAGAAAAGGGTATTTGGTATGGAAGTACATTATATCATTTAGAGAATGATGGAAGGTAGGATTTACATTAGGTTCAACGGAAGTTCCTCGGTGATATTATGTTCATATGTCAACTAGAAAACCTACAAGAGAATATATCAATCATGTTGTTTATATAATCAATTTATGGATGTTGCCGAGAGTATATTAAAGAAGGAATTCAATTTATTTAGAGGCTATTAGGAAAGATCGAATTTGGTATATTTATGCAGTTGACATATATATGTTAACATAGAATAAGATTTTATTTTCCCTTCTGAAGGATGTTAAAAAGTTATGTCTTGGTTGAATTACCATGATTTTAATTAAATACCTAAAAAAAAAAATAAAAAAAAAATTATGGGCTTGGTTGTTGGGAGAACAGTCTCAAATAAACAAATTTGGAGAACTTGTTAAATGACGGGAAAATGATAAATTTTAGATGACCCGACACTAAAGGATCATTTTTCCGAGACTTTGACATATAGTTGATAGAGTGAAACAAATTTAGAATTTGAAAAGCGAGATATCATGTGACCAACGTGATAAGCCTAATGAAATGACACTGATTTTGAAAACATGATGATGCCACTAACGAAAATGAAGCACTACAACCTTGATTTGACCATGACATGGTAATGTGAAAAGTGTAAGCTGACCAAATTTCCGAAAGGGTGAAATGAAGAAGGTTTTAGTAAAATGAAGTATCGAGGAGATCAACACGATGAGCTGAACGAAATAATGTTAACCTCACGACATGACGAAACGAATATGAAAAGAGGACTAGACCTCAAGACAAGATTCGATGAGACTATATCGACACATAAGATGAGACTTCGAAAGCTGCCGAAGGGGACATAAGACAACGAGAACGATGAAATGAAGTAAGAACATGATAAGCTTGTTGATCGGGACATGATGTTATTGCTGAAAGGACTAGGAATCAAATTTTAATAGGTTCGACTAAGCCGCTAAATTCTAACGCTTTGAATTCTATCAAATTGAGATCCAACAATATTAAAAACATTTATGGCTTTGGATGTAGTCTTTTGGTAATTGACTTTTGGAACATTTGGTAACCACTTAACCTGTGATTATAACTTACCGTCAGTATTTCACTAAATATGGTCTGACGTTTACCTTCTCGTCTTGGAAGAAAGGATAGCCAATGGATTTGAATTCTTGTCAGGATTTGTTATGCGAAAAGATGATTGGATAACTATGGTGTGGAGTTTGATGTAATATAACTTGTACTTAGATTGGATACCATGAATCTTCATGGATGAATAGGAGATATAGGAAATCTAAGATGGGACTGAAAATTGTTGAATGTATTATTGGATATGCAATATGTGAAATTATGATTGAGTTCCTAAGGAGGTATTGGAGCCATGCTGATGAAATAGAAAACTAATGATTAGAACCACTAGTGCTTATGGCCATGATTGTTTGAGAAATATAGAAGAGAATGAAAAGAAGATGAGAATGGGAAATTAAAAGGTAAAGCCTAGCATTGAAATTACGAGAACAAAAATTAACTTCGGGACGAAGTTCTATTTATGAGGGGGTGTATGTAATGCCCCTAGAATGATTGTGGACCTTAAGGGCACCTGTCGAGTGACCCGACTGAACAACTTCGATATAATGGTCTCTTGAGCCTTGTTATGTCTTAAATGATTGAGGAAAACCTGAAGATGGGAATGATGACAATAATTGATAAATGAATTAAAGAATTAAATTATATGTGTGGAGTGGTATAATTGATTGGTTAGTTCTTGCTTAATGATTAGCCTGGATTAATCAAGTCAAAGTGCAGTAGGACAGTTACAGTCCTAGCTCTGCAACTTGGGAGGACGCAATTGAGATGCGTCATAGCTTTCCATTTTTATTCTGAACTTCGGGACGAAGTTCTAAATAAGTAGGGGTGTATGTAGTGCCCCTAGACTACTATAGACATTGAGGGCACCTGCTAAGTCACCTGACTGTTTGAAACATTAATAAAATAACCCTATGATTTTATTTTGAGTATATTTATGATTACGATTGATTGATATATGTGCATTTGGGTAGTTATTGTGAATGGACAATTTCATGTTGTTTAACGATTAACTTTGATATGAAAACTGTACATATGAATGATGCTTAACGACTAGCTGTGCAATTGATTATGTGATTAGACAAATGAGTAATGATTAAGTTAATTATAGATGCTTAATGAAGCAACAGATTTATAAACCAAATTGTGATTATTGAGGACAGTGCTACTAATTTACGTTTGTGAGAAATGTGTGTAGCGACAGGTGAAACGGTTCACCGATGGACACACAAAGGAATATGAAGGGTCATAGAGTACGAGTAAATCACGCACAGGGAGAGCGAAGACGATGTCGACTTCCGACGGAATACCACGCTTGAGCAGATAAGCACTGATCCGCTTGCTCAAGAGGAAAGCGTGAGGGCGTACGAGGTGGGCCACGACAGAGCTGGTCACGTACGAGTTGGGGGGCGCGCAGTGAGAATGGACTCACTCCTCAATGCCATTAGTCCCTAATAACATGTAGACGGAGGATGGAAGGTAACGGCTCCTAAAATCCCTACATGAAGTTCCCGCAAGTCAAAATGGAAGGATGATGGAAGAAGGACCCGACGGTGCAATACCCTACCGAGAACGGAAAGAGTGAATGCAAGGACCCAACGATGTGGTGCCTTGCCAAGGAATGGAAACTATGGATGACTGGACTCGACGGAGTGGTGCCATGTCAGAGAAATTAAATTAAGGAACAAGGAGGCCCAACGGCGTGACACCGAGTCCCTAGTAAAAGTTGATTGCTAAACTTAACTGCGTTGAAACGTATAATTTTGCACCTAGAACTTTACTTGAAATGCATTTGAGTACTTTAGGCATTTGCAAATAAATGATTACTTTGGCATTTAAATAATATTAAGTGTTATTTAGGCATTGCACATGAAAGGATATTCCTGATTACTTAAAAATATTAAAAATATTTATTTAGGAGCAAAATGGAATCCTAGGCATGGACACCTAGTCAACTCCACCTACACCACAAATCTAGGAGTTAAGTGAAATATCTAGGGGACAAACATGAGCAAACTTAGGGATGTTGATGCATCTCCTAGAGAAACTGACACTTGGATGGGTGAGTTGTTTTTCATTAAAGAATTAATTAAATAATTATTTATGCATGAAGCGACATGTGTCGCAGGGGATTTTCCTTTAAAAGGGAGACTTTGGGGATGGGTAAAGGACCCAGACCCTGGATGACTATCGTAATATTGAGTTACCTCATGACTTGCTGCTATTAAGGGTTTGGCTGAAAATCTTGGTGGGGGGGAATCCCAAACTGGGTTTCATGATCTTTTTTTGTGTGTGAGCTCTACGACCCAAAGCTCGGGGGAGGCCATGCGACTGAAAGCATGAGCCTATGGTTGGGTGGAGAAGCTAACGGTTGCTTCGCCAATGGTTAAACGAGCTTTGCTGGAGGGATCCTACAGAAGACGAAGGCGACAATGGACCAGCCGGATCGGGTTGACAGGTTAAGGTTTTGCTTATTTTTGTTAAGTTATTCACACTTTTTATTTTATTTTTCCAATAACTATGATGGCTAATTTGTTTGTATGAAGTTGTTAAAGTTTTAGGTTCAGTTCAAGGGGACCCTAAAGGAGGGGTATTACAACATTTTTATAGAGGTTCTTTATCTTGAGAGAGATTTAGATTTCTTATAAAGGTTTAGATGACGTGGCCTCGCATTCTTATGATTGTGCTTATCACTTTTGCTTTAGGAATAAGGTGTGTTTATTATACTTTGGATTGATAAACAGTGAAATTCATTACCAACCAATCCATCCGATCATCTACTTATAGCACATAAAATTTGTATTTTAGTTGTGTTAATACTTGTTTTGGATGTTGGTTGCGGTGTGGTGCATTTTGTACATAATTTATAATTATTGAATATATGTTATTTCCGGATAGGGGAAAAATCTTTCTGCTTATGTCCAAATATGTAATACATTGCTGTCATAGGTTCATTGGGAAATAGATGGCCAAGTAGAGGCATGATCCATGTGGGTTAATTAATAATTATTATTGATCTGTTCGAAATCAACATGGAATAATCCCTTGTAAGGATTCTGAGATAGGCTTTGGATGTTTGAAATTACTCTCCATGAGAGAGGTGGTAAGAAAGCTGGAAGTAAGTATAGTAACATTGGTGTTGCTGGATGTAAGCTCTATTTTGATAATTAATACAAGATGCGACTCTCCTTTGGTGGATGTAGCCCAATGTGATTGGGTGAACCACGTACATTTTGTCTCCCCATGTGTATGACTCTATTGTTTATGTCTTGTCAATAATTCTTGTTTCGCATGTTTATGTCTTAATGGTTATGTCTTGTCAGTAATTATTGTTTTGCATGTTTATGTCGTAATGATTATGTTATGTCGTAATGATTATGTCTTGTTTCGCATGTTTATGTCTTAATGGTTATGTCTTGTCAATAAGTCTTAACTAAGTGTTTATTCATAGAATGTGTGTGGAAATCATTTTTGTGAAGGCATTTTGTTATGATAGCATGCAGCTGTATAGCTCCTTTATATATAATGGTCTCAAAAGAGATCCATGGAGTTGTAATGGTAACACTTAATAAAATAAGTAAATTGACTATTATAAGAATGTCAAGTGTAGGAATAAGGGTTAAATAAATGTTATCTATTTTATTGAACTCGATCATAAATATTTTTATTGTGAGGATATATAATGGAATAAATTTTAACTTTCACCAATTTACTAACTCACAAATCCTAGAGATGTTACAATAGGTATGTTTCATGGTTAATTTTATCATATATTTGTCTTCATATCATTACAGTACAATCTTGATTAATTACTCGACTTGTTGTATCACCTTAATAGAAGATATTCATTGATTAAGGTTTTGACACTTATGATTGTACTAATGCATTGTGATGTTGTATGAGGTTTATGTTGTTTGCTAACACAAAAGGTATGCCAAGAAGGTCAAATCATGTTCTACTTCAAGAACATATGCTCATGGTGACATGAAGACAAAGATTTATCCATTGTCATGGATCACATAGAAGATATACTTTTGAGGTATGTATAACTTGGTTCTACAATGGTTAACTTATGAGACATGCAGGTTACTAGCACAAGTCACTGAAGAGAACCAGAAGACATTATGCGGATATGTTAGACATAACTAGCTAGCATGCTAATCCAAGTATGTTTTTCCTATATCAAGCTAGAATCCTACCTTGTATTAGGATCTTATATTGTTGTGTTGTTGATAATGATTATTCATGAAGTCATAGGTTTGAATAATCATGGTTGTATGCATATTATGTTTCTTACCATAATTGATGATATGACTAACCAGAAGAATCATGAAGGTATAGGTTTGAATAATCATGGGTTTTATGCATATTATATCTCTTATCTTGATTGATGATTCAACTAACCTGAAGAGTCCTACGATCAAATAAGAATGTGTATGAGTAAAAGAAGACTTCCCTGAAACCTTGAATACTAATGTTTATTATCTGTGAATGATCATGAATATACATGTTTAAGATTATTGTGTTTTGATAGTATTAAGATTATACTAATAAATGTGTGATTATGTATGAGACCTCAAGAATAACACAATGATGATACTAATAAGCATTCATAGTGACTAAGGATGGATGTAAGTTCAAGGACAGGTAATCCAGGAAGCAAAGATCAAGAGGGAGCACACTCCAGTTGTTCCTGCAAGAAAGCAAAGGAGCACACTTCAGTAGTTTCTGCAAGGATGCAGATATTCAGAGGGAGTTGACCACTTCTCACAATCCACATAAGAATGGAATTGTAGAAAAGAAGCAAAGACTGAGAGGGAGTCAACCCAACAAACAAACAAAGATAAGTATTTGAATTGTCATTACTTGCATATTTTATTGTTTAAATAATACTGTTCAATAATGTATATACTGATGTTTCTAGAATTAGGTTGTGTATTATCCATATTAGAATAGTTGCATTGATGAACAGTATACTACTAATATGCATGGGTAAGTGGCCTATGGCATTGTACAACATTCCATTGCTACTTATCTAGAATGAAACCTCTTTGCTGACATGTTGGGAGTTATGCACACTCTTAACAATGTTCTGGTAGAGATTGGAATTCATCTAGAAAGTTACGGGATATGGATAAATGTTGTATTGAAGCATTGGCTAAGATAATTGCATGACTGTATGACATATTTCTTTATGTGTAAGAATTTGTTCTGAAAACTATGAGATGTTTTCTAATCATGAAATTTATCTTGTTGTGTAGGAAAGATCGTATGCCATCACCTACAAAAGAAGAAGTACAACATTTGTTTAGCAACAAAATTATCTATTGAAGATATTGACGTTCCCAGGATATGGGAAGAATGACATGATCCGTCGATCATGAAGAATAATGTTTGGGATGTAGTCCCAAGACTTGAAGGGAAGTTTGTTATGACTTCCATATGGATCTATCAAGATCAAGCATGCTACAGATGGCAGCATAGAGAAATATAAAAGTGATGAAATAGAAGATACACCAGATGGATTTCAAGACAGCTTTCTTGAATGGTGTAGTTAAAGAAGAAGTGTATGTGGAGCAGCCACTTGGTTCTGAGACACATGACAGGGAGTCATATATGTGCAGAACTTGGGTATGATGCACCACTTTCTAGGTATGGAGGTGTGGCAGAGTGCAGATGGAATCTTCCTTGGACAAGGGAAGTATGTAGTAGAGATCCTGAAGAGGTTCGGGATGATGGACTGCGAGGCTATGGCATCGAACTTGAAGCTTCTGTGTGATGCTTCATCTGAACCGGTTGATGTCACTATGTATCGTCAGATGATTGGGTCCTTGATGTACTTGATGAACATGAGACCAGATATTTGATTTGTGGTGAACACATTGAGCCAGTTCCTGACAGAACTGAGGAGTGTTCACCTGGTTTCTATAAAGCATATTCTGAGGTACCTGAAGGGTACAGTTGATTATGGGCTCAAATATGATGTGAATCAAAAGTTTAACCTGCAGGGTTATGTTGATTCAGATTGGGCTGGCAGTGCTACAGATAGGAAGAGCACATCTGGGTGCTGCTTTAGTTTGGGATCAGGTGTGATCTCTTGGTTCAGTAGGAAGCAGTCCTACGTAGCACTGAGTACAGCTGAGGCAGAGTATGTTGTAGCCTGTTCAACTAGTTGTGAGGCAGTATGGCTACGGAAGCTACTATCTGAGTTATTTGATCTCCCGTTGGATGCTACTGGTATCTTTTGTGATAACCAGAGTTGTGTAAAGCTATCTGAGAACCCAGTGTTTCATGATAGGTCGAAACAAATAGAGATCAAATATCACTATATCATGGATATGGTGCAGAGAGGAGCTGTGAAGCTCTTGTACATTGCGACGGTCGAGCAGATTGTAGATGTGCCGACGAAGCCACTAGCCAGGGTGAAGTTCGAGTACTTCAGGGAGAGGCTTGGTGTTCTTTAGATTGATGACACTTCAAGGAAGAAGTGATGGACACATTTGCAGAAGCCATTCCAAGCATATTGGAAGGAGGATCTTTCACATGGCTGTGGATGTAAGCGCTGGATGATGAGCATCAGGACGACGCTCCAGTTAATGCTCTGTATACGCATCATGTTGGATGTCAGATATGATTAGTTGGATCATTTATATATGTACGCATCATGTTGGTTGTTGGATATGATCGGTTGGATCATTTGCATGTATTTTGTGTATGCATCATGTTGGATGGTTGGACCATGTATCTGTATATGTATCATTGTATGATCAGGTGGATCATGTATGGTGATATGTATCATGTATTTGTATTTGTATCAGGTGGATACACTATATGATCTGGTGGATCATGTATGATGATATGTATCAGCTAGATACTTGGTATGCATCAGGTAGATGCATTGTATGATCAGGTGGATCATGTATGGTGATATGTATCATGTATTTGTATTTGTATCAGGTGGATACACTGTATTATCAGGTGGATCATGTATTATGATATGTATCAAGTAGATACTTGGTATGCATAAGGTAGATGCATTGTATGATCAGGATGATGTATGGTGAGTATCAGGTTGATACTCTATGGCCGTGGATCAGGTTGTGCATATGAGCATATAATTTGGCCATGGGAGATTTGCAGAGAGTCTTTCAAGGTTTTGCCTATGGCATGTAATCTGGCCTTGGGATATCTGGAAAATGATCTTTCAAGGTTTTGCTCTGGGAGGACATATAATTTGACCCTCGGAGATCTGTAGATAGTCTTTCGAGGTTTTTCCTATGGCATATAATCTGGGCCTGGGATATCTGGCAGATGCTCTTTCGAGGTTTTGTCCCATGGCATATAATATGTCCCTAGGAGATCCGATAGGTTGGGATGTGTGCCTGTAATAAGTCCTGGGATGCTCTTGTGAGGTTTTTCCATGGCCACATATAATCTATCCCTGGGAGATCGTATAGGTAGAGCTGTGTGCTCGTAACAGCCTAGGATGCTCTTGCGAGGTTTTGTGGTGACCACATATAATCTATCCCTAGGAGATCCTATAGGTAGAGCTGTGTGCTCGTAACAACCTGGGATGCTCTTGCGAGGTTTTGTGGTGAGGTCACATATAATATGGCCCTGGGAGATCCTATAGGTAGAGCCGTGTGCTCTTAACAGCCTGAGATTCTCTTTTGAGGTTTTGTGACGCACGTAATAAGTCTTGAGGATTCCACAGTATGGCCAGTGATGACGAAGACCTACAGGTGGTGGGCCTACATCTAATATGAAAAAGGACTGGCGCTGTAGAACTTCCTATGACGAGTAGATTCAGAGATTGATTGAGATAGCAGCAGCAGTGACAATGATGATGTCTCGATGACGATTATCCAGTGATGATGATCCAGAGAAGAAGACTTGTGCTAGAAGACTTGTGTCGAGAAATACCTTCCTAGTTAAGAGGGAGTGTTGATGTATATGTAACTTCGGAATGTATTTCACATATATGTATATTGTATTCCTATAGAGATGTTATTATTGTTCTATACGGAAGTGTCATCATTTATATTGTAAGTTTCATAACTTATACTTGATGGGTTATTAGACCACCTTGTTGGGGTCGGCCCTGTATAAGTCATGTGGGTCAAAGGGTTATTAGACAACCCTATTGGGGGTCAGCCATGTGGGTCAAAGGGTTATTAGACCACCCTAGTGGGGGTCGGCCCAGTCAGCATTATGTCAAGTGGTTAAGTTGAGGCCGACCTAGTTGAGTAAAGGTCAAGTCAAGTTAGTGTATAAATAGAGAGTGTGTCTCTCTCATTTTACACATTCTATTCTCTCACTCACACTTTGGAGAGTGGCGCACTTGTGGAGGAGGAGGCTCTGCTGCTAGGATAATACTATCTCTTGTATTCTGGTTGTATCATGGCTCTATCTATCTCTAAGAAAGTTATTGGGTTTTTTCACCTTTATGGTTTTCCCCAAGTAAACTCTGTGTCTCTTGTGTGCTTGCATTATTGTGTCCATGATTGATATGCTGTAGATTTGCTGTACATGTTGTTCTCTCAGTTAAGATCCTAGATCAGATTGAAGTAAATTCTGAAAATTTAACAATCACTACCATAATATATTCATTGTATAGTCCAGAACCATAGGGTAGTATTATATATGGTATTACAACCATGTAATAAGTTCCCAAACTATGGTAAATATTTGTATAACAAATATATATTGTAACAATATTGTTACACAACTATATCCCATAGTCTCCACACTATACATTGGGTTTCATATAACCATGATATGAATAGAGTCCAAACCATATCACATAAGGTCTATATGTTATGCATTTTAGTGTTAAGTCCCCAAACTTCTTAGGGCACACATATTTGAAAGACTTGTAGGTTATTATTTGCATATATTTAGGCATTGTAACCCTAGCAATTCATCACATGGAGTGTTCTGACATTTTAATAAATGTCACTAATACATAAACAAACTATCATCTTGACCATGGAGTAAACACAATCAAGTAGACTTATAAGAACGTATATGATTGAAAGTACATAAGTTATGTTATGAAGACTCTTGAAGACCATCGTCGTCACAAACCATAATATTATAACCTTGCTAATATTATCACATAGTTGCATTTTTTAATATAACAAATATCGTTGAATTCAGTAGAAGTATAAGTGCAAAATATCTCTAGCTACTTTTACATGTATTAGAATAAAAATAGTGCAGTTTGATCAAGAATGCCAGGAACTTCATACCATCGCTATATCCATGCATAGGCAGTATTTAAACATCTATCTTAAAAATAGAGACGACAAGCTAAAGCGTATAACTTGTCTTGATAAATTGGAATTACTCTATTACCTTACCTGCAGATCTGCGAAAGAAAGAATCCAATGCTTTAGCTTTCAAAGCTAAGTAAAGCCAAGGGCACCCGATAGGAACCCCTTAAGAAATATGCAAATGAGTTCATCAGTATTGTTACCAGATCTTTACACATAACGAAATAAACATTGTTTTGTTGCATCTCATTTTCAACCAAGTATCTTTTTATTTTTAAAAATAAATATGAGCATTTGATGAAGCAGTTATTATCTATTAGTTAATTAATTATCATTCTGCAGATAGCATTTATCTTTTAAAATAGGCTATATCAAAATTTTTAATTTTTGTGATTTTTGGGATGTTACATGTGGTATCAGAGTGCAAGTTCAAACTCTAAGCCTGATTGAGGCTCATGCACGCAAACAAAAAAATAAATTAGAAAGTTTATGTTACTAAAATTTGTAATTTAATTTTATTTTTGCACAAAACAGATTGGCCTTTAATTGCAGGTATGAAAATACCAGAAGAATCAGCAGAGGACAGATCTCCTCGTAATGAACGTATTAGTCATAATAACACTGAAGGAATTTATGTTGAGTTAAACAACCAGTCTTCTGAAATTTTACGCACTGTACAGGATTTAAAATGTGAGTTAATAGTTGTTAAAAGAAGAAAATGAACGGATCCTTAAGGTACAGGAAGAGTTACAACAGAATTTAAAAGTAAACTGTCATAGTGATGAAAGAGGCAGAAAATCAGAATTTAAGGTTGATTCTGAAATAATGTCCCACCAACATAAGCATAAGAAAACAAGAAGTGATAAAAGGAACAGTTACTCATCCTCTAAACCTGATTCAAGTAATGAAGATATGAATTATGACAGCAGTAACAGTGAATGCTTCTCTAAAAAGAGAAAACATAAGCATCATGTACATATTACTGGGGAATTTAAAAAGATTAAGCCACCTACTTTTAATGGCGAAAGTGAGAAGGGTGAGACAGCAGAAGATTGGATGTCTGGAATGAAAAAGTACTTTAATATTTATGATTACTCTTCTCAACTGAAAGCCACGATGGCTATTTATAATATGACTGGGAAGGTAGATATCTAGTGGCAGGATATTAAAAGAATAAAGAGCATAAAAGAAAAAGAAGAAACTTGGACTATGTTTAAAAGTTTGTTTAAAAAGAAGTTTTTGTCGGAACAGTACTTTGAAGATAAGTCAAAAGAGTTTTACGATTTAAAGTTGGGTACAATGAACATGAAAGAACTGTGCAGCAAGTTCCTTAGCTTGCTGAGGTATGTGCCCTACATGGTTGAGGAAAAGCCTAAAGTACAAAGGTTTCTCAGTTGTTTACCTTTTAATATAAAAGATCGTATTTAGTATGATAATCCTTCCACTTTGGAAGAAGCCATGAGGAAGGAAAATTTTTGTTTTGATTAAAACAGAAAAAGAGAAGGAACAACTGGCTGGAAGAACAGTAAGACTAATCAGTATGATTATAAAAAGAAGAATTTTAATCAGAATGTTGGAGGTTTTAAGAAGAATTTTAATAACAGAAATTTTCCTAATAATTACCAGAATAATACATCTCAGAACTCTACTGCTGCAAGAAATGTACCTAATAATAATAATCACAACAATAACAATAACAATAACAAAAGGTATACTAAACAGAAAGGACCCATAAAGTGCTATGAATGTGGCGGACCACATAAGAGAGCAGATTTCCCACGCAACAAGAGGACAGCCAACAACATACATACTATGCAAGCAGAACCTACAATTGAAGATATCGTAAGAGAAATGCCCAGGATAAATGCAGCATTGGAGAAACGTCAAGCGGACCATCAAACATCCATGGTCAAAATTGAAGGTATGATACAAAACGAGTATATTACTATTTTAATAGATCCAGGTACAAATCTAAGTTATATTTCATGTACTTTAGTAAACAATTGCAAGCTAAAAACAAAGAAATTTGATAATGCATGGTTAGTTCAGCTTGCAACAGGAACTAAAAGAAAGGTTACAGATTTTGTCCAGAATTGTGAAGTATTTTTAAATCAGTTGAAAACACAAATTAATCTGAATGTCTTACCCTTAGGGTCATATGATTTGTTCATAGGCATGGATTGGCTTGAACAACATAGAGTTATATTGAATTGTTATGATAAATCTTTTACATGTGTAAATAATGAAGGTAATTCAGAAACAGTAAAAGGAATTCATAGGCAGATTTCAGTAAGGAAGATTTATGCCTTACAAGTAAAGAGAGCTACCAGAAAAGGTTGTAAATTGTTTGTTGTTAATGTTGTTAATGATGAGTGTACATCTAATGAAGACAAGTTAAAACTAGAGGATATTCCCATCCTTAGGGACTTTTCTGATGTATTCCTGGAAGAAATTCCAGGATTAACTCCGAAAAGAGAACTTGATTTCACCATTGAGTTAGTACAGGGTGCGGTACCAAACTCGAAGGCTTCATATAGGATGAATATTCTAGAGTTAAATGAGTTAAAATCTCACCTGGAAGAATTAATAGATAAAAACTACATAAGGCCCAGTGTGTCCCTTTGGGGAGCACTAGTAATATTTGTTAAAAAGAAGGACGGTACCATGCGTTTGTGCATTGACTACCGTCAGTTTAATAAAATGACAATTAAGAACCGGTATCCCTTACCCTGCATAGATGATATATTTGATCAAGTACACGGAGTAGAGATATTCACTAAAATTGACTTAAGGTCGGGTTATCATCAAGTCCGGATAAAAGACGAGGACATATTCAAAACTGCATTCAGAACACGTTATGGACACTACGAGTTCGTAGTTGTGCCTTTTGGGCTAACCAACGCACCGACAGTGTTCATGTGTTTAATGAACAACGTTCTGCATAAATATTTGGATAAATTTGTAGTGGTATTCATTGATGATATCCTGGTTTACTCAAAAACTAATGAAGAGCATGGCGAACATTTAAAAATCATCTTACAAGTACTTAGAGATCATCAGCTTTACACTAAGTTCAGTAAGTGTGATTTCTATAGAGATAAAATTCAGTATTTGGGTCATATAATTTCAAAAGATGGTATTTATGTTGATCCTGATAAGATAAAAGTAATAAATGAATGGCTTGTCCCTAAAGATGTAACTAATGTACGGTCATTCATGGGAATAATGGGGTATTATAGAAAGTTTATTGAAGGGTTCTCTAGAATTGCTAATCCCATCACTTCTTTGCAGAAGAAAAGGAAGAAATTCATATGGGATCAAAAGTGTCAAGACAACTTTAATAAATTAAAAGAATTGTTAATGACTTCACCCATCTTAAAAATTGCAGATCCTAATAAGGATTTCGTCTTATGCACGGATGCATGCAACGAAGGACTTGGAGGGGTCTTAAGTCAAGAAGGTCATGCAATTGATTTTAAGTCAAGGAAGTTAAAAATACATGAAAAGAATTATGCAACGTATGATCTTGAGTTGGAAGTCGTGATACATGCTTTAAAAATGTGGCGCCATCACTTGATCGAAAGAAAATTCATTTTGATGACTGATAATAAGGGTTTAAAGAATTTATTGGATCAAACAAATCTTAATGCAAGGCAAGCTAGGTGGTTAGCCTTCCTTAACGAATACGATTTTGAGATCCATCAGATTAATGGAAAGGAGGATAAGGTTGCTGATGCATTGAGCAGAAATGCTAGATTGAGTTTTGTGGCAGCAATCAGTACTTTTAAAATTGATCTGGAAAATCAGATCAAAGAAGGAATTAAGCAAGACGAAAATTACCAAAAATTACATGATAAAGTGGCTGAAAATTCATCTGAAAATGTTATATCATATTACAGTATTAATGAAAAAGGCTTCTTAACTTATAAAAACATAATTTATGTGCCTAATTTTTTGAAGGTTAAGTTGCTGATTTAATATGAAGTTCACAAGAGTCCTTATTCAGGGCATCCTGGTTATTAGAAAATGATCACTATGTTAAGAAATGAGTACTTTTGGCCCAACATGAAGAGTGAAGTTGCTGAATATATAGCAAGATGCTTTGACTATTAGACTATTAAAGCTGAACATCAACATCCAGCTGGGTTATTGCAGCCCTTACCAATTACAGAATGGAAATGAGAAATTATAAGAATTGACTTTATTATAGGTTTGCCTAAAAATCAGAAGCAGAATGACTCAATTATGGTTGTTGTTAATAAACTTAGTAAAGCTGCTCATTTAATTCATGTTAAAACTACATTCAAGGCTTCTAACATTGCAGATATTTTCATGAAATAAATTTCTTGCTTGCATGGAATTCCAAAGGTAATTATTTCAGATCGAGACTCTAAGTTCACCGGTAACTTTTGGACAGCACTGTTTAAAGGATTAAATACTAAATTAAATTTCAACACTTCTTTCCACCCACAAACTGATGGTCAAACAGAAAGAGTAAATTAGATTTTGGAGAACATGTTAAGATTGTATGTTAAAGATCAACCATCTAAGAGGGAAGATTACTTGCACTTAGCAGACTTTGGCTACAATAATAATTATCAAGCATCTGCTAAGTTAAGTCCATTTAAAATTTTGAACGGAAAAAAATGTTGTACTCCAATTTCTTCGGATAATCCTGTAGACAGATTGATGTTAGGACCAGATTTATTGAAAGAAATGGAGCTAACCGTAAAACAGGTTCAAAGTAACTTAAAAGTTGCCCAAGATCGGCATAAAATCTATGTTGATTTGAAACGCACAGAAAGAGAATTTCAGGTAGGAGACCATGTTTTTATAAAGGTAAAGCCCAAGAAAAGTTCTTTGAAGCTTGGGAGTTGTGCTAAATTAGCACCAAGGTATTGTGGACCATTCGAAATCCGATCAAGGATAGGAGGTGTTGTATATCAATTGGCATTTCCATACAATTTAAAAATTCACAATGTTTTTCACGTTTCTGTTTTAAATAAGTATGTGCACGATGCTACTCATGTGCTGAATTGGAATGACATACAGGTGGAACCCGAAGGAGATTTTCAGGTGGAGCCGGACTGTATTCTCAACCGGAGGAAAATTATGCTTTGGAATTGCACCATAGGGGAGGTAAAGGTGCAATGGAAGCACCTTATCCCTGATGAAGCTACTTGGGAACTCGAAAGTAATATGCAGGCAACATATCCAGTTTTGTTCCATGAGGAACTTGATGATGAATAAGCAACATCGAGGACGATGTTGAGCTTAAGAGGGGGTGTTTGTAACATACCCTTTTAGCTGGAAAACATTTTGTGTTAGCAAACATTATTATAACTTTTATTGTAAAGTTTTATGTTGGACAGGTGTCCAAGGATGACTGTAATTTGCACAATATATTATTATTAAATAAATAAAATAGGAGACAAACACCTAAGAGGACTGTTGAAAGAGTGGTTATTGATCCACTAGGTGGAATGGAATCTGGGGTAGAAGGAAATGGACAAGTGGCAGCATCATGATGCAACTAACTAGCTGTTGGTATGGGACAACTCCCTTGAATTTCGGTCATAGTGCCCTGAAAGATGGGACTGGAGCTTGAGGCTCATTTATTCGAAACTGACCACTAAAATACCTAGGCAATCTATATAATAAACATCAAATTGTGAACTGAGGTTCATCACTTTTCTTAACAAGAAAATTTACCTTGGAGTTTTGCTGTGTTTGCACCCAAGAGATTTGATGAGGGGATATGCTATGCTGTTGATCATGTTATGAGCCTCCCAAACTCTTATTGAGTTCAGGAGGTTGATTCTAAGTGGAGAAGGAATTTTATTTTAGGAGGTTGATGCTAAGTGGAGAAGGCATTTTTGAGTGCTGTGACATCCCTCTCCAATGATAAAAAAAAAAAAAAAACATTATGTTTGATTTGTTTTAAAATTATTTTTTTTTTTAATTTTGAGATTATGCAATGAGGAAGCCACTTGAGAAATCGGCTGATTTAAGTCCTAGGGGACTGTTGTAAACAAACAATTTTATTATATTAAAATAAGAATGAGCAGGAACAGCCAAGTTAAATGAGGAGATCATGCATGGAGAAGTGGGGGACAAGTTAGAGTTAGCCTCTGGGAAACCAGAACAAGTGTCAGGAGTGTATTTAAGACACTAGACACACCCTGAAAATAAGGGATTTGATTAGCTGTGAAAATTCCATGAGGAATTGGCTGCTAATGGAAGACCTAGGCAAAACTATAAAAGGATGGCATATGTGAGGAGGCAGGACACTGCTGAGTATGCCGGAAAGAATTTCACTTGCTGTGTGAGCACTCTGTGTTAAGCAAGGGATTCAGGAAAACAAGACTGAGTTTGAGGCTAGCTGTCCACATTTCTCCATGCATGTGTCTGGGTCGGGGGTGATTGCGGACAGACTTGGTGTTTGTACCTAATCTACGGTTGGGAGGAACGTGGCTGTTCCTACTGCATTTGGTTTTTCAAGTTCCAGGTTTTGTTATCTCAGACTTGAAGTAATTCTTGTTATTTATCTGCCTCCTTTTCTTAAAAATATAGTATTTATGGTATCCAAGTAATTTCTGTTATTCAAATAATGCTGGATCTGTAGTATAGATATTTCGTAATAATGATAAACTAGCAACCAAGGGGAATGAATAATGTATTCGCAGAGGGATTGTTTTATCAGGGTTTACAATTTAGTTATAAGCCCTCAGTAAAGAATTGCAAGATTTCTGTATATGTTATTGTTTATTATACCGATTCTATCCATGATTACAAATCGATCTAGAAAGCCCCAGTAAAGAAATTACATGATTATCGTATTTTCTTATTGTTCATTATTATCGACCTTCTTGTTACAAATTAGATCTATAAAGCTCCGTGGGAATTGCAGGGTTTTCTTTTACATTCTTTTTATTTATTTATATTAAAGGACTTTCTTTATACCCTACGACAGATAAAGAAACACATGGATCATTAATAGTATAGACACCTTCGGTACAAAAAATTCCATGATTTCATATCATTAGGTTATAATGGTCTTCATCGCAGTTGGGATATGGAGGCTCGTATTGAAATGATGTATTATCCCAAAACAACCTCTATATTATGAATATAGAAGTTTAAAAAGAGTTTCAATCTATTTTATTATTTAAAAGAAAGATACATCTTGCAAAACTAAATCTTTACAACTTCCGGTATACAACTACGTTTAAAGGGAAGTCGATTTAGGATCAGACTCCATGAAGTTGTCCTCTCCCCATCGTAACAAAATACGAATAAAAAGAAAACACGAAGGAATCTATACGGTCAAATCCTACATATATAACTAAATACCTACCATACACACCTATAAAGGATGTCTGTAGTTTGTAGGAATCTGTACATACCCTAACCCGTGTACAAAATTAACACATACCCCACAACGAAATGGATAGACTGAAGATCGCAGGGATCGATACATTTAGTAACCCGTGTAAATATCTGAAAAAAACGCATATCTATATACTGGATGTCTGTAGATCGCAGGGATCTATGCAAACTATAACCCGCGTATAACACTTAATGCATATAGCGCACAACTGATGGAAGGACTGAAGATCGCAGGGATCTATTCAATCAATAACCAGGGTACATATATCTAAACAAGAACACACATCTATTCAATCAATAACCAGGGATGGAAGAGTCGCAGAGATCGGGATTGATCCAGGGATCCATTTACATAATTAAAAGTATAAACAGTAAGGCTGCGAAGATCCATTCGCAGAATGGGAATGATGGCGATAATAGGGTTACTTAGATGGAGGATGCAGAAATTGGTTAAAAACACAGAATCCTTAAAATTTGTCTCACGACTGATAAAAATAAGGTGATGATCATTTTCAGTTCCCACATAAATCTTTATTAGATACTTATCTACCACACAGATATACAAATGGGTGAAAATAGAAAAATACAGAGAGCTTTAATCGTATTTTCCTGTAATACTTAAGGAAAACGAAAAATGGCAGCAAACCAGTCCTGTAGTGCTATTTAAACAGGATTTTAAAACATCATAAGATCAAAATTACTTTCCCAGTGCTAACCCTGAGACTGTAGAATCACGAATAACAAATCCTTTCACTCATAGCATTACAAAAAGAATATTCCGGGCTCTTGATAAATTTCGCTAGGGTATTGAATCCTACGGGAGGGTAGAAACCGAACTCCTATATTAAATACAGTTATTTCAATACGCATTCTTTAGAACCTAGAACCACAGAAAAATAACAACAAAATGAAATAGCTATGACCTCGGATTCGTGGCAGAAAACCCAGACACAACGAATCCCTGAAGATTCCAAATGGACTAACCATGACATGCAAACTACAACTTCTTTTGTCGTTGAGGAGGACTTCCCAAGTTCTCCCTGTCGTCATTCGAAGGCAAAGGAGCGATACCACTTACCGTTAGGTTAGGCTCCTTCTGCAACCTGCGCTGTCTCGAACTGTAAAATACCTACCACCATTGAAGAATGAATTCAGTATTAGTAAAATGGCAACAGAGTACACTACCAAAAAATGCTATTAGAAAACTGGTAAGTTACAGTATCGGAGGTTACCTCCGAGGCAACACAGGGAAGTGGCCGTGCCTTTAAAACAAGGAGCATTCCTTCTGGAGTAACCACGAGTGCTTTAATCGTTTCCTCCTCATTGCAGAAGAAGATACAGAGATAACAAGAGATTGAGGTTTGATCAAATCGCCAGGGTTTGGTGGAATAAACCTGTGAACCCCATATTCGAATGCCAATAAGGAAATTATTCCAGCAAGCTTCGAGTTTTGCTGAGGAGTTACTCACCCCAAATGCCGAGACAACCAACCCTGTCCTTTCAGGGCAGATGGCCCCATAACCTTCGAGCACATTAATTGTTTTCACATGGCCGTCTGGAAAACACAGTGAATGACCCTAGTACGGATACCCTGCGTATTAAATGTTAGAGTAAGTCGTAGGTCCTTCCATGTGGAATGGGTTTACAAATGAATATGTGGCTTATTGAATTTATCTAGCTGGTAATACTTATGGTAGCGTTCAAACTTTAGTTCAAACTTTGATATTTCAAGTTTCGAATAATATTAGTGTTGGGTAATACATTCGATAGCATTCAAACTTTGATATTTCAAGATTGGAATAACATTAGTGTTCTTATCGCTCTATGACATGTTGAGTTTTGTGCATTGTTGATACTTACCACCTTGATAGTATGGAGATATATTCTTCAAAGTTGGCATTGGTATAAGGGATTCAGTATAGAACCATGTTAATACTTTTCCTTAATCCAAACTTATGGTCCTTGGGGGATTTTATGCTATGTGTAAGTACGACGCTAAGTCGTAAACAAAATAGTAAAACTGGAATTGTTAAAATATCCATACCTGGTTGCGACATCATGGAAAAACTCCTGAAAAACATAGGAACCTGCATACCTGAAAGGAGGGAGGATTAGCCGCAGCTAAGTAAGTGTTATGTCAACATAATAACCTTCTAACTAATAGGAGAACAAGGAAAACACCTGTAAGTTCAATGTTACGAAGACATTAATAAATTAAATACTGATAAATGTAAAACTGTCTTTTTTTTAGGTGCTGTAAAGTGGACTGAAAATTACAAGGTTAAGATTTAAAGGAAAGAAATTTTTTTTTTTTAATGGAGATTTCACAAGTGCCTTGCTTCTACACAGATTCCACCCACTTATTGGATCAGTAATCAGGCTCGGGGGTTCACTAGAAGTCAGCAGTTGAGCTGCTTCTTTTGAAGCAGGTTGGGAGGAACAAGACTCCTTGGTTGTTTGTTGGCCCTATCATCATTTACAGGTTCCATTGTCTTATCAATTTTATTTTACAGTGCTATTATTTATTTAACTTTTACTGTTTATTTTATAAGTTTATTTTAGTTCCTGGGCAAATTAATAATTCTGAATAAATTTGATTTGATTGAATAAAATAGTCTCTGTATTTTTCCCCATGCAAAAAGGAATAGCATCGTACTCTAGTACAGAGACAGATTAAGGTAGATAGATATGATAGGAAAACTTCCAAGATGATGGAAGTAACATTTTATATATTCTGTTAAATTATATGCTGATATTAATTAGTATTATCAACTGCATTTTATTCACAGTACTATTCTTATTTCTATTCTTTTCATCAAACATAGGTTCACTGTCTTAAAAAGATTTCTACAATGACTTACATTTATTATTGAAAATTATTGCTGATACAGAAATTAGAATCATACAAGACTGTTATGTCAATTTAAGTTCTCAAATCAAGGTCATAGTTTCTACATTTTTCAATCCCAAAGAATAACTTTCGTTTGCTATTATTTATCATTATTGTACATATAGGATAGATAGACAAACAAGAAGTATCATATTACAAACCTAGGGTTTGCTCATTTTATTTTCAAAACCATTACCAGTCATTCTATAACTATAAAACATTGTTATTTCCTCTCGACACATAGCCAACGATTTGCAGAACTCAAGACAAACCATTGACATCTTTCCATACTTGACATAGTTACAGTTTTAGTGCTAACATTAAATCTTACCAAGATATTACATTGTTCACGAAACTACTCTAAACAATAGCGACCACCAAATAGTAAG
The DNA here is from genome assembly GCA_027924585.1 of Larix kaempferi. Taxonomy (NCBI): domain Eukaryota; kingdom Viridiplantae; phylum Streptophyta; class Pinopsida; order Pinales; family Pinaceae; genus Larix; species Larix kaempferi. The sequence goes on from BSBM01001073.1 coordinate 6,787,636, forward strand.
ATACAGTTATCAAAATGAGGAGCAGGACCAAGTCGTACTATCCATACAAAGACAAACCCCGTACTAGAAATAAAAACGCAGCACCTTTTAAAATTATTGAACTACATACAGATTGAAGGTTTCTTTAGTTACAGGCTTTCACGTATTGTTTGGTAAATACACAGTCATTTCATTATTCTTAAACATCACCCAATACCCTTTTCTATCTATTTTACATTTCCAAGTTTCACCATTCATAAAGAAAATATAGCAGTAGAGAAATTGAAACCTAAATTACAAACCTCCATTGTTTATATTTCATAACATCACAGACATCAAAGAAAAATGAGAGTAATAGGTGTTTTGAAGCTCAGCTACACAAACTACATCTTCATGATACATCAAATTCAAACGCAGAGGTTTTCCAAATACCAAGTTTCAGATCCATATTTTTATTTGACAAGACACAAGTTATGTTCATGGGCCAAGCCCCATATTGATGAAACAAAACAACAAACATCAGCATAGAATTGTAAACATTCTTTATGAGAAAAACTCGATAGAGCTTGAAACTCTCAACGATAGGAGTACATTGCTCAGATTCAACTCACAAATCCAAAACACAGTTTAGTAACCTAAACATTGTTGCATCGACCCTATTAAATCGAAGGGTATCCATATTACAGGCGCGGAAACAAGGCTATTACAACTATGGCCACAACATTGCCAGGAATCCAACATTTTAAAATGGTTGAAGCTAGGTCTGAATATTTCATGACAGGATCACCCACAAGGGTTATGCCACCGAGGCTTACCAGTGGAAGCGAAACCTAATCTCCTTGGATCTTTCAATAGCTGCAGCACCCAAAACGATAGAATTTTACCTGCAAACAAAGCCATTACAATCTAGTTAAAGTCCTCCACGATATTACAATTTTAGAAACTGGTACAACATTGCATAGTTCATTCATAGAATCCGAATGCATTACCTTGAATTACAAAATCTTGAATGCTGGAGAATCAAAGTACAAAAACCCAAACTCGAATCCACCCAAGAACAGCAGCATGAAAACCCTCTTTTAAAAACTACGTTGACAGTTGCAGATTGAGACTCACACACACTATCTATCTTTAAAACCGAGCTAGTAACACAATAACCAGTGGTTTCACCATCGATTCCGAGCAAGGGAGTTCACATTTTCAATAGGAACAAAACCCTACTATCAAGCAGCCTCCCGGCCATCTTCTCCCAGACTCTAACCTTCCAAATGAATGCATGAAGGCAACAATAATGTTATGGCAAGATTTACTTAGGGTTTTACACATCTCAATGATTGAGACAGGAGATCAACGATCAAGAATGAGCCAGCGAGTCATGATAATACCAAGGCAAGGATTTGACCAAACAACAATCAATAACCTCATTTAATAACAGCACAGTTGGATGCCATATCACCCAGGGCTGAACTTACAGCTTGGTGAAGCATCTCCATTTCTTACAACTAATATCACGTCGAGCCAGAACACATAGGTGTCAGCGTAGCAACCACTAACATCACACATGATCACATTTATTGCTAAGATCTCACTGGGAAATCTTCTAGATGCTCGATTGCAACAACATTAAATTCACATCAGCATCGAGTTATAGTGATAGAAAAATTCTCGGGATCCTATCACTACCATAATATATTCGTTGTATAGTCCAGAACCATAGGGTAGTATTATATACGGTATTACAACCATGTAATAAGTTCCCAAACTATGGTAAAGATTTGCATAACAAATATATATTGTAATAATATTGTTACACAACTATATCCCATAGTCTCCACACTATATGTTGGGTTTCATATAACCATGATATGAAGAGAGTCCAAACCATATCACATAAGGTCTATATTCTATGCATTTTAGTTTTAAGTCCCCAAACTTCTTAGGGCACACATATTCGAAAGACTAATGTAGGTTATTATTTGCATATATTTAGGCGTTGTAACCCTAGCAATTCATCACATGGAGTGTTATGACATTTTCATAAATGTCACTAATACATAAACAAACTATCATCTTGACCATGCAGGAAACACAATCAAATAGACTTATAAGAACGTATATGATTGAAAGTACATAAGCTATGTTATGAAGACTCTTGAAGACCATCGTTGTCACAAACCATAATATTATAACCATGCTAATATTATCACATAGTTGCATTTTTGAAAATAACAAATATCGTTGAATTCAATAGAAGTATAAGTGCAAAATATCTCTAGCTACTTTTACATGTATTAGAATAAAAATAGTGCAGATTGATCAAGAATGCCAGGAACTTCATACCATCGCTATCTCCATGCATAGGCAGTATTTAAACATCTATCTTAAAAATAAAGATGACAAGCTGAAGCATATAACTTGTCTTGATAAACTGGAATTACTCTATTACCTTACCTGTAGATCTGCGAAAGAAAGAATCCAATGCTTTAGCTTTCAAAGCTAAGTAAACCCAAGGGCACTCGGTAGGAACCCCTTCAAAAATCTGCAAATGAGCTCATTAGTATTGTTACCAAATCTTTACACATAACGAAATAAACATTGTTCTGTCGCATCTCATTTTCAACCAAGTATCTTTTTATGTTTAAAAATAAATACGATCATTTTATGAAGCAGTTATTATCTATTAGTTAATTAATTATCATTCCGCAAATAGCATTTATCTTTTAAAATAGGCTATATCAAAAATTTTTAATTTTTGCGATTTTTAGGATGTTACATCTTCCCACCAACCATCTGAGTTCCTGGAGTGCAGTACTAATCAATCATGTCCTCCACAGTACGATCACCCCCTCGTGATCCAGATAGGGACACATGGTTTCCCCGTCACGACCACCCTGTCAGAAATAGATGTTCTCAACATCTATACTCAAAGTGTGCTCACCAATCTAAAAGTGTTGTTCTACCAGGTCCCAGCATTGGACCACATATGACAACAACAGCACTTGGGCCCTCATGCTCGGCACTCAGAAGTACTTGAGCAAACCGCACTTCCTCAATGTGGCTATACATTGGGGATCATTTTCTACTTGAGTGTCATCAAGCTCCTACTCGCATTCTCGCCATTCGAGGACTATTTTGGTTGCAGTAATCCTATCCAAAAGGCCAATAAAACATCTTTAGAACCTTCCTCACCGATCAAAAAAAAATTTATTTGGTTGTATTTTGATTTTATTATATGGGTTTGCGCTGGTGCAAATTGTCCTTTCGGACATGGCGCCACTGAAGCAAAACACCCTTTTGTGATTTGTGCTGGCGCATGCATGGCGTATTTCTCGAAAGGGAGGATTGCGCTGGCCCGTGAGCACAAATCCCCCCACATAACAAGCCCAAAAATCAACAAAATAAAAGAAAAACAAAAATGTAATCCTCTCGAAAGTTAAATGGTTGAGTTTAGGGTTACCTGTCGATGGAGGCACTTGAAAGGGTCGATCACAGCTCCCGAAATCGGCAAAGTAAAAATGGCTCCAAACAACACTTCTCATCTCTCCAACTTGGTAAAAAACAATGGTAATTGGTTTTCACTATTTACCCCATTTTATAGTTTATTTCATTATGGCTTATTTTACTATAGTTGGAAGTTTTTATACTCGGTTAATCATTTTGACCTAGTTTTGAAGCTTGCAGGTGAAGTTAAGTACCTCATTGTGGTCATTCCACGCGTATTATCAGGTATGAACAACTCATTGAGCGTCTTTATGTCATTATTTCACTTGTACAATTCAATTATTAATGACACTGAGCTAACTCTTTGTTCTTTCTCATGCTCGTAAAACGATGGGAATAAGTCATCGAGTTATAGTTTATCACTTTTTCGGGCTCGTTAAAATCCCATGAAAAAGGAACCCCTCAGAGTCTCTCTTTAAGCTCTTTTCTGGCTCTCGAAATACGAAAAGATCGCCAATAAAACTTGATACGTTCATGCTTGTAAAAGTATTTGAATGATCGTCTTCCTGGTGATAGTTTACCCCTTTTTCGGACCAAGTGACACTATTTACGAAAAAAGAATAATCCAGCCAATCATGTCGAGAAGAGTTCTCTCTCGTGTTGTTTTACCCTTTTCTAGGCGAATAGACTAATTTTACGAAAAAGGACCTTTGGAGTCTTTTTTAGTTCTTTTCATACTCTCTAAATATGAAATGACACCAAGTTTACCTTCTATGGACTCATTAAAATTTAACATTGAAGGGCCCATCATGGGACGAACCCCTTCTTTCCTAGGTTCGTAAAACATTTGGGATTGGACTCATCCGTGGGATGAGCTATATCGAGCATATGTTTACCCTCCTCAAGCTCGTTAAAAAACAAATGAGGCACTCATCAATCATGATGGGGAAAAAGGAAAGATTTTGTGTTACACTATAATTCATGGAAGTACATAGTCGCTCTTGAACATGGCACTCATTTGCATTTTCATTCCATACTTGGGTAATCCGTTTATCTTCAAGTCATACTAATTTCATGAGTCTAGTCACTCCTTTGGGTCATCCAAAGAATGATTCTATTATCAGTCGCATTGGGGGTTGGTGTCATTCTTGTCATTTCAATACTGCCAAGTCGTGCCATGCCCACGTTTGAGAGATGTTCATTACTCATCATTTGCATTCAATACACCTTCCATCACGTTGGTCTACCTTGAGTCTGTCTTGCATGTTACTCTACCGTTCAATTCACTCCAAACATCTGTTATCGAGTTTTGTGATGATGATGAGGGATTCATCATGGCCCTCCTTCGATGGATTCATCCTTGTCGACTTCAACACATCATCCAGGGATTGAATCTAGAAACGAATTGAGTACCTTGGGCCTGCATGCCTTAATGGCAGGTTACCTTAAGTTCGACATGAGTTTACATCATTGACTCTTGATTGAAAGATTTCGTCGAGCATTCGACCTCAACTCATTGATTCACGCTTGGTGATATGTACTATGATACCTTGGGAATCATTGACTTTAATGGTGATTTCCCTCACACTTGTTAATGGTATACATCAATGACTAGTAATCAAATGGTTTCTACCATGTTTGAATCCAAAACATTGTAATCACATGGATAGATTCGTGTCATTCTGGGTTCGACTTGAAGACCCTTAGAAAGTCATATATTACCTAGGTTTCGATGGAGATTATTTGAATCATATCACACGGATCCACATTGTATTGGTCGTGGCTATGTTATCATCTCATCATGGATCTACGATTGTGTTCAGTCGGTCCCTACTACCATGGATCTGCGTTGTATTGGTTGGCAGCCATGTTGAGAGTCATGTGAGACTAACATATCAGAGTCAGTTATACTACAACAACATCTTCCAGCCAGGAAGTCATTTCCATCCATCTTTCAAAGCAATTCACCTGTCTTACTCTGCGAGCTTCATGCTTTGGGGGGCATTCTGTTACACCTAAATCTCATCATCGTGAGACCCTTGTCAACTCAATGCCTTGATCCCTGAATTCTCCCTGATCAAGAAGCCAATTAGAGCAAGTTGTTTCCCTTTGTCCACAATTTCTAGTTGGGTTGCATAGGCTATCTTCTAGCAAGGAGTGCTCAACTAGGTTAGGCACAGACTGTCTTCATGTAGACTGTGCTAGTGGCTCATGTTTCCTTTGTGTAGATTGCGCTTCCTCTCTCTGGCACTGGTTGCACTCATGCAGCTTGCGACGGGGTTGGTTAGATTTGATAAAGGTATCTTTCGAGCAAATTCTAGAATATGGATGAGGTGGATCTCTATCCCTAACATCTAGGTGAGTTGTCCTATGGTTCCCTAATCTCAGGGGAAGATCTCTTAGTCCTCTCCCCATGATCCTCAACCTACTTTATCCACTTGTGCCTATAAATACAAAGCTCCTCTCCATTCCAAAGGGAGGAAGTCTATAGAACTTACATGCTAGTGGAATTAACCTAGGTGGTCCCTATCCATCTCTTGGAAGGCATACATTTCCTTTGGAGGCATTGGCTTGGGTTGTTGGAGGAAGATTGCAACGTTAAGGCTTGGGTTGTAATCTTTACTCTACTATGTACTTCTCACTCTTTTTACAGTAATATAATCTCTTTCCATAAATGTCATTGTTCTTATGATGTTTATAGTTCACTTCCTTAACTGTTTACTTGGATCAATTAGTGTTTAGATGTACTGTCACTACTTGTTTTGTCTCTATGTTCTTTGACAGGTTTTGCAACTACACATATGATGACCACAGAGCTTGGAGAAATAACAAGGAGAAAGATCTACGAATCTGAAGGTAAGGAATCTAATTACCTTGATCTCTAATTTGATCTAGGAAAGTAGTTTTATGTTCTATTCTCATTTGTTCTAGATCCACTTGGACTAGGGAGATCATGCTCACATCCGCTCGAGTAGATTATTCGATAATAGCAGCTCAACTTTACATGTGTTACAGGAATTTTGGCGATGATGTCATCAAGTCATTTGAATTGAGTCAATTTGAAGGATATTGGCATCATAAATCCCTTTCTTCCACTGATGTGATTTTACCTCAATATTCACCAAAGCATGGTGTGACAAGCGATAGTTGGGATCTAGATGAAGAGTAGGAAACAAACCTTAGCACAACCTTAAGCAAGGGGCCTAGAAAATCTAGGAGCTCTCCAAGATGGAATGGGACCCCAGTCATGGTTGTCGATATGTGGATACCCGAGATAGCTTATACAGACCATCTATCCACACTGAAGTAGATGAAGATAATAATTGTACGCCAGACACTAGGCCCCCAATAAAATCTACAGTGGAAAAGAGTAAAGAAGATGTGCATCCACAAGGATCATTAAGTTTTGATATTGGGGACACAATAGAGTTTCTTTCGTAGGACAGTGGTATTAGAGGTTGGTTTAAGTGCACAGTAATAAGAAAACAAGAAAATTCTATAAAATTTCTCTATGAGCACATTCAAAATGATGATGAAAGTGACAACTTAGAGGTTGGTGTTTTGTTTTTGTTGAAATTTATTGTTGTTAATTCAGAATTTGTTGCCATAGTAAGAGTTTTCTTTTCAATTACAGTTAGAGTTTCCGCAATTTTAATTTTAAATCTTGATTATAGGAGTGGATTCCAACATTTAGAATAGGAGTGCCAGACAAATTGGGGATTCAAATCCCTGGATGGTTAACCATCCGCCCCTGCCCTCCTAAAGAAGAAACTTCTAGAAGCATTGCAGTTGGTACTACAGTGGATCCATGGTGGAATGATGGCTGGTGGGAGGGTGTAGTGGTTATGATTGAAGAACCAAAGGCTGATGTACATGTATATTTTCCTGGTATAAACTTTTTTTTTCCATTTTGTACCTTCACTGTAATATGTGTTTTGGGAGACAGCATGAGATCATAAGGATGTATAATCCATACTTTTCTATTTTCAAGGTGAAAATGAAAGATCAATATTCAAAAGAAGAGAATTGGGCCTTTCCAGGGATTGGGTCAACAATTAGTGGACTTTAGTGCGGGGCACCGAATGTAGCTGCTACCCAAGATTCTTGTGACAATAAGGTTGGAGTACAGTCTGTGACATCGCCCAAAAGATGAACTGTATCTTCAGGTTTAGAAGAGTTTCCATGTTCAGCTGCATGCACTAAAAGGAAATTATCTCCAAGTTCATCAGTTGCATTCAGACAATCCAGTGATTTGGAAGGGGGTGGATATTCTCGTATTAATGAGAGCAATATGGAAATAAAAGAGGATGTTGGAGTGGATTCAGCAAGTAGTGAGAAAGAACATCATACATGTAATCTTGTAAATGATAGACTGATTGGTGGTTGAGGTGGAAATCTTCAAGAAAGCAGAAACACACCGGAGAAGCTACAGTTTCATCCAAAATTATCTCTTCTAGTGGTAAGCATATGAAAATTTCAAGAAGGAAGATGATGGATGGTAATAAGTTGAAGATTGTGGACAGGAGGACCAGGCTAAAAGACAGAGAAGTGGTGAAGAACTCGTAAAAACCAAAAGGTTAAGGCAAGGACATGGAAACTTGAAACCAATACATGGCTATGCCATAGTAAGCCCCCTTTTAATTAATCCAATGCCTTTTTTTAATCTTGTGATGTTGAGATAAATTCAATTGGTTGTGGAAATGATCCATAATTAGAGTGCACTACCTTTGTAAGTTGTTGGCAATTTTGAGCTCTTTCTTGAAATTAGCGAAAGTCCAGGATGAAGTTTACTAACAAAACATGGTTCAATCAAGCTGGGAAATTGAGAGGCTGATATATGTGTGAAGATTGGTGTATGGTAGATGTGTGAGAAGGCATGATGATAAGAACCTCGTGCTATTCTGACTTGTTCCTATTATGGCAATGATGTTGGACTATGCACAATATCAAATTGCTTTGTAATCCATGTAACCAGGGTTATTCTAGATTCAGTTATGGTGTATAATGTTGTACCGTTAATACTGTAAATATGCATTGAAAAAATGATAGCATTCTGATACAGGGGAGATGAAAAATTGTGGACGTGAGAAATGGCATTAAAAATGCAGCACGCTAGATTTTTTGATTTCATTGAATTTTTCTCTATATATTCTTTACCCCACCAGCCAGAGCATTCAAGAATAGATTCAGTATGATTGTGCAGACCTTAGAGAAGGATATTCGTAACCCAAAGGGTATCAGTAATATATTTAAAAGATATTATAGAAATATATTACTGACCCATAGTTATATTCATTTCTTGAAAGGCATGGACAGAGTTATTCAAAGGAACAACTGCATTATACCTTTAAGCCACAACTACATGAGAATTTCTGAAACATTACATCCCATGATTCCTACTCTACAGTGTATCTGATGCCCAGAAGAAATTGAAGAAAATAAAAAAAACTAATGGTTTTTTATAGGTTTACAAAGATCTGGGAGAAGCTGCAGATTACGTTGGCTGAACTACTTGAGTCCAAATATCAAGCCAGGAAAGTTTCTTTCCTCGCTTGACTATATAGTCTTATTCTTCCAAGTCCTATCTGTGATGAAGTCAAAAGAATGGCATCCTGAACAAGATGGGTAATATGCTTCCAAGTCCTATCTTTGATGAAGTCCAAAGAATGGCATTTGTTTTTAATTCAATATCCTTCTTCCATGTGTGCATAAAGCTCAATTCTGAGATTGATTCCCTTTCAAAATAAGGGATACATTTTTTGTTAACACTTGGATGATTAAGGATTCCAATTTTCAGTTTGATTTCTATTTATAAGGTATCACATTGGATGGATGATTGAGTCAATGAAGGAGCAATTTTTTTTTAATCAGGCCCTCAGTTTATTTATGGAAAGCCACTTTAGAGATTCATCACCAACTAAATCTGATATCATATATTCAAAGGAGTTGTTTTTATTGAATAAAATTGCTCTTGGTATATTACTATCAAAGTTAGGTTAAGCAAGAAGATCAAACTATGATTTAAAAAAATCCCTCTTAGTACGCAAATTCTTTAAAAATTCTGGTGTTTAATCATTATGAACATTCTTTTGTGATGCTCTTTCATACTTTCATTTCTGCTTGTTGTTCATACTCTTTTCTTTTTGTAAATTTGTGGTTCAATTGTCAGTCAGTAGGCATCTCTCTGATTCCAGCTCGTTATGCGAACATTTCTTCTCTATATATCTCTTTACAGTGGTGTGGGAACCTCCTTTTTCCTGTTTCTGTCTCAGGGATTATAATTTTTACTGTACATTTGGATTATATATAGAGAGAGAGATTTGAATAACTCTTGTGCCTGTTACTTGCCCCACCAAAATTCAAATTCTAATAGATTATAGTCACTTGTTAGTCATGTCGCGTTGCTTATACTAGCATCTTACCCCACCCACGACATCTCAGTCAAAGGGATTTTTCAATGTATTGTACTTATCTCCTTGCACAATGATAACCTTAAGGGAAATTTTCACTGGTTTGGTTTTGTGAAGGAGAAATGAGAGAAGACATAACTTCACCCTATCGGTGCTCTTTGTTCAATGGGAACTTAAAGGTGTTTTCGAATGATACCGGTTATACGCTTTGCTACAGTGAAAAATGTAAAATATAAGTGGGTGCCATTATATAGTGGGGATTCTGTTTCTTTAGCGATGTTCTTCTCTGATATATGTTGAAGTATATCTTTATTGGTATTTGGTATTATTGGTTTCATGAATCCTGGTACGTTAGCTCATTTTAGTTCTTTTTCCAGCTATTTTGGATAGTTTGACTTTATCCGTGGAGCAGTAGTTTGATAAATTGTGTTCTGTAAAGTGATGTAAATCTTAGTATGTAGACTTCGTAAGAGATGGTTAAAGGTTATTTTGGCTATACCAAAATATCTATTCTCTTTGACTCAATGGAAATGCTACAAATCATATGTAGTATGTAATTTCTTTCCATTTTCTCATAAAAGTTATGAGTTATTTTTTCTAGAAAAAAATGAAAATAACAAAATTAAAACTAAACTAAACTTGTACAATACAATTGATCTCTTTGACTCTTATGGAAATGATACAAATCATATGTAGTATGTAATTTCTTTCAATCTTATAAAAGAAGTTATGAGTTATTTTTTCGAGGAAAAAAAATTAAAATAACAAAACTAAAACTAAACTAAACTTGTACAGTGCAAATGAATCACAAACACTTCAGCCATGTTTTATGAGTGAAATTAAATCGATCGATAGCAAGTTTATGATGGATGAGGTTTTACTTAACTGGATCGACTCATCTATTCAATTTATTCAAACAAATCCACCCGTCCCTAATGCCCGAGCAGGAAGACAGGGTATTAAACATCAAGTCTGCCTAGAAAGTGTAAGGGACGCCTTAAAAGGCTCACACAAGAAAGCCTAGGAAAGTATTGAAAGACCTCTTACTTTAAGAACAAATTTTCATTGTACGGAGAAGAGAAATTATGAAAATTAATTTAAAAAATTTATGTTGTCTTGTAAAATAAAACATAAATCCTAATTTATAATGAAAGAGAGGGATCAAATTTCTAGATATAAGATTAAAGAAAATAAATCTCAAACAATTGAATCCTGATTTAATATAGATCTATATTAATTGTAACCTATAACCACATGTGCAATGTAGTCAATACTTTATATGGTTTGTTTTTCTTAAATAACATAAATCTGCTATCGTCTTACCTTGTTTTGACTGGTGACCAAAAAACACAAAATCAATAACTAGATGAGCTTAGTGCAAGTGCTAAGAGACTTCGCGGAATTGGTCTCACAATAAATGAAGAACTTATGGGACAGGTGAATTTTTTTGGACATATTGTTCTTTGGTTATTAACGTGCTATTATTGTGATTTAATGAATTCAATCCATTGAGCTCATTGGTATTTGTCTATCAGTTTTCGTGAGTGTTAGGTCAAAATTTATTGAAAGATGTTAAGGAAATATTGACCGATTCACTTCGTAAATCTTCTTTTTCTTGCAGTAAAGAATTAAGACATGGATAAATGTATATCATGTTTTATGAATGGGATTCTACTCTCTCTTCATATTTTTTGACTTTTTGTAAAGAATATAAGAGACCAAATTTAATAAAAACTAAGTATGAAGGAATATGCGATCTGATCTATCTATTCATATATATATGAAGGCACATCAGAACCAAAGGCTACTCTTAGACACCATTGTAGAAGACATCAGTTGTCAAGATTCTAATCGCTTTAGTGATGAAGGAAGGATCCAAGGGACATATAATGATGATTTTGTTTGTATTGATATCGTTTATAGTGTTAGTTTATTCCTATATTCTACACCTAGGATCTCTCATGACACGTGTTTCGATAACTTGATGATAATATTCTTAGTTCATTTGCTAGTAGGATCTTGAACTCTTGATCTTGGGCATTGTTACTAAGTGGTGTATAAAGGAGTTTTGCTACAAAAATTATTATTTGCAGCATGTCATAATATAGTACTGGGTTTGAGGTTCGAATCCATAAGGAAATCATTTGGAACCTCAAACCTAGGGTGTGGGATAACTTGCACTTAAATCGTCTTACTTTTTGGCGATTTGTTTTTTAGATTCGGTTATAAAAACCAACAGAATAGTAGTTTCATCCCATTTACTGCGGAATTATGCTATGGAACTGTGTTCCTAGGGATTTTGGCCCATTTTAAGATGACTCAGATCATCAAAATTCCAAAAAAATAACAAAGAGTGATTTTCTGTTGCCCACAAGGAGCAATTTAAGTGCCAGTTATCACAGGCCCAAATCCAGTACTATTTGAATTAGAATTCTAATGAACAAAAATCATTTGAAATTCTACAATGTCTTGTAATTCTTTTGACTCAATGAATAATCGTCAGCTGCTTGAGGTGACTTTCAATGGTTCTCTTTCTTCAAATAATCACTTGAGTTTCTGTACCAGATCTTTTTTCAAATAATCCCTTGAGTCTCTGTACCAAACTGAGAGCCATTAGCGTGGGTACAAAAACCAGTCATGGGAGCAGAGGCAAAGGTAGTAGGAAAGATGGTAGCATCAGCCAAGCCAGCCATCAATGTAATCTTTGCAATGTGCAATCTCATAATTAATAAAATTTATTTTTAGATTATTCTTATCTGTTTTATTTCATTATTGTATTAATAATTCTTAACATGGTATCAAAGCCACAAGGCAGTTTTATTACTATTATTTGTTTAAGGTGAGGAAAATTGCTACGGAAGCTAAAGCTTATCAATGTTCGAGCCATCAAGGCAGTTTTATTATTATTTGTTTAAGATGAGGAAATTTGCTACGGAAGCTGAAGCTTATCAATGCTCGTGCCATCATTCAAAGATAATGTTGGAGCCATCATTCAAAGATGTTGTAGCAAATCAAAGAGCCGCCACTTTCTGCTTGAACCAGCCGCCAAGAAGTATGAAACATAATTTTATTTAAGTTGCCACAATTGCTATCCGAAACCATTGCCGAGAGGGGAAGACTGTTGTTTTGTACGCGTTGAAGGGGAAGCCCTAATCTGGCATTCAAAATTGCTTCAAGTTGATTTAGTTGTTGTGACTCTATTGTTTTTTCAAAATTTGTATTTTTTCATGGAGTGATAAGCATATTTACAAAAATGGAATTTCTTTTTCAAAAATTTAATGGCCATAATTTTCATACTTGGAAGGTTAAGATCAATTGCATTTAATTGATGATTTTTATGGAGCAAGCTATTGCTTTTTTATTCACATTAAAATTCATGTCTATTTAAACACTTCTACATACTAAAACATTAACCTATCACATGCTTTATGCCTTATGATTTATGCCTTAAGCTTTATGCTTTATGCTGAACTTAGCTCTATTTCTAATAATAAAACAAAAGTGGGAGGTAATTACTTTTTCTAATACCCTCCTTAATTACTTTTTTCTAACACCCCCTTAATTACGACGGCTAATCATTATAGAACAAGCTACTTCTTTTCTATTCACATAAAAAATCATAATTACAATGGGGTTGGAAGGTCTCTATTTAAATACTACTACATACTAAAACCCTAACCTTGCTCATGCTTTATGCCTTATGCTTTATGGAGGGTTTAACTAAACTTAGCTTTACCTCTAATAATATAACTAACAAAAGCTGGAGTTAATTACTTTTTCTAATACTCCCCCTTAATTACGATGGGTAAACATACAATCTAACTACTACTAAAACATGTTTCCTCTAAAGGCTTTCATCAAAACAAAATGCCTGTTGGTCTATGTCTCACATAGGCTTACAAAACTTATCTTGACTTTCTTTTCTGCTATGTGTTGATGCAACCTCTTCTCATACTTTATGTTCTAAACTTTGAGGCTTTCAATGTTTTTCTTCTTCTTTTGGCTTGAGACTTCAACCTTCTGTCAAGGCTTACTGAGAACTGCTAACTCCTTCTCTTGGGTCCACATAATTCCTTCGTTATCACTCCCTAAAAAAATATAGAGTTTTCTTGACGCCGCCTTAATGCAAGATCTCTTCGAAATCTTAGTTTTTCCTTCAATCCAGAACTAGGACCTTTACTATCATCATACCAGAATTTCAAACTTCACATGCTTTCATTCTTCAAAATAAAATAGCGCCGCTCCTCAACTTTGTTTTAGAATTATATTCTTCTTTCTAAGAAATCTTTTTTGAAAAAGCTCTTTCACATTGGAAAAATCGTTTACCAAAATATCTTAAATGAAGCCTTTTACTTAATCCAACAAAGAGCTTTTAAACCTTTTAAATTCCCATTCAAAATGATAAGCTCCTTTTCAAAAATGTATTTTTTAATATATTGTTTTGAAATACCTTTGGCTTTGGACGAATTCAACGATTCTCATGGATCTTGCAGTGATCCAACAAGCGGTTCCTCCAATGCAGCGATCTCACACTTTCCTTCAACTGATTTTCCACAAGACTAATCTTTTGCATCGGTCGACTATCTCATATCAACGGGCATCTAGCTTCTCCAATACATATTTCATCCCGCTACTACCTTCCACGAACTCATAGAGATAAACTTCTCCACGGATAGTTCAACCGGTGGGTATTTTCTCTTGACGGCCTCCTTTTTTTTTGCGGATCTGCTTCAATGAATAGATCGAAAGCACCTCCTTCAACAAAGAATTTATGTGGATTGACTTCCTTCATCACACTCTCCAATCGACGTTGGATTTTCTTTACGAATATGTTTCATATTTGCGGATCTAAAAGCTTTCTTCGCTGGATTTTCGTCTTGTGCTTTAGACTCGAACCCAGATCTCTGTCCAATTTCTTGGATCAATTCTCTCACTTCACTGATGAAATATCTTGGCTAGGATCAAATGATTTTTGCCTTCTTCGTTATGGAAGAATCCTTCTTCATGATGGAAGAATACAAGAAGCTTGGATCTGCTCTTGGATCAACATGCTCTCCAAGATACTTAATAAGCTCTGATACCATGATAAATTTTATGGAACAAGCTGTTGCTTTTCTATTCATATAAAAATTCATAATTACAATGGACTGGAAGGGCTCTATTTAAACACTTCTATATACTAAAACCTTAACCTAGCTCATTCTGTATGCCTTATGCTGAACTTAGCTTTACTTCTAATAATAAAACTGACAAAAACAAGAGGTAATTACTCTTTCTAACATTAATGAGTAAAAATCTATATGGAATTGTTCAAGGTACTGAACCTGAACCTTAGCAACGGCCTGCTAAACTTATTGAGTGGAAATGGAAAAATAGAGATAATCATGCCATTGGTTTATTCAGAAATTCATCACATTGATTTAGATAAATCATTTAAAAAAATATGGAAGGAATTACAAAAATTATTTGATGCAAAACAGTTAATGCAAAATTCTCTTTAAAAAACTCCAACTTTTTAGGTTCAAGATGGCTATAGACACAAAAAATTTCTAGTTATATAAATGAGTTAAAGCTCTTATAAAATAGTTAGCAGAAGTTGGTGTAAAAGTAGAGGAAGATGATCAAAAAGTTGTGTTATTAAATAGTTTATCTTCAAAGTACCACAATGTTGTTTTTACATTGAGGCAATTGTATTCACAATCTTTAGATGATATGATATTAGCTCTCAAATAGTTTATCTTCGAAGTACCACAATGTTGTTTTTACATTGAGTCAATTGTTTTCACAATCTTTAAATGATATGAGATTAACATTGAAGATAAAATATTGAGTACAAAAGATTTTGAAAATTTTGCTTTTTTGTTCCTTCATAAAGTGCATTCTTTATTAAAAATCAAATAAGCAAAAAGGTAGGAAATAATAATGAATGTTACTAGAAGTAGATTATACATCATGGAATTGTAGAATTCGAGCAAATGATGTTTTAAAAGGAAAGATTAGAGACAAAAAAACAACGCAATAGGGTGTTAAAAGTGGAAGAACCATCAGAATCTAAATATGAAAAATGTTACGAGGACACAACGGAGGACAACTTCTTCTAAACAATCAGGTTCTTTCCTCCTACATGAAAGAGTTAAGATAGTGTAACTCAATATGCACTCTTCTCCAAGTAATTAGGCAGTTCTGGTCTAGGGAAGGATCCTCATTAATTGTTGAGGTTACGAGACATGTGGATTGTCAAGTAATTGACTTCAAGGAAGTGGAATCCACGAACTCGAAAATCCAACTCAGGAATTCTACCTTTATGAATGTGATGAGACATCATGATGGAGTACTTGCAAGAATATGAATATGTGGAGAAGAATATATGTTTTAAAAGAATTTTTTTATTTTATTTTATGTTGTTATTGTCAATCAGGTTTTTTAATTATAGCGTTAAGAGGGTGTGTTGAAGATTAACGCTTCAATTAGTTTAAATGTGGTTGTAACTAAACCATTATGCTCATTATAGTTATGCAAATTGTTCCTATGTACTGAAATAAATAAGCAAGCTATCAATGTAATCATTTCAATGTACACTTTGATAATTAATAAAATTTATGTTCAGATTATTCTTAGTTGTTTTGATTTCATTCTTGTACCCATGAATTCTTAACACATAGCCAGTACCAAAAGAACTTCTAAATACCCTTGAAAATGAGTTAAGTACCCTCCTTGAAATTGCTTAGTAGAGAAGACAAAAGATTGATTCTAGATGAGAATTTAAATCTATTTTTCCCAAGATTCACGCCCCTTCCAAGACTAAGGACTTTGTTTCTAATTTCCTTTCTTGACGTTTTTTCTAAGTTCCTTTCTCAGTTTTCTAGAAAATTTTGTGAAGGCATTGTTTCTCTTGTAGAAAAAGAAATAGGGCATGTAAGGGTTTATGGTTAATGATGATGAGGACGACATTTTCATTGACCCTCTAGATGCACCAAGGAACAAAGAAAGCTATACAAACTCTTTCCTCCCACTTTTACATTGTTTTTTACCGGTGTTAGTTACTGATATTGAGACATAAGGATAAGGATACTACATCCTTATATAAGAGAAACTGTTAATCTTCTCCCTAATCCTATGCACCAATTGATCCAAATTAAGTACCTTTAAGTTTGATACTCAATTTTATCAATATATCACTACTTTTGAATCTATATTGAATATTCCTAGATTTTTTCCTACACATTTGATTTGCAGCAATTTCATTAGTTGCATAAATAAAATTAAACTCTAGTAATTGCATAAATAGTGCACCATTTTCCTATAAAAATAATTTTTAATGTCATACATGTCAATTTAGACATGTATTTTTTGGAGGCTTCCTCGACTTTACGCATTATCTACAAAGAGGGTAGAGTTTGCATATTTTTCTACAATAATATTTTTAAGACTCAATTGAAAACATGTATGTAGAAAGATAAGGATTGATACACATTTTAAAATTTGAATTGATTAATTTAGCAAAAGTAAATAAAATTTTGAGTGTGCATTCTAATGAAACATGTAATTTTCATCAATTTTAATGAAAAATAAAAAAAACATTGATTTGATAAATTAAGTGAGAGTTAAATTAAATGAATTTGAAAATTATCATATATAAGTTTTGTTAGCATTGTAAACAAAACAATGTACATAAAATTTTCAAAATGACATTTGTATAAACTTTGAAATGTTTTACATATTTGTATTCTACAAAATTTGAAATTTTTAAAAAATTATTACAAATTCTATATTTTTATAATTTTTTTTTGCAAAGCTTGACAATACGAAGAATTATAGTGTAAATAACTTTTACATATCAGGAAAATAATAACTAAAGATATCATGTTTAAACATGCCTTTTTTCAACGTATTTTTAAAGAAAATAACAATGAAAGAGATCATGTTTGAACATGTCTTTTTTCAACATATTTTAAAAGTCAATGAAAAAAAACACATAAAGCACATAACCTGTCCAAGGAAGCACTTCCTTTATAGGAGGTATTGTTGAGTACATTTGAAACTAAAGGAGGAGGAGGTTATAAAATTTCAGCACTGACTATGATTGAAAGCTCACAAAATAACTTGGTCTAGAATGTATAGAGATAAAGTTGGGTTTGTACATTTCATAATGATGGTAGTTGATCCAATTAGACTTATCTTTTATTAGAAAATCGAGGACTGGCACTCAAATCGCCCAGCTTTTTCGGCGATTGTTCCCTAGATCCGATTATAAAAACCTGTGGAATCGTACTTCCACCCCATTTGCTGTGGAACTATGCCATGGAAGTGTGACCCTAGAGGTTATAGCCCATTTTAAGACGTCCTAGATTGTCGAAATTCCAAAAAAATAACAAGAAGGGGTGGATCTGTGCCTCGACGAAAAATTTTCCATCGCTGGCAGTGGGCGATTTGAGTGTCAGTTATCACTCGCTGAAAATCAAGCTGCAAAATTTTAGCATAGATTCATATTGAACCAAAACATATAAATTTTACAAGTACATGATAAATATGTAAAAACTAAGAAAACCAATGCTAAAGGAAACTGATGTGCCTCTTGTACAGACCATTGTCCAGTTTAGAATAGACCTTTGGTTGTCTTTTAAGGGATAAACAAAACGCTCTCAATTCGTCAGAATCCGGTAGAGGAATTCTTGTCAAAATCACAATTTGTAGTGTTTAGATCGGAATTTTGGCCATTTGGGTAGTTTTAAAATTGGGTAATTAGTCTAAAAATGGATAATTAGTCTAGCATATATGCTATCTCAATTGTTGAAATTACAAAAATGAGAAAAAACAATTTCCAAAAAGAATTTTAACCGGTTTTGAAGTGAAAATCACCGAAAAAGCGGTGCGTTTTGGTTGTCTTTTATCCTATGCTAGGGGAGGGAGGCCAGTAGTGGTGCAAGTCCCAAAACACCACATGGATGGCCATGTGGACGCCACCCATCGAGGTCCGGACGTGCCCAGGTGGCTTCTCCATGTCATCCCGGGTAGGTTGCGCTTTATGACTCCTCGAAAAATGTGCTAGGCATCCTTTTCCCCGCGCCCTCTCGAGCAGCCCGTTCATTCTTGCTCGGGTATGGAGTGTGAGCGTTTGGACACCCCGGTAGCCATCTGCCATGGTGCCCTTGTTGCTTCGATGCCACCTCCTACTGTTGTTTGAACCTGTCGCCTGGTGGGTGCTCTGTCGTCGTGTTTTGGTTCCCAAAATCTTGTTGTTCGAGCATAGGGGCTTCCTATTATTAACCTCGTTGGCACATTTGTTGGAGCGGTCTACCTCCATGTTCGTCATCGTGGCTTGGAGAACTTCTGTGATGCTGTTCTGATGTTCGTGGTCCGTGGCGCAGGTCCCCTAGTTGGAAGCTCCTGTTCGTGCCTGTTTCTGGGCTGCTCCTGCTATTCGTGTTCCTGGCTTGTGCTCAGCGCATGGTTCATCCTCAGCTCCTGGTTCGTCCTCAGCTCCTGGTTCATGCTTCACTCCTGGTTCATGCTCTGCAGTGGCAGCCTGTTCAAAATACGTGGTAGGATTTCGATCCCACCGGCTTCTCTTGCATTGTGTTTTTTCAACACAGCCACTTGCTTGGTGTGATTTGCTTGCTTTCTCTATCTATGCTCGGTCTGTTTCGGTGTGGTTTTGTTGGTTGGGTCTAGGTTCTCGGTTGAATTGTTTTTGGTTCGTGCTCCGCTATTGGTTTGTGCTCCGTAGTGGTGGCCTGTTCAAACGATGTGGTGAGTTATCCATCCTATCGACTTCTCTTGCATTGTGTTTTTCAATACAGTCACTCGCTCGATGTGATTTGCTTGCTTTCTCTGTTTTTGTTCGGTCTCGTTGGGTGTGTGTTCTCGGCTGAATGGTTTTTTGGTTAATTGGCTAGGGTTACGGTTTCAATTAGTTTGAATGTGGTTGTAGGTTATGTTACAATTATGTTCATTATGGTTATGCAAATTGTTTTTATGTAGTGAAATAAATAAGCAAACCATCAATGTAATAAGGCGTCAAATTAAATGTAATCTTTGCAATGCAATGTGCACTCTGATAATTAATAAATTTTCTATTTAGATTATTCTTATCGGTTTTATTTCATTCTTGTATTAATGAATTCTTAACATGGTATCAAAGCCACAAGGCAATTTTATTATTTTTTGTTTAAGGTGAGGAAAATTGCTAGGGAAGCTAAAGCTTATCAATCTTCGAACCATCAAGGCAGTTTTATTATTATTCCTTTAAGATGATGAAATTTGCTAGGGAAGCTGAAGCTTATCAATGCTCGAGCCATCATTCAAAGATAATGTTGGAGCCATCATTCAAAGATGTTGTATCAAATCAAAGAGACGCCACTTTCTGCTTGAACCAGCCGCCAAGAACTATGAAACATAATTTTATTTAAGTTTCCACAATTGCTATCGGAAACCATTGCTGAGAGGGGAAGACTGTTGTTCTATACACGCTGATGGGGAAGCCCTAATCTAGCATTCAAAATTGCTTCAACTTGATTTAGTTGGTTTGACTCTATTATTTTTTCAAAGTTTGTATTTTTTCATGGAGTGATAAGCATATTTACAAAAATAGAATTTCTTTTTGAAAATTTTAGTGGCCATAATTTTCATACCTCTAAGGTAAAGATTCAATTGCATTTAATTCATGAATTATATGGAGCAAGCTATTGCTTTTCTATTCACATTAAAATTTCATGATTACAATGGACCTCAAGGCCTCTATTTAAACACTTCTACATACTAAAACATTAACCTATCTCATGCTTTATGCCTTATGATTTATGCCTTAAGCTTTATGCTTTATGCTGAACTTAGCTTTAAAATTCTAATAATAAAACAAAAGTGGGAGGTAATTATTTTTTCTAACACCCCCGTTAATTACTTGTTTCTAACACCCCCTTAATTACGACAACTAAACATTATGGAACAAACTGCTACTTTTCTATTCACATAGAAAATCATAATTACAATGGAGTTCGAAGGTCTCTATTTAAACACTACTACATACTAAAACACCAACTTTGCTCATCCTTTATGCCTTATGCTTTATGCAAGGTTTAACTAAACTTAGCTTTACTTCTAATAATATAACTAACAAAAGCGGGAGTTAATTACTTTTTCTAACACCCCCCCTTAATTACAACAGCTAAACATCCTATTGATCTATGTCTCACCTAGGCTTACAAAACATTTTTATCTTGACCTTCTTTGCTGCTATGTGATGACGCAACTTCTTCTCATACTTTATGCTCCAAACTTTGAGGCTTTCAATGTTTTTCTTCTTCTTTGGGCTCGAGACTTCAACCTTCTGCCAAGGCTTACTAAGGACTACGAACTCCTTCTCTTGGGTCCACATACTTCCTTCCATATCTCCAACTAAAAAAAATATAGAGTTTGCTTGACGCCCCTTAATGCAAGATCTCTTTGAAATCTTAGTTTTTCCTTCAATCTAGAGCTAGGACCTTTACTATCATCATACCGGAATTTCAAACTTCACATGCCTTCATTCTTCAAAATAAAATAGAGCCACTGCTCAACTTTGTTTTAGAATTATATTCTTTTTTCTTAGAAATCTTTTTTGAAAAAGACCTTTCACACTTTTTATTTTGGAAAAATCCTTTACCAAAATATCTTAAATGAAGCCTTTTACTTAATCCAACAAAGAGCTTTTAAACCTTTTAAATCCCCTTTCAAAATGATAAGCTCCTTTTCAAAAATCTATTTTTTAATATATTATTTTGAAATACATTTGGCTTTGGACGAATTCAACGATTCTCATGGATCTTGCAGTGATCCAACCAGCGGTTCCTCCAATGCAACGATCTCATACTTTCCTTCAACTAATTGTCCACAAGACTAATATTTTGCATCGGTCAACTATCTCATCTCAACGGGAAGCTAGCTTCTCCAATACATAGTTCATCACACTACTACCTTCCACGAACTCATAGAGATAAACTTCTCCACAAATTGTTCAACCGGTGGGTATTTTCTCTTGACGACCTCCTTTTTTTTTACGGATTTGCTTCAAT
Source organism: Larix kaempferi (assembly GCA_027924585.1). Classification (NCBI taxonomy): domain Eukaryota; kingdom Viridiplantae; phylum Streptophyta; class Pinopsida; order Pinales; family Pinaceae; genus Larix; species Larix kaempferi. Next base: position 6,809,516 of record BSBM01001073.1, read on the forward strand.
GAACATATCGAAAGCACCTCCTTCAACACAAAATTTATGTGGACTGACTTCCTTCCTCGCACTCTCCAATGGAGGTTGGAGTTTCTTCACAAATTTCCTCATATCTGCGGATCTAAAACCTTTCTCCAGTGGATTTTCATCTTGTGCTTTCTTGGATCAATTCTCTCACTTCACTGGTGAAAGATCTTGGCTTAGATCAAATGATCTTTTCCTTCTTCGCTATGGAAGAATCGTTCTTCATGATGGAAGAATACAAGAAGCTTGGATCTGCTCTTGGATCAATATGCTCTCCAAGATACTTAGTCAAGCTCTGATACGATGATAAATTTAATGGAACAAGTTGTTGCTTTTCTATTCACATAAAACTTCATAATTACAATGGACTAGAAGGCCTCTATTTAAACACTTCTACATACTAAAACTGACAAAAGCGGGAGGTAATTACTTTTTCTAACATTAATGAGTAAAAATCGATGGGGAATTGTTCTATTCATAAATTCATCACATTGATTTAGATAAACCATTTAAAGAAGTATGGGAGGAATTACAAAAATTATTTGGTGCAAAACAATTAATGCAAAATTCTCTTTAAAACTCCAACTTTTTAGGTTCAAGATGGCTATAGACACAACAATTTCTAGTCATAAAAATGAGTTAAAGCTCTTGTAAAATAGTTATCAGAAGTTGGTGTAAAAGTAGAGGAAGATGATGAAAAAGTTGTGCTATTAAATAGTTTATCTTCAAAGTACCACAATGTTGTTTTTCATTGAGCCAATTGTCTTCACAATCTTTAGATGAAATGATATCAGCTCTCAAATAGTTTATCTTCGAAGTACCACAATGTTTTTTTTACATTGAGTTTTCACAATCTTTAGATGATATGAGATCAACACTAAAGATAAAATATGAGTAAAAACATGAAGTTGGGAAACAATTTTGGCTTGTTTTTGACAAAAAAAACTGCTAATTTTTATGTTTTTCAATTTCAACCTCTTCAAACCCATATCTCCCTTAGGAATTTCAACTTGAAGTAAACACAAAGATTTTACATAATTGAATTAGCTTTCTATTTGTATTTTTTTTAATTTTTTTTATGGACATATCGTGGGACAAATTTGTTGTCAACCAATGGCATATACTTGAAAATTTTAGGTATAGATAATGAGTGACCTGTGTTGACCATGGTTTTTTGATAGATGGTTATTCATTTTAGGGAAAAACATTGTATGCTCATAATCTACACACACTAAACTTGATCTTGGACTATATTTCGAGTTTTTTAAGACTTGGGAACTATTTTTTATTATTTATCAAAACAACATATGTTCAGAAAATGGTGCATTATCGATACATGTTTTTGTCTTCACATTTTCTTTCAAATCTTACTCTTATCAAACAAACTAAAACCAACCCATTGAAGATGACACTTCAAGGAACATCCCTGTATTTTTTTAAATTTTTGGGCTTCGGCATTGTGATGATATTGAATTTTCATTGTGACTAATTTTTAAGTCACTAAATTTTTTAATGATAAAGTTTAGTAAAAAAATAGTAATCCTAAATGAAATTCGAAAAATTTTATATTATGAGAAAGTAGATTGAATGACGAATCTACTGGTATAAACACTAACATGTAATTCTCATGTTTTGTAGTGGTCCGACCTTGTTAAAGTGACACATTTCTGCATTCTACAGAAATTCTGTTGGAACTGTTGACCAAAAACTCTTGGCCTAGAAAATGTCACGGGCGAGAAATTTAAAATGTCTCGGGCGAGAGTCGTTCCCGATATAAAATTAACCCAGAGTTAACGAAAAAATCTTGGTTGAAAGTTTATTTAAACTCTCATCCCAGAGGTTATAACATGTCTCCCCAAGAGTTGTGTTACATAATCCCCCGAGAATCTTTTAGGGCCCGACACATTAAGTATTAAATTTCTTTGATTTGTGGGCGGGATTCCACATTATTCGGACGGGATGCCCATGATTCTCAGTCAAGAATGGTATATATAATCTCTCGGTCGAGATAGTCTTCCAAATTATTTCATCCGAGGGTTTTTTTTCAGCAGTTCACCCAAGGGTTTGTTTTCAGCTAATGTTTTTTTCAGCTGAGGGTTTGTTTTCAGCGGATTGTTTTTTTTAGCCAAGGGTTTGTTTTCAGCTAAGGTTTTTTTTAGCCAAGGGTTTGTTTTTAGCGGATTTTTTCAGGTGAGCATTCTTTTTAGCTGAGAGTCTATTCATTCAATTTCAATTATGCCTAATGCTGCACTTGCTCTCTTCTTGGTTGATGAACCTTGAACTCATCTTATATATTTACAAAATGGAAAATTTCACTTGAAAAGGGTTACAAATCACCCCTTCTAGCAAGCAAGGCTTCGAGATTAAACTCATTAGTATTTAAAGTAAATTTTTAGTGCTTTAAATGAAGACTATTTTTAGTTTGGTAAGCAAAATCTTTTATCACATTTCCATTGAGAAAGTTTTCATCACATTATTCTTTATTTTTTAGAATTAGTACTTGTGCGAATTGTATTGGTTGGTTCATGGTGAAATATTCCCTAAAAGTGGCCTCGTTTGTTTGTAATCACAAAGTTTTCACTATTTTTTCTCTTGAATCCCCCATAATGAGCATTTTGATTACATTCAGAATTGTTTTAAGATTGGTAGTATCACATGTCTTTGATGAATATTTGACATCTAAAGAATTGAGATTGAAGCACATAACAAGTCTTGCACTATTTTGAAATTGTTGTTTTATATGATCATGGTATTCTTGATATAAAGGTAAGGTTAGATCAATCAATGCTTTGTATTCATTTTTTATGCATAAGAACTATTTCATGTTGAAGAGGTTTTTGGATACTATTTGGCCATAACAAGAACTATTTCATTTTGAATGAATAACACTTATTGGGTCAATGTACTATTCTCTTTTTTTCAGCATATAACTCTCATTTCTGATATGTTTTCATGCATTGGATTTTAGGTTTTTATTTATTTCAACATGGGAAACCAAAAGAAACGTGAAAGAAAATATGATCGCACCAGAGTTGATGAAGAGGCAAGGAAAGAGAGATCTTGTGTTTCTATGAGAAATTTAAGAGCAAAAAGAGCAATGGAAATAAACATGGAGGCACATGGCAGTGATGAAGAAATGCAAAATGTGAATGCACATGCCGGTGACGAAGAAATGCAAAATGTGAATGCACATGGCAGTGATGAAGAAATGCAAAATGTGAATGCACACGGTTGTGATGAAGGAATCCAAATAGTCGAGGAGCACGTTGATGAAAGAAATGAGGAACATGGAGGTGACAAGGAAATGACAAATGTGGAGAAAACTATGGGTAGTGTTGATATTGAGACCATGAGTGGTGAGTAAATATTTTTTTATATGTTTATAATTTACTTTATAATACTTGATTATATATATATATCTAATTTGAAAGTGAACAAAACCTTATAAATTTATATTTATTTTTATGCAGGGTTGACATCCAACATACAACATCCTACCACAGTTAGATAGTCAAAAAATATTTTGAAGGTATTTCTATCATACAACAAGCTCAATTGTTGCATAAATTGGTAAAGCAAAAATGTCTAAGATATGCAATTACATTATTTCGAATTCAAAGTGCCAAAGAGACTAAGTCAAATAAGATTGTATCAGAAAATCTGACCTCGATCATTGGATCACTTGCAAAAAAATGATCTCACAATTTCATGGTTGCTCGTAAAGCAATTCTAACAGGGGTTGTGGCAAAAAACACTACAACCAGTCGTTTGTTGTCTAGGACTGCAAGAACGTTAAAAACATCAAGAAAATTTTTATGGAAGCATAAAAAGCTTCGGGTTCAGTTAGATGAGGATGATGAAGTTGCATGTTGGGATGTTATCTGTAGGCAACCTTATCAAGATAGACTTACAGATAATGTGAGGGACATGGTGAAAGAGTTTTGCGATGTAAACTCGCATGTCTTACAAAATGAAAAGGATGTTGTGTGACGTTGTATATTGAAAGGAAACTATGAAACTCATGCCAAACACATAACAACGATCACTAAAGCAGAAATGTTCAAAACTTTTATGGAGAGTAATGTTGATGTGAAGATTGCCCTTAGCACATTTGTGAAGCTTAAACCATGGTATGTTAGGCCCATCATTGTTCGTGACACATGTTGTTGTCGATACCATGTAGAATTCGAATTATACTATGAGACATTTCTAACTTTTGGCATGCAGTGTTGGCTAAATAACCCCCCTCCTTCGAGTGTTCGTGAATTTGTATCTAAAATATTATCTGCTCAAGACAATCATCAAGTATTCTATAAGAAACAATGTGTCGGAGGTAAAAAATGTGAGGAATGTTTTGATTTGGCCCTTTTTAATGCTAACTACCCCATTGATGCAAACGATCCTTAATTGTCAAATCACATTGTCAAATGCAAGAGATATATTTATGTTGACTATACTGTAGTTACAGATTCAACGACAACATCAAGAAAGCTTAATTTGGTTGAAAGTGATATCTCTTTGACAGATTTTATGAATTTGTTTAGGGATCAAATATATAAATATATCAAGCACTCTCACTCAGCACGATGGCAGGACTTACAATTCAATCAATCACAAGATGTATTTCCAAAAGGGACAATATTATCCATTGTTGATTTTGCAGAAAATTACACTTTCACTCTGCAAAAGGAGATATAGAGTGAGTATTATCATTCAGATTAGATATCTATACTTGTGCATATTACGTATAGACATGCAAAGCTTGACGTCGATGGTTTTGATAGCAATGAAAATAATCATGAAGTGATTAAGGAGTATCGCTTCTACATCAGTGATGATCCTACACATGATACATGTTTTGTCCAGCATTGTTTTGGTATGCTTTTTAAAGAATTAAAAAGAAGGGTGGTCACTTTTAAAAAACATTGGGTGTGGTCAGATGGTTGTGCTGGTCAGTTTAAATCAGCACAACCATTCTTATGGTTGTCTCACCTTCATAGAAACACGGATGTTCGCCACACATGGAGCTTTTTTGAAACGGGACATGGAAAAGGAGAACATGATGGTGTTGGGGCCTGCGTGAAACGTGCACTTAGGAGATATCAAATGAATCATTCTGCTTCTCTCCTTGCAAATTCAAACTATGTTGTTAATTGGTGCAAAAAAAATTTAAGCCATGAATTCAATGAAAGGATGGGTAATGTGAGAAGGTTTTTCTAAAATATTGCAATGGGTGATGTTGACAGATCAATGCCGCCTAATTGTACTACAATCCCGAAAACAAGGGGCTTACACTCCATTACGAGTAAGAAAATGGAAAATATACACGCAATCGAGAAACAGATGTACTCTTGCTTCTGTCTTGCATGTAGTGATGAGGTAGAGTCTTTGGATGAGTGTCAAAACCAAACTAACAAATTTGTGAAACCATGGAGTCATCAAGAATTGACACCATTGCCCCCATTTGGAAATATCAGCTATGTAGAGCGCAACAATGAAGCTGTTGTGATTGACAAAGATTATGATCGTGTTTCTGATTTTGTTAGAGAAGGCGATGTATTTGTAGTCATTGCACCAACAGACAATCCAGAAAATGTGCATTATTATTTATTGAGATGCACTAGGGCGAAAAACACATTGATGCAAAAATTTAAAGACTCGTCAAATTATACGTATGCAGTGGGTTCAATGGTTTTAATGGGACATTTCTTTGCAGAAGTAAGGAAATGTAAATACCATATTCTTTTTCAATACTACAAGTCAGATGTTATATGTGCTCAATACAGTCATTTGGTCATAACAGCCCGATTGCAATTGAAGGTAGTGAAGAGTAGCAAAAATTCCAAGCATCGACAATGGAAGTTGTCGATAGAAGATCATAATGCCATTCTTGAAAATATGCCACTGGCACATTTCATATGATTCAAGAACACATCAAGGTTAATGAATGTTTTCTTTGATTCTAGGGTGGGTGGGTGGGTGGGGCCAAGTGAGCTTCCACCTTCACGTGGTTTTCCTCGTCAGTAGAGAATATATATAATTCTTGAAACTAAGAGAAGCTCTTTTCAACAACATATCCAATGATAACTGAAGGCTCATAGATGTTCAGGGGAACAAGAGAGATGGATTCACCCTTTGGGACAACTTCCATTGTTATAACAACATTGTGTGACAACCTAAGCGTGACATGCAACAAACCAAACATGCCATGAGTGAAGGTCATAATTAAAATTAGTTTGCAAGATCATATTTCGAACTAGCCAAAATTTAACATTTTTTTTTGTAAGTACCCAAGGGGATTTAAACCTGTGACCTTCCATTTACAACTTCTCATCTCATTTACTCATTACCAATTACTCTACCCCGTGAGCTAGCCAAAATTTAACATTAATCAACTTCTTCATAAACAATATTAAATATTTTTGCTATTGATATATTTTCCTAAGTCCAATCCAAAGATGAAATGAGTGGTCTCATTTAGCCTTACATTGGGATGGGGTCAAATAAGACTAAAAACTATATTATTGATGTACATTAGGTTAAAAGTATTTTATGAGCATATATAGAGAAAATTATGGGCTCTCGAGCAACAAAACTTTGAATAAATATGCATTGTATGCAAGCCTATTTATATAATCCTTGCATGTTAAAGGCAAGAACTAAAAGATGACACCTTTTAAACTTAAGTTGTTGTATTTAAAGTGTTATTTTTTTTTAATATGATATCTTTGTTATCTCATTTAATTATAAATTACATTCTAATCATTTGAAAAAGATTGAGACAATAAATTCTTATAGCATAGTTAGATCACAACTTTCCCTTCAATTAGATGTGGTAGAATCTAAAGGTTCCCTTCATTAATTGAGAAGAATATCCCATTATGTCACACACTAGTCACATCCAACCCCATTTAAGCTATTAGAATATATGTGAATCCATCCTTTCATATATGCCATATACCATAAGCCTAATGACCATCATGCACCCTTTCATATATGCCATATACCATAAGCCTAATTACCATCATGCACTTTATTGTTAGTATGTGTTACATTGGGATTATAGGTTTTGCCTAGGCATCACTTTGACTTTACATTATTTGCTATTTAGTTACTTAGTCATTAAATAAAATTTTATACTGAATAAAAAAATATTAAATATAATTTTATAGTTTAGAGAATTAATTAACATTCATTTTTTAAATCCAACCAATAAATTGACAGAAAATAACATTAAATTGCATTGTTAATCTACAATAGCCATTGATAAAATTTAAAGTTAGATAAAAGTTGTAAGATAATCTAAATCTAGATAAAATAGAATAGGCTTAACTCACATATCATCAACTTATGGAAGAGGTTAGTTTCAAGACAAATCAAGGGTGTAGATGAATGTGGTAAGCACTTTAGAAGACGTGAACATTTCAGTGTTAAAATTGTATTTAATTGGTTATCTTATAAAAAAATGAAGAGTTTAAGGCATTGAAAAAAATCCAATTTGAAGGTTTCAATTGAGACAATATTATTATTTAGATCTATCATTATATAAAAAAAAAATTAGAAATAATAGAGCACAATCTTCTAGATATCTTTACAGTCCCCTCACTATTAGTTGGTATATATTTGTGTATACTGCTGCTATAAGGGTACTTTCTGGTTCAAGACTTTTGGCAAACAATTAGGCTACAACTGCCTTAACACCATGGAAATGTCTCCCTCTTACTACTGATAGGAAATTTTGGGTTTGCTGATAGGATCTTTGTTTTCCTTTGGCTTAGAACTTTTACCAAACATTTCCCAATAAATGCACTATTTCTCCTTGGCACATAAGGAGATTTATTTGCATTCAATAAAAAATCATGGATTACAATGACAAAAATAAAGAACACTCTATGCAAACTGTTATGACAGTGAATAAACCAACAATTTCAGATTTGTTACATAAAAGATTGCTGACCTGTAGGCTATCATCAAGTTCAAATTTGAAGGAGATAGATGAACCTACCTCCTGTAGATGACCACAGTAGATTGCAAGTGTTTTATGGCTGTAACAGCCTTTTTCCAGTGCCCAGATATAATGAAAATGGTTGTATTGTCCCTTGCTAGATCCTAGCTGATTTGGATATGAGTTTACTGTTGTTATATATAGTGCTTCTGGTACACTTTGACAAAAGTGTAATCTAAGACTTTTGTCAAACAATTTGATGACTATTGTTGTAAACCCACACACAGGCCCACGCAAAAAATCGTACCAATTTATTGCTTGAATCGGTCAAATCGGACAAACAGGTCAAATCAAATCGATTTATTGCTTGAATCAGTGAAATCGGTTCACCGAACTGATTTTGATACCGGTTTGAACCGGAAAGCTAGTAAACTAGTGAATCGGCTGGTTAGCAAACCGATTTCACCGATTTTTAAAACTATGATTTGAATGGGCTAGATTTCTTGAGAAACTTGTACAATTAATATTCATTTTTGAAATAAATAGAATAACCAAATAACAAGACAAAATGCATAGTGCCAACAAGAAATATAAGATAGAATAGAATATATAAGTTATAAACTTGGAAGTATCTCCATGGGCCACTAGCCATGTCTCTACCAAAGAAGCTCCAAAGGTGTCCATAATTTCTAGATAAGTGTCTACTCTATAGAGACTTGTTGAAAAACTGTTGAAAACCATATCACTTCTCATTATAAGTGGATAACCAACATTATCTATGCCTCAAAGAGTAGGTCCTGAAAATATATACAAACTATACAGGACATACATTTTTATTCATTAACAATTAGTTCTTTTGGTAGAAATCAAAATTATTTTCACACAACTCTCTATGATTGGTTTCTGCTTCAAACTTTCAATTAAATACCAATTTACTTAACAATATTTGTAGCTTACACACCCAAAATTTCAAACTACAAGAGTATCATTATTTTATTCTAATGGTCCATAAAACTCCACATACTTAGCATATAGAATAATCACAATTCAAATATGAGTCACAAATGGTTAGAATATGTCATGCAAAACAATATGAAGGAGCATATACACTTCCCTAGGATCTTAAACATCTTTAAAGTTGTAACAAGTGTGTTGTATCCTTGCTGAATAATATCAATTGTCAGCCTTACCGATGCATGCTTGGTAGTGAAAGGAGAGGCCGTTGATGCATCCCCAAGCCTCAGAGTAGGAGTCCAGTTCTGCCATCTCCCTCCTCTCCCATCTCATCCATAATCTTTTTCAATTTGATCCTTTGTCTCTCAACAGGAGTAAGTTAACGATTGCTAGTTGAACCATGAGATGCTTGAGATCCAGCAGGCAATGCCAAAGTTCAAACTGGCTGATTAATGGATGTATTTCATGCTTATCCTCCATCAGTTGCATTGGCGTTTCCAGAATCAGGTGCTCCACTCTTCAATATTCAATATGGATTTATTATTTTACCCCCGAAATTTGATGATTGCACCAACGTAGAGTTTTGGGATGATTGGGTAGGTGGAATTGCATTTAAAAGGGCTACACCAACATGAGCCTGCAATTGTTCAAAATTTTGAATGAGTCATCGGTGAAAAAACAATCATCTCTATTTTGCATGCCAAAGTTATTGATGCAAAAGAAAAAGGTCACCATTCCCTACTTGTTTGAGAGCACCGACATCATTTGTACCATCACCACACATCAATTTCATTCTTCCCACTGTCTTCAGAGTTGTCAATATGAGTTCTTTCTGCTCAGGGCAAACTCTTGCAAAAACCTACAATAGATTCATCAAGGTCAGTTGCAATGGATAACATTACAAATTATCAAAGTAAAATTTATCCATGAAATATTCATGCCAGAGAGTATACATATTCATACCTTTACATATGGGATCACCAAATGTTTAGCATTTCTACGTTTCAACATCATGAAATAGTCACTACCTACACAGAGGTCATGAGAAACAGATAATTCCTACACATTATCTTCATTGGAGATGAATTCAACAATTTCTATTAGGTTAGAGTATGATACAGATAAAACAAATTTTAAAATGGATAACAGGAACTATGTAGTATACCACAAGACTATTATTTATATTAATAATTATTAATGTAAATAATAGTAATCAAATACACTACATGACTAAATATTATTACTTGGGTAATAAATGTAATTAATAACTTGATTAGGTATACTACAAAATATGTATTACCTATAAGGAATTTTCATCATCTCATCAGGTGAGAGCCACTCAAACCCTTCACTGTTCATAATTGGAGTCAAGATTAAAGGAGGCTGTGAAACAATGTGAACTTGACCTGCAACATGGCAAGCTGTCAAATCCTGATCACCTGTAATCATCACCTACATAAAATGGAAATCCATGTCAATCCATGTCTGTAATGGATCAAACAAAAGTCCATAGATGACTTATTACAATGATATCAAACTATCACGTACCAGATCATGTGATGACTCTTTAAGTTCCCTCAGGGCATCGGCAGAGTCAGCTCAAATAGGACAATTAAATACCTAAAACTAAACAATAAGTAATCATAATACAAACATAAACACATTATGGCACCTATGGAAAGGAACCAACATATCAAACTTAAAGAACACAAATATCACAATATGAATGACTGACCGCAAATCCTACAAAAGCAAGTCCACTTTCAACAGTTTCTCTATCTAAGATCCTAGCATCACCAACCTGCGATGCATACACATAAAATATTAGAATCCAAAAATTAAAAATTAAATGTTACATTTTGCAGAACTAAAAGTATAGCCTTGAGAACTTGAAACTAGAATTGATAACATTGGTAGAGACACCAAGTTAACATTACTGATTAGGTATAAAGTGACGTGCACTATCTATAGTCAAGGTCTAGTTTTTTACCACTACTACTCAACAAGTTTACATAGTAAGAGGAAACTATGGTTAGGATTGGGTGCCTACCTATTAGCTCACTACACCATAAATAGACACTAGAATTCTTTTTTTGAAGTTAATGATTAGCCTTTGACTAATTTACCACAACTTGTGTTTATTTTCTAATGCTGCATCCTATAATCTACACATGTACATCGCAATTATGAACTTACTCAATCTATCCACCATGACCCTAGGAGTGCTTTATTCATTTTTCCCAGAGCTACCCATTGAGGTGTATGTGAAATTATTTACCAAACAAGAAGTAGTTTTATCATTGTCTTTTGAAAATAAATTGGTTAGACAAAATGTCCTCGTAGACAAATGAAAGTGGTATTGTATAACACAATCATTTCAATTCACTAGATTTTTTTGGAAATTGCCCCAGGAAACACACCCCAAGATCAAAAACTGCCTCACATAACAAACTTGCTTCAATTTAGGTCTCTAGGGAGTATCTATTCTACCAAAATAATCAAATACTTGCACCCTTTTTTGATATCCCATTTGGATTGGGCAGACCACAATGAGAATGGAACCTCATCCAGTACTTGCACTTGGCCTCACCCTTTTTTGTTATCCCATTTGGTTGGGGCAAACCACAATGAAAATGGAACCTTGATGGATGGCTGAATACTCCACCGAATTCATCGTCAAACCCTCCCATTTGGATGGGGCTCAATAAAAACGGAACCCTCATGGCTGGCTGAATACTGCACCGAATTCATCGTCAAACCCTTCCATTTGGATGGGGCAGACCACAATGAAAATGGAATCCTCATCGATGGCCAAATACTCCATTGACTTCATCATTGAACCAAGGCTCCTGTCGGTGGGAAATTTCATTAGTGATTATCCTATTGTTACCATCAATTCGGTTGACAATTCCATTACGGATTATCCTGTTGTTACTGTAAATTTGGAATTTAGTAATTTACACTATACCTTGATGTTTACTTTTCATGGGCTCCAAAAAAGATAGCACAAGCAGAAAGAGACAATTAAAGAGGCTAACCCATATATAAAAATATAATAGAACTGGGAGCTTAGGAGGTCATACCACCATATCTGCCTAATTATTCCTATATGAGTAACTAAGCTCTAACTGGTGAGTAATCTGGTGAGTTCATCCCAAGCTGTACCTACATACTGCATTAATTCCGTTTTAGGTTAGAAAAACATAACATGAAAAAATGAAACATAATTAACTAGCATGGCAGAGTACACGCATGAAAAACAAGAGAAAATGACAGCTGATCAACCTCATCTGTTGCTACAGTAGGATGATATTGACACATGGAAAAGCAGATCAAAACTGACATTGATAATCATCTAGGGTGAAAAATAGCATAACAGCTGCCACAAGACCATAAAACGGCCGCAAAACTTGAAATAGGATAGATGACTAGGATTCACTTGAGATGTTGCAAGAGGAAGGAATAAGATGATCAGATATGCGAGTAACCACATAGTTTCTAACCATACATGAAAAAAAAAAGTTATATTCCAATACCTGCCATAACCAAATAATTTGATCACCAGAAGCTCAATCACAAGGAAACTATGTTCAAGTAAACAAAAATGATCGTTCAAGTAACCAAAAATTATCGTCATGCCATTGGTCATTTCTTATTGTCAAAAAAAATGGTGACAATTTATTTACAAGTAGAGCAGATCGATCTCAACCTTCGGACCGGAACACCAATGGCTCCTGGTTTTCTGTGGGATGCAAAGTCAAACTGGAAAGTTTATATATATATATATATGTATGTATACAAGTTTTGGGAAAAACTATAATCCTGTAGGATAATCCTGTACACACCCTCTAAGGAGGGTTCCATGGACAAACTAAGCTCCTTCATTTTTTATACTGGAGGCAATTTTGTTTTGTGATGGTGTTAAACATCTCATTAAGCAATTAGTACCAACAATAATAGGAGACGTAAATTGTGGGGATAAATACCTATTTGAAGACATATTTCTAGAGGTTGGCTCTGCTATAACAATCATCATCTTTCACTCATAGGTAGCCCTAATGTGCAGTGAAGGAACCTATATAAATAAAAGGAAAAGTACTCACAAAATTCAAAATTTAAAGTGCGTTGGGACTGAAAATATGATTTGTCCACCCTCATTAAAATGGTTACAACTTGGAATCTATAATAATACAATTTAATAATCTGAACACTCAAGGTTAAAGGGATAATTCTGGGTAGCATTTTGTGATAGCTTGTATAAGACATGGATAATCAACAACGTTCATGTCCCAATCATGCAATCCATATAGAAAAAGTAGTAATTAAATGAACCCTTAAGAAAAGGATCATTATTTCAGGACTATTTAGAGAAGAATCATAATGGGAAAATGGGGTTCTCATTGTAGAACTGTCGATACACCATTTTTAGACAGGTCTTACTACCAAACAATAATGAAATAATGGAATTTCCAGACCATCAAACTCCTAATAGAAAGCATAAATTCACCTAGATGTGAGAGCATTCCAATGAAAAGTGAAATGGTAGCACACAAGAAGATACAAGATATATATTCATTGACCAACAATTAAAGGAGATTTGTTTCATAGTTCTGGGTAAGTTCTTTGAAGAGTCAACTAGTTGTTCTTCACATGTAGTCCAAGGGAAACATCTACACTAGTATAAAAGACACATGATTGTACGTAATAATGAAACTGTTGAAGGAACACAAGCATAATCCAAGTATACAATTGCTATCACCATCCTATAGCAGCAGTAACATCATTTGGAGGCCTAAATTTGACTAAACTGAAGGCTTATCATGAAAAATTTTAAGCATAAATGTGATAATAAGGACAAGACATTTTGAGTTATCATCAATGTCAAGCCGAGTAATTAAGATAAGTTCAAAGACAAGTGTGAGCTGTCATTAAAGCTAATTCAAGTTGCAAGTGTAAGTTGCTAATTCAAGTTGCAAGTGTGAGTTGTCATTGAAGCTAATTCGAGTTAACCAAGTCATGCAAGGATAACTCCAAAAGAAAAGTCTACTTAGTGCTATTATTCTATTCGCATCGTTTTTACTCATTCTAAGTTGTTGATTGAAGCACTATTATCTATTTCCATTCACTCTCTCTATTGCTGTTGGTGCATTAGCTGCTGCAAATAATTTTATGATCAGATTTTCAGTTCATGGCACTTCCTCATAAAGTATGCTAGCATTCTGCTAGAATTGAGCAGCATCTTCTCTTTTGAATGTAAGCCAATGTAGATGGGTTTATATTGTACTTCTAGCTCTATCATCTTTGCAAATAAGAAAGATTGTTTTCTAGGGTTTTCTCCCACTTTGGGTCTCCCCAGGGTAATTTCCTATGTCTTTGTGTGACTCTCTATTTTGTGCACTATCTACTACTGCTCTATAGTTTTCAGTTTCCGCATAATTGCTGATAAAAGTTCTCAGATCTGCACCTTTATATAAAAGAAAATTTAAAGTTTATTGTATCCTGATTTAAGCTTGAAAATTTATAGTTGCAAACCAAATACTGTAAGCATCCCAGAAGCCAAGTCTGAGAGTGACACTTGGGCAAGAAGTCTGTAAAGGTAAATAAATGAATTTTTAATGAGAATGAGCATACCAGTGCCATAACCTCTGTCCCTCACTATTTATGCTCCATCTTATTGCAATCTGCAATTAAATTTAGTCAGCACCATCCAATTTTGATGAAACTACCAAATCCAAGCCTTGAAATATGGTAGAAAAAGTTCAACATGGCTAATCAATGACTTCAGCTTTAGTGGAGGGTATATTTTTGCTAGGAATGGCAAAGGAGTTCAACAATCAACACCATCAATAATGAGGGGCATAAATGGCTTGGTGCTCTTGATTAAAGGCCAATCCCATACCCTCATACATGATAGAATCCAATGAAAATGCTGCAATCCTGCTAATCCTGAAATCGTCAAAACTACTAAGTCTGCTGAGTTTTGAATGGGATATGAAATTCTACTTTCTCCATATGAAGTCCCATGAGGTTGGAACTAAAATCAAACATCTTGAAACAATTAATGGTAATGTTAAAAAGTTGGCATTTCCTCTATCTTTCCTTTTTCTATCCTTTTACTTAAATTTTTAAAATTTCCGTTAAAAGGTTAAATAAAAATGATAAAGGAAATGTCAACTTTTAAACATTACCATTAATTGCCATCATTTTTGGTGAAACACATTGAAAAACAGAGTAAATGATCAGCTAAACCTTTTTCCAAACACGTCTTATGAACGCTGGTACATCCCAGAAACATGTTTTAGGGCCATACCACACACATTTCCAAACTTTGGTATAGAAACACACATGGTACAACCCTATACAACACATTTCCTGCAACTAGGGTTATGCCCTAAAACCAAGGAAATTAACATATGCCATGAGCTGCATTACGCTGTGAAGATGTAATATTTCCATTCAGTTAACTGAGCTTCGCATCTAGGAGGAGGCACAATGGGGATCGCAAGGATGCCTGGGGGAAAGTATTTAGACACTAAAGCATAACATCTGATATTAACTATCTTGAGCATGAATCATGTAATGTTCCATACATCAGCAATACTTCCCAAAAAGGTCACTTGTCATGATACTACACGAATGAACGGGCTTAAGAATGGAATTTCATCACAAAGTTTTTTGAATCGACACCACAAGATAATTTTGTGTATCTTATTGAGTTCACCATTGTATTCTAATTATAGATATAGTAGGAGATTTTACACTCATTATTCAGAACCAGTGGCCAACGGGGCATTGGTTGACTAATGAGGTCATAGTGTTAAGCTGTCCACCACTATTTATTCCCACTGTTCCTACAATTCATGATTTGCATGATCCACTAGATTGTGATGAGATCTGTTACAATTTAAGGGATTTATGATAGGAAAAGGTATGGATCATTCTTGGTGAATCTATGAGGGAATATCTCTTCTTCAACACCTTGCACAAACATATATCCATGGGTATTTTGGGTAGCAGCTACAGGTAGCATGCAGGGCATATTTGTGACACCTTTTGCTTGTGATAGTACCTTCCTCATACCCTAAACTACAATTTCTCATTTTGGGCAAGTTATATGATATCAATCTTAGATTTAGTGTTGTTGGAAAGTAATTTGTACACCATTCAAATAAAACGTCTTTGCATGGATTCAAATGCCTACAGACATATCCCAGCCATCAAACAAGTAGTTGTTACACAGAAATCTTCCACCCTGTGAGCATCAGCATTCTTTGGCCTGTAGGATCCATTTCAGTGACTTAGATCCATTTTTATCCTTCAGTGATACCAGTCTATCCTATTTTTGTTCCTACCCGCATGTTTCATCACTATAGCATGCGTACCTGCGATTTGTATCCCTATAGCCCGCGGGTATCAAGTAAAATGGTAAAAACCACTATATTATTATTTTTTACTCCCAAAAAGAGGTCATTGGGTTACCTTTGGCTCTCCATCTTCCCAAGTAACGTTTCGATGAGTCCTTTCACCTACCTTTGAGAGGACTATATATTGAGTACATATGGCTTATGGACGGGAGGAAGAAGAGAATAGTACAGGCACTCTAGTGGATTTTTTCCCTATCTTGAGTCTACACTCATTGATCCTTGTAGTTGTGAACTAGTTATGTTCACCTTCCAAACTCCTTTCTAGTTTGAGTTTGCCATTCATGGAGGATTGAAGTGGTGGAGGCACAAGTGGATTGATCTAGATCTTGGTTCAGATTAGTTGCCGGCAAGAGGTCGTATCACTTTGTACTTCTTCTTGTTCATTAATAGAAATACTCATATTCTCGTCCATTCATGGTGTGAATGTCATTTATTATACATTGGGTTGCATTTGCTTATGATATTATGGACCATTGTTATTGATGATGTTAATGTTATTTATATATCACATGTACTTTCTAGATATTGGTTGTCAAGAATAATTTGCAAATTACAAGTGCTTGGATGTGCGCGGATTGAAAGCTCCAACGGGGATCTACATCAAACGTTGGATCGAGGTTGGTTAGATTTCTCCATTGTTTTAACATTGTCATTTATAATAGCGTTGTTTTGAGAATTGAGTAGATTTCTGGTAGTCATCTGTCTGCTGTGGTATTCCCAAGCCATAGTGAGCTTTCTCCAATACAGAAATGGCGACTCTGCTGGGGAAAACATCCATGTTTGGGAAAAATTTTGACCATTAGTCCATTTTTAGAGTTGCTATTTATCGAAGCTCTGTGTCACTGATTGGCCGTTAAGATACACTGTAGAAAACTTGCTTTTTTTTATCCTTTGAAATCTCTGTTTGACCATTTGTTGTTACTCACCCACGGGCTAGCTTAGCTCTGCCCGCGTATACCCGCCTCTGTTTACTCTATTGCTCGCGGGTACCTGCAAGTATTCCTTCAACAGTAGCGTGTAACTCTGACTTTTGTTGGTTTACGGCTATTGGTTGTTGCTGGGTAAATTTGGTTGATTCCTGAGTCTTTATTGGCCTCTTTCTTGACTGTTTTATGCCTTGGTTGTGACCAGATCTCTTCGTTTCTCTTGGTTGAGCCTTCTTGGTTTTTTACCAATCCTTGGTTTAACCTCTTGGTTTTTTCCTGTTGAGCTCTTCCCTTTGGCTGAGTCTTGTTGTTTAGGATATGCTGGGTTGTCTTAGTGATCTTCTCGGCACTTCAGTGACTGAATAGTAGGATTTTGCTTGCAATTTTTCATTCCATATATATTCAAAAAATACAAAAAATATTAATTAGTTTTTGCATTTTCCTTTCTGTTTATAAAAGAAAATACAAAAATATTTTATTTCCATGTACTGCATTTTGCATTGAGTGCTTGTTGCCTTCATTTTAGGTTCTGCTTGTGCATTGAAAAGATAAAAGTTTGCATATTTATTTCAGAATTATTGGTTGATTTTGCATATTAGTGACATTGTTTTATTGGATAGTTGAGTCTAGGATTGGACGATGGTGCATATTATTGAGTCTACACATTACTAGTTTCATGACCATATCCCTTGAGTAATCACAGCCACTAAAATTAACGCTTAATCATAAAATTGATTAGACTTATTTTATTTATAGGGTACACCAACTAGCATAGGTTTAGAGTCTTGGAATAGATCATTGTGAGTTAACAATCCAAGAATACTGAATGAAACATTAGATTTCTCAGTAGGGAGTGGAGGAATCCATGGTATATATCGGTGTTGTCAGGAAAGCTCTACTCAAACCAGAGTTAAGCACAAGGTCACGGGAGGTTGGTTGAGGAGATATCCCTCTGATACCGACTGAACGTGGGAGATATATCCAGGATTTGTTCGTATCTGGGGGTACCGGAGGTTCATCCTTTTGTGCTTCGGGCTTAGCTACCCTACCCATACGATGGGTCCCACCTGCGACTGTTCCCTTGAGCATTGATTATATTGCGGTAGACATAGTTTCCTTACCTAGGTACCGCATAGGGTACTTGCAGTGGTTATGTTGTTTGTGTCCTGAGTCAGATAGGGATTGGACAGCACAGTTGTGTTCATGCAGTGGACTTGACCCTGTCGACAGAGTCAAGCCTAGGTGTCTCTATAACTGATTTTGTTACCTCCGGCTATAGTTTGGGAGTCTCAAACCTCTCCTAGGAGAGACATATCGGCTCTAGTGTCGGGAGCTCATTTAGCTACTCTGTCTATTTGCTCTTGGTTGTAGATTCTCTAGGTGTGTGCTTTTGATTTACTGTTTTTGATCAATAATTGGCCTTTAGGAGACGCTATGTCTCTCTCTGGAGAGAACGTGGCGCGGAGCCCTACACTCCGTCGGTCTCGTCATTTGGCTGGTTTAAAGCCAGCTTTGGTTACACAACGCATTACTAGAGGACACCGGAGGGCTCTCTCTGAATCTTTATATTCTTACACGACTTACATTGAGGATTACATGGCTACACATCCCGATATCGGGCAAGACCTTTCTACTCCTTCGGGTAGAGTTGAACATACTTTTGATCCCCAGAATCCTTGTGAGGATTGGGGAGGTGATCCACCTGCGACTCAAACTAGTTCTATTTGGCCTAATCCACTTGACTGGGATCCGTTTGATCCTTCAAATCCAGATAATTATCTTTACAGGATGCCCGACTTACCCGAGGAGGAAGAACAGGACGAGCCTTTCGTTCCTTCATTTCCATGTGATTCTAGATATAGGAGGCTTGAGACTCATGATGATTCCGACCCTATGGTCAACCCCACTGCACTCTCTTTTGGTATGCCTAGTCACAATACTGTTGAACCTTCCACTATGGTTGGTACTCATGCTGGCACTAGTCAAAGTGTTAGCCATACTATACCTACTGGGGGCACTACCCTAGCTGGGAGCACTACGTTATCCACCCACTCACATAGTATGGGGACTGGTCTGATTCCTAACCATGCTAATGTTGGAACGCGACCTCCTCTTAGGAATATTCAACCTAGTCGGAATGTTGTCTGAAACACGACTCGCCATCCACCACCTGGTACACATGTCGCTACTCGTCAACCTAGGACCACTTTTGTACATGATACCGTTCCTCCCAACCACCGGGGTGGACACTTACGGCATACATTTGTGTCCACTACCACCACTAGTAATAGTAATGTAGGGGGTGGGAATATTTCTTATCCACATGGACATCACACCACCAACCCTGCTACTGGTCACACCCATATTGGACCTTGGAATACTTCTCATGCTTATGGTCATCACATGACTACTCAAGCTGATCCGAATATTGGGGGTGGGAACAGACCATACCATTACGGTCAATACAACACGATTCCCACTATGAATAGTACATACATGCCCCATACCCATGGTGGCAACCCTTACTATAACATAGTCAGTGATGGCCACCAGTATCACCCACCACCCCAATATGGTGCTCAAAATGCACATATACCTGCTTACTCTCAAATGGGTCAGGCAGGGGGAGGTAATCCATCTTATAACCATGGGAAAGCTTATGGGCTGTCGGGTCCTCAGTATCAACAGTTTAAACCTCATGGTTAAGCTTTTGGTCCATTGTACAACACAGTTCCATTCAATCAACCTTTTATGGGAGCTTATAATCAAGCTTTCTAGCCACATCTCCCGTTCCTTGCATGATTGAATATCCCTGATCTTTCAAAGCTCACAAATGATCTGGTGTGTCACGAACCTACTTGGCCCACAGTCCCTACCAAGCTCCCTTCAGACATTCCAAAGTTTGAGGGGAAAGGTGGTGAGGACCTGGGAGATCATGTCACGACATTTCACCTTTGGTGCTCCTCCAACTCTTTGAATCATGATTCCATTCGATTACGCCTATTTCAATGCACCCTCACGGGGGAAGCCATGAAATGGTATGTGGAGTTTCCTAGAAACACCTATAGGGGTTTCAACGAGATTGATTTGGTTTTCTTAGACCATTTCCAGTTGTCGGTTCGTTATGATACTGGTACTGAGTTGTTGTCCACCTTCTGTCAAATAAGGCCACACATATTTCTGACCACGTTCAAGAGTGGCGTCGGCGGAAGAGATTAGTGAAAGCCAACATTCCTCCAGAGTTCCTATTGGAATGGTTCCTCAAGTCTTTACTTCCATATATTGCTAAGGATGTTTCGATGTTTGGCATTATGACTGAGGAGCAAGCTATCTTGAAAGTCTATCAATTAGATCTTCTTTATTCTCAGTCTGGAATTTTGTATGACATTATTCCTTACACACCGAGAACAAGACATGAGCCCACGTTAGTTCCTGGACCACATGCCGATGGCATTGTGGGGTCCGCATGCACTCGCGCTGTAGACTTGGTAGCTAATCAAATGCAAAATTTGTCGCTAAACTAGTCTGCACCCGAACAGGTTCACACCTTGTCCATTTCCACTCCGTCATCTGATGTACACAATGTCCAATCAATGAAACCGTCGGGTAACCAGCAACCTAGTGGTAAGAAAAAGGGGAGAAATAATCGTAGGGGTGGAAACAATGGAAGTAACAACAATAGCGAAGGTAATACTCCTCGTAAAGAGAGCCAACTCTTTTCGCGAAGGCGGTAATGCTGGCGAGGATCGTAAACCTAGGCCTAAGGTGAAATTCCCTTGCAAACTTTGTGGGGAGGATCATCTTACTCACTTATGTCCTCGTATCGAAGAAGCATCGAAGAATTTGGCACAGATCCCAGCTATGTTGAAGGATCCCCTACCTCATCACCAAAACATGGCTTCACATGCTCCCACCACTGGTTATGGTACTAATGAAATGACAACATCTTCTTCCAATACTACTGGTTATGAATGCATGAATATGGTTCATTCAGAGGTTTGTGTTGCTACTCGTCAACGTGATTATGGTGCACCATGATCGAATTTGGGGAATGAGCCTCCCCCTCCTCCTGATAATTCCTTGCATATCGAGAAGCCTTCTATTATGCCGTGGATACCGAAAGGTGTTCTCAAGCGCTCTACGCATAATCCTAATGCTCGAGCCACCCAGAACTACTCCATCGTAGAATATTTGGGACAAACTCCATGTGCCATGTCGGCTCTTGAAGTTTTACAAGCTTGTCATTCTCAGAAGCATGCCCTTCTGAGTGCCTTAGGAGTGCAGGATGGGGGAAGTCCTAGTGTTATCAAGTTCGACACTACTGATGTCAAACCTCGCTTTCCTTACCATGTGGCTTTTCAAATCCAGGTGGTTTGCCTTAAGAGCTTCGTCAAACGTACTATGGTTGATGAAGGTGCCTCTGCATCAATAATGTCGTTAACTTGTTAGAAAGCTCTTGGCTCTCCTCCCTTACTTGCGTCTAGAACTACACTCACTGCATTTGATGGTAGATCTTTTACGCCGAACGGAATTATCCCTTCCCTTGTTGTCTCCTTGGGAGGTAATTCCATGTCTATTGAAGTCGAAGTGGTTGATGCCCCAATCAACTACAACCTTTTACTAGGTCGGAACTGGATGTATGCTATGAAGGCTGTCACATCTACTGTGTTTTGAGTTATTTGCTTTCCCCATGAAGGCAATATTGTGACGACCGATTAGTTGGATTATGTTGGAACTCCTTCCACAGCATCTATGGGATCAGTAGTCCTGCAAGTTTCTGATTCTCAGTCGGCAACTGGGAACATAGATGTTGGGATGTACCCCTCATTGATGGGAAATTTTAACCATTTTGCACCTATGAATTTTATTGGAACCATTTCCGATAGTGTGCCTCCTCCTTCGAATAGTATGCCATTTTGGACTTCCTATTGTGGTGATCCATGGATTTTTCCATCCGTGGATTCTATGTCTGGAGACATTGTGCACGTCGGGATGTTTATGCCTTTATCTGTAGCGGAGCTCACTTATGATCACATCCACAAAACCACTGCAGATCTGGATCTTTCTTCTCCCCAGACAGTAGAAGAAGATCCTGTTACACTGCTAGTTTGAGCAGCCAACTCATCTTGCTCTCATGATTTCCTCGATGATACTTTGCCATCAGATGAAGCTATCCTCGAAGCCATGTGTGGTAGTGAGAGGCCTTGGGAAGATATGCATCATTGATCTTATTTCCTTCCCAACCTTGAGCTCATTGAGCAGGAGGAGTTTACGATGACTCTAGCTGAGATGGTTGGTCACCCTGTGGCTCTTTTGCAGTCGCATGATTTTTTCTTGGAGGGGAATATGGCCAATATTTCCCCAACCACTTCGATCAACATCTCTCACACTCCCAGAAAGATTGAGAATGTTTACGTCGGTGACGATTGCAATCCTGAGGAGATTGCTATTTACACTGATTTATTTACTGAACTCCGGGAAGATTTCGCCTGGTCATATGAGGAGATGCGAAGAATAGACCCCTGCATTGTTGAACATGAGATTAAAACATATCCTGATGCTAAACTGGTTCAACAACGCTTATGTGTTGTGAACCCTATGAAGGCAGCTGCTATCAAGGTAGAGGTGGAGAAACTGCTCAAAGTTGGTTTCACCTACCCCATTCCTCTTATCGAATGGGTGTCAAACCCCATTCCTGTGGATAAGAAGCAGCGAACGATCCGTGTATGCACTGATTTCAGAGATTTGAATCGTGCATGTCCGAAAGACAACTTCCCCACGCTATTCATTGATCAAATATTGGATGCTTGTGCAGGAAGTGAGATTTTTTCATTCATGGACGAATTCTCAGGTTATAATCAGATTCAAATCAAACCCACGGACCAACATAAAACAACATTTATTTGTCCATGGGGAAATTTTTCGTACCAGAAAATGCCCTTCAGCCTCAAGAATGCCAGAGCTACTTTTCAGCAAACCATGACCTATGCCTTTCACGATCTTAAGAAGATTATGGAATTTTTCTTGGATGATCTTGCTGGCCATTCTCGCAAGAGAGTGGATCACCCCAAGCACCTCCGTATGATTCTCGAACAATGTATCCACTACAAAATTCAATTGAATCCAAACAAATGCATCTTCGTGGTTAGGATTGGTCGCCTTCTAGGATTCATAGTTTCGAAAGAGGGTATTAGAGTCGATCCTCTCAAAGTTGACGCAATACTTCAGTTCCCTCCTCCGCGTAATCTGTTTCAACTTTATAGCCTCGAAGGGAGAGCTACTTTTTTGCGTTGGTTTGTAGTTAACTATGCCAGTATTACTAAAGGTTTCGCACGCCTATTGAAGAAAGACACACCTTTTATCTGGGATGAGCGAGCCCAACAATATTTCGACACCCTTAAGAAAGCTTTGGTATCGGCCCTCGTGCTTAGTCCACCGGACTTTACACGTGATTTTATTCTTTATGTGGCCGCGTCTCAAGAAACTATTGGCATGGTCTTGGTTGAGGTAGATGATGCGCTTATCGAGCATGTTATCTATTATCTTAGTCGAAACTTAGTAGACGCTGAACTAAGATACGCCCACGTAGAAAAACTGGCACTTGCGACTGTTCACACAGTCCAGCGGTTATGGCATTACATTTTGCTTCGAACAACCACTGTTGAAGCTCATTTCAGTCCATTTCAGTTCGTTCTTTCACAATGCCTTATCAGTGGTAAGTATAATAAATGGATTGTGATCCTTCAGGAATTTGATCTCGAGTTTGCTTCTGCAAAGTCGGTGAAATCATTGGTGTTCGCTGAGCTTATGTCGGACCTTCCACGACTTAATGAGGATGTCATTCATGAAGATTCCTTTGTGGATGAACACCTATTTCTTATCTCGACCGAGGACCCTTAGTATGGGGATGTCATTAGATATCTCCAAACTTTGAAGTTTCATCCGCATTATTCACGAGACGAGCGACGACATGTGAGACATCATGCTCAAGATTATACTATCATTGGTGACACTTTGTATCGCTGAGGAAAGGACTCCATTCTCCGTCGTTCTTTAACTGATGAAGAGGCAGAAAGGGTACTTAATGATTGCCATTCGAGGGCGTGTGGTGGTCACTTATCTGGGATTTCTACAACCCAATGTATTATGCGAGAAGGTTATTTTTGGCCTACTATCTTCAAAGATTATATTAACACTGTGAAGAGATGTCACCCTTGCCAGGTGTTTTCTCGGAACATACACTCGCATCCAGCACCCCTCCATCCGGTCGTCATTGTCGGTCCCTTCACTAAGTGGGGGGTAGATTTCATGGATTGCAAACCAACTTTGGTTGGGGGTCATCATCATATTATTGTGGTCGTGGATTATTTTTCCAAGTGGCCTGAGGCCATGCCTACCATTAAAGTTGATGGTGCTACTGCAGCCCATTTCGTATTCAACCAGATTATCACTCGATTCGGTATCCTGAAAGAGATCGTCACTGACCATGGCAGTCACTTTCAAAATAAGATGATGGAGGATTTGTCTCTCAAGCTTGGGTTTTGTTAGGAACACTCGTCTTCCTACTATCCTCAAGTGAATGGTCAGGTTGAAGTAGTTAATAAGTCTTTGAAGACCATTCTCTAACGTACCATCCAACAAAGCAAGACTAGTTGGCATATCATGTTATATCCTGCTTTGTGGGATTACTGAACCACAGTTAATATTTCCACCGAGTTCTCACCATTTCAGTTAGTTCATGGTGTAGAGTCACTTTTACATATTGAATGCGAGATTCCTTGACTCAAGCTAGCCATAGAGCTCCTCCCTGATATGACAGAGATTGAGCAACAATTAGTACACCTCGAGCAACTTGACGAGCACCATCGAGATGCCACTGTGGCCATTGATGTTAACAAGCGTCGTGTCAAGGTTCAATATGATAGGTCTGTCCGTCCCCGGCAATATGCTGAAGGTGACTTGGTACTCTTGTATGACCAAGCTAAAGAACCCCTGGGAGCAGGCAAGTTCAATCCCATGTGGCACGGTCCTTACATTGTGAGGCATGTCCTTGAAAAAGGAGCTTATGAGTTAGAAGATTACGAGGGAGTTGTCTTGAAGGAGCCTAGCAATGGGCTCTACCTCAAGCGGTATTACGCTTGAACCTCTGGTTTAGGTTGATACTTTTGTACACTATTGTATAGTTTTTATGTACATAGTCTAGGTTGCATTTTTGGTTGTTAGGTCTGTTGATTAGCCTCTATTTGATTGAAATATGTCAGCAGGATGTCCTACATTCATAGGTTTCGTGGATGGTGCTAGCCGACATACGCAGCAGCTTGGTTCTGCTGCCTGGGTTATCTTTTCACCTGACCATCTAGTTGTGTCCTTAGGAGGTGCTTGTCTCGGTCCTACATCTAATAATGTGGCTGAGTATAGTGCCATTGTTGAGCTACTTCAGGATTCCATTTCACATGACATCCAATCTTTAGAAGTCCGCCTGGATTCACAACTAGTTGTGTCTCAGCTGAATGGGCAGTACCGTGTACAAGACCCTACATTACTATGTATATTCCTTAAGGTACGACTCTTGGAGAGACATTTTGTTTCCATTACATATATTCACATTCCGAGAAGTCATAATTATATATCTGATGCATACGCTAACTATGTATTAGATTGGCATTTGTCACATTCATCATGAAGCACATAAATACAAAGACATTCATACATTTGTACCATACACACATATAGTAGAACCAAGAACCAAAGTTGTATATATATATAAATATGTCCAAAAATGGTAGTGTCATACAAGACTGCAGCCCATAGCCCTCAAAAATATACATATAGATACAAAAATGATGAGACCCTAGGATATCTACTCCCTCCGAGGAGGTCTAGCTGCCGACTCGACGGTATGTGTCTCATAATAGTACTGTACTGCGTTAGCCATCTGCTGCAATAGCCCCACCCACTCACCAGGAACACCCACTACCTTGCGCTGCATAGCCTCCGGTAGTCGGGCTACCTCTATCAGTGGTACTCGGGAAACCATCCATGATATGTTGCGCCGCAACGTCTGTAGTGTGCGCCCTACTGCAAGATCTGCTGCCACCTCATCTCTACCTCGACGACCATGTCTCGGGAAGCCCTCGGGTCTCACTGGGCCTTTGTCTGCGAGCAAACAGTCACCCATTAGCACATGACATTACCATCAAAAAGATTTTTTGCATTCTAACTATCATCAAAAAATCCATAAAAATTTAAAAACACAAAACCAAAAGAGTACTCACCGATGTCTCCAAAGGCTACACCTAGTGGGAGCGGCATGTCACGGTCCTGTCTAAAGTCTATCCCCGCATAGGGGTAGTCCTCGATAGTAATCACCTGCCAGTTCTACCGGTGGAAGAACTCCTCAGTATATGGTGACACCAGACGGCCACCACCTTTTCGTTTCAGTATCTTAGCCCATCGGGTCAGGGATGGATCTCGGAGACTCTGAGGAGGGACATCGACCCTCAGACTAAGTCCTGGAACTCTCTCAAGGAAGAAACTGCAGAGGATGCTACCATACCCAAAGTTTTTGGCCTTCCCCTCTTTGCATTCCGTCAGTTGTGTCTTCATGGACACCAGTAGAGTAGTACACCAGTCGAATATAGTAGGCTGCAAGCATTGTGATGCATAGAACATCACCGGTCTAGATGCCTGATGTAGTGCTTTGGATCCTGTGATCTGCACTAGAGTTGCCTCTATGATCTTTGTGCTCAAGTCCACTATGATATGGACCGGCACCTGACTTCCCACTGGTCGTGTGTTGGCGGGACAGTACTATACTATGTAATCTTGCACAGTGATCCCACCACCCACGGTCTGTGACCAAATACTAGCCACTTTCCCTCTATGGGACAAACCTGTAATGAAATAGATATCCTCTACATCTAGTGTCAGTGTTTTCCCGTTGAGGATGAAGTGTTGAGCATCTACATCCCAGTAGTTGATCAAATGACGGAGTAGTAGGTTTTGGGCCCTTAAGCCCCCGAGACTCCAGTATTTATATAAGCCACATGCTTGGAGTGCTTGTTGTGCTTGCAAATCGTTGCGCACGGCCTCATCTATCTGGTCATGATCTCTCTCCCTCCACTCTAGAACCATCTTGGAGTGCAAAGCAAGAGATTTTTAGTCAGTTTCATGCTTAAAAAATTCTTCACGGCCTTACTCGCGAGCCATATTGTCAACAGGTGCGTGTAGATGCGGGAAGTCAATTTTTTTACTGCATGTTTGATGCCCTACCCGCGACCCGCATAATTACATCCCGCGGGTAGCGCCGAAGCTATTTAGGGCTTGCCCAAAGAAAATAACCCACC
Organism: Larix kaempferi; assembly: GCA_027924585.1. Classification (NCBI taxonomy): domain Eukaryota; kingdom Viridiplantae; phylum Streptophyta; class Pinopsida; order Pinales; family Pinaceae; genus Larix; species Larix kaempferi. The sequence goes on from BSBM01001073.1 coordinate 6,837,126, forward strand.
AACCAAAATTGAAATAAAAGCACTTAAATGAAAGGTATGGAAGTGACCACTAACCTGCTCCAGACGGTTCGCTGAATGGTTGCTCGTAGCTCCCACGATCGACGCTTGAAATTTCAGGTGCAAACTTACCACTCAACTCCAAAATGGTGAATAGTGCAAATGAATTGAAAATTATTAAATTTTGTTACTATTTATAATTTTTTGGACCCACTTTTCTATAGTTTTGTCCATTTTGGGCCGTTCTGAACTAATATCGTGTCATGGAGTAATGTTTTTTGAACAGATTTCCTCGACGAGAGTTGTTATGATCCATTTCACACCTACGACAGGTACGTTTCACACCTGGCATATAGGTTAGATGCCATTTCCACATGCATTATGCATTTGACCTATTGACCATTTTTCATAAACCCTAGGTGTGACCCCGCTTTGTGACTGACACAGAACCTTCACACTATTATAGAAGTGTTGTCATGTGGTGGTAGGGCTTTCCCAAAAATGGGTACCCTAGTTAGAACCTCATTATGCTTTTGGTGCCCATGCCGTTGTCTATCCTCAGGATTGGGATTCCTTTGTAGTCACGCCATGACATTGCGATGAAGACTCATACTCTACTTTGTCTTATGTTGTCCATCTCCCTTAAGGACTCCCTTCACTTATATCATGTTGTGATTGTATTGCATCATCCTGCTTGCCACTTGAGCCTTGTGCCGGCTCCCGCTTACTCAATTGTTAGGATGGTGCTTGAGCACTTTCCCCGTCGAGCCTTTCAGAGCTTATATATTTTCCCTTCACAATTTGATGATCCTTTGACCATGAGGGAACACACCCTTGAGTGTTCACATCCTGCACGCACTTCCTTGCATTGAGCATAGGTATGTTCCACTGCTTGGGACTAGTTTGCTAGCTATTTGACACTCGTTCCCTCACTTGTTGTACTATAAGCAATTTTATTCTTTTTCAAGCTTTTCCCAAATATGAAAAAGACAAAAAAATCAAATATTCCAAAAACCCGGATGGGATTATGGGCATTATTTCTTGTTGGCAGCTATTGTGTCGCCTTTGAAGAGAGCATTCATTCCACTCTGTACATTATGAGTCGGGACTATAGTTGGGCCTTAGGAGCTGTACTTGTTTCTCAGTTTTCTCCACCAATTGGTTAAGCTTCCAGTCATTATGGAGCCCTTTGTAATACCTCTTGCATTTCACAGTTTATGTCAAGTCTATGCTGCCTGAGTCTATCCATCTGCTCATTCTGTTGTTCAAAGGAAGTCCTGAAACTAGTTTCGGCCACTCCTCAGATATCTTGACTATTGCATGTCGGCCATCCTTATTGAGTCAGTCCGTTTCATCTGAGATCTTCCAAATCTTTCAGCATTGCTAGTACCTCGTGCTGGTTGATGGGGGATGCCTTAATGCCATCCTTCCAGTGAGTCTCATTCCGTCGACCTCAACTCATTTATTCCGGGACTTGAGGCTTAGAGTTCGGTTGAGTACCTTGAGGATTGCAGTCATTAGTGGCAAGTTCTCTTGCCATCGACAGTTTTGGGAATACATCAATGTCCCCTGATCAATGGAGTCATCCTAGTGTTCGACTTCAACCCATTTATTCACACTCTGGTGATTGTGCTTTGTGCATTGATGCCCATTTTCATTATCGGTGGGTCATCTCGCATTTGTTAATGGTATACATCAATGACTGGTAATCCGACGATGTCTCATCAGGTTCGACCGCAACTCCTTTTTTCACTTGATGGGACTTACACCATTGAATACTTGTGTGGAAGACCCCAGGCGATTGTGGCATTCAGTATGCTACATATGACTTTGAATTTACATCTGAGATATCACCTCTTAGATTTCAGCAATTTGTACCTCCAGTTTGCACCAGTTGTCTTCTTTTCAGCAGAAGACCATATCTTACTGTAGAGGGATCATGGCTATGATCACTTATGGCATGTATCTACTTATGTACTGCCTATTCATGGCCATTGTATCAGATTGTTGTACTATACCGACATGTAGTAAAAGATACTATTGTATTATGACAAGTGATCCGTTCTTTCCACTTGTGTCTCCATCACTCCACTTCTGAGTTTTATAATGTATTCCAGCCATCGTAGCACATTCCAGTCTTTGCCCTCACACATTAGGGGGCATCTGTTACATAGAAATATTCCACCCTGTGAGCATCAACATTCTTTGGCCTGTAGGATCCATTTCAGTGACTCAAATCCATTTTTATCCTTCAGTGATACTAGTCTATCCTATTTTTGTTCCTATCCACATGTTGCATCACTATAGCATGCGTACCCGCAAGTTGCATCCCTATAGCCCACGGGTATCAAGTAAAATGGTAAACCACTATTTTATTACTTTTTACTCCCAAAAAGCGGTCATTGGGTGACCTTTGGCTCTCCATCTGCCCAAGTAACATCTCGATGAGTCCTTTCACCTACCTTTGAGAGGACTATATATTGAGTACATATGGCTTATGGACGGGAGGAAGAAGAGAATAGTTCCTATCTTGAATCTACACTCATTGATCCTTTAGTTGTAAACGAGTTATGTTCACCTTCCAAACTCCTTTCTAGTTTGATTTTGCCATCCATGGAGGATTGAAGTGGTGGAGGCACAAGTGGATTGATCTAGATATTGGTTCAGATTGGTTGCCGGCAAGAGGTCATATCACTTTGTACTTCTTCTTGTTCATTAATAGAAATACTCATATTCTTGTCCATTCATGGTGTGAATGTCATTTATTATACATTTGGTTACATTTGCTTATGATATTATGGACCATTGTTATTGATGATGTTAATGTTAATTATATATCACATATACTTGTTAGATATTGGTTGTCAAGACTAATTTGCAGATTACAAGTGCTTGGATGTGCGCGGATTGAAAGCTCCAACGGGGATCTACATCAAATGTTGGATCAAGGTCAGTTACATTTCTCCATTGTTTTAACATTGTCATTTATAATAGCATTGTTTTAAGAATTGAGTAGATTTCCGGTAGTCATCTGTCTGTTGTGGTATTCCCAAGCCATAGTGAGTTTTCTCCAATATAGTAGTTACATTAATTTTGGGCAGGTCTAAGCTTGTTTTGGATAGTTTTATGGATCGTAACAATAATAAACCTCTTAATTCTGATTTATGTGCACATTGGGAGCTATTTTGGCTAGTCTTCTAGGCATGAAAAAACCCTAATCTCAAAATCTAGGCACAAACAACCATTTTTAACAGTAAAAAATGCACAGAATACCCAGAATACAATGAATATAAATTGAGTATTATGTATATAACACAGAATACCCATAAAACCAGGAGGTAAACCTTTTAAGCTAAAGCTAATACCATTGATTAGAAGACATGAAACATGAATATCCATACCTGTGTCCTCTATGGAAATTGTGAAACTAGAATTTCCTCAACATGCGTATTCGTGGCACTAGCCTCTGCTTCTTCCCGGTCAATAGAATCAGTATCATCAAAGTTCTCATCCTTCATGAATCTGGTATAATACATAAATTCCATATAATTTATGGACATTAGCTTTGGAGAATAAAAAAATTAGATTTCATATAATAAATTTAATATATTAGAGCATACTTACGTACCATCCCTCTATTTTGATTTTGTCCAGCAATGAATCGCTTATAATTATCACTACAGTACGTTGCATACTGCTGAAGCTCTAATCAAGTCATGCTTTTCAAGTGATCATCAGAAAGATCATCAAATGGGCATTCATCCATACTGGTTGAAGATGACAAAGTATTTATGCTGATTTCCACCCCTGCCAATGCAGCCTCAACACAATCTTTTATCTCTTCCCTCACCCCTCTTGCTATTTGGGATGTCATTTCCAACTCCTCTGGAAAAGCAATGACTCTAGGATGTGGCTGTACCAACCGAGGCATCATACCCCTATACTGAACATCTCATCGTGCATCAGGTCATTCATATGTACGACCTTTGCCAGCACCATAAAAACTAGATCCCATATCTGTATAGTCAGGGTCCATGTGAAACCGAAACCTCACCATTATTAGGTAACTTTCCATATGCACAAAGGAACTTGGAATAAATATGGGGTGCAATCAGTGGAACATTGAATCTTGTGATCTTTAGACATTTTTTGTCTTCAGGCCGCAAAAAAAAACATGAAAAGGCCATTTCTTTTTTGACAAGTTTTTTTATTTCTTCAAACTTGTAGCAACCCATCACTGACAACCACCTCCTATGCATCATGTCATGAAAAATATGGTTTGATGGTCCAACCCCAAGATATGTCTCGATCAAACTATTCAAATTATGGAAAACAATCTGGAGACATTGTTGAGAACCAAAAGAGATATGTGAAGTGTCAAGTTCTACCTGCAATCTCGATGAATACTCCTTCATCTCTTCCACAGTCAACATAGTGATGTTGTCTTCCCAAGGAGTCTCCTCGGGAACATCTCTAGGATGACTATAAAGAGGATCGTCTCTTTCATTGCGAGCATATTGATGCACCTGACGACCTCTCCTTGTCTGGGGAGGTGGATTAGGATCAGGAGCATCAAACCCTGTAAGAAGTAAAATGCATGTGCAAGTATTAAAAACTATATATATAAATTGTCAATCAAATTATAAACATTTAAATAAAATGTGTTCATTATAAATACAAAAGATTCTGAAAATTTTGTTCTTTTGTTCCTTCAGAGAGTGCATTCTTTATTAAAAATCAAATAAGCAAAAAGGTAGGAAATAATATTGAATGTCACTAGAAGTAGGTCATACATCATGGAATTGTAGAATTCGAGCAAATGATGTTTTAAAAGAAAAGATTAGAGATAAAGAACAATGCAATAGGGTGTTAAAAGTGAAAGAACCGTCATAATCCAAATATGAAAAATGTTACCAAGACACAATGGAGGACAACTTCTTCTGAACAATCAGGTTCTTTCTTCCTACATGAAGGAGTCAAGATAGTGTAACTTAGTATGGATTGTTGTCCCAGTAATTCGACAGTTGTGGTATAGGTAAGGATCCTCACTAATTGTTGAGGTTATGAGACATGTGGATTGTCAAGTAATTGACTTCGAGGAAGTGGAATCCGCAAACTCGAAAATACAACTCGGGAATTCTACCTTTATGAGTGTGATGAGACATCATGATGGAGTACTTGCAAGAATATGAATATGTGGAGAAGAAGATATGTTTTAAAAGAATTTTTTATTATTATTTTATGTTGTTATTGTCAATAAAGTTTTTTAATTATAGCGTTAAGAGGGTGTGTTGAAGATTAATGCTTCAATTAGTTTAAATGTCGTTGTAACTAAACCATTATGCTCATTATTGTTCTGCAAATTGTTCCTATGTAGTGAAATAAATAAGCAAGCTATCAATGTAATCATTGCAATGTGCACTTTGATAATTAATAAAATTTATGTTCAGATTATTCTTATTTGTTTCTATTTCATTCTTGTACCCATGAATTCTTAACACATGGCCGGTACCAAAAGAACTTCTAAATGCCCTTTAAAACGAGTTAAGTACCCTCCTTGAAATTTCTCAGAAGAGAAGACAAAGGATTGATTCTAGATGAGAATTTAAGTCTATTTTTCCCAAGATTCACACCCCTTCCAAGACTAAGGACTTTGTTTCTAATTTCCTTTCATGACGTTTTTTCTAAGTTCCTTTCTCAGTTTTTTAGAAAATTCTGTGAAGGCATTGTTTCTCTTGTAGGGAAAGAAATAGGGCATGTAAGGGTTTATTGTTAAGGATGATAAGGACGACATTTTCATTGACCCTCTAGATGCACCAAGGAACACAGAAAGATATACAAACTCTTTCCTCCCACTTTTACATTGTTTTTTACCATTAAGGTGTTAGTTTTTATCATTATGAAGTTGGGAAAAGGAAGGTTTGGACTTTGTAATTGAGCTATCTCCCATAACTGATACTGATACATAAAGATAAGGATACTAAATCCTTATCTATCATATGGTCATCCATATATTCCTCAAAATGAAGGAGTCTATCCATATTACTAACTGCATTTTTAACTTTCTATAAATATGAGATATAAGAGAAACTATTAATATTCTCCCTAATCCTATGCACCAATCGATCCAAATTAAGTACCTTTAAGTTTGATACTCAATTTTACCGATATATCACCACTTTTGAATCTATATTGAATATTCCTAGATTTTTTCCTACGCATTTGATTTGCAGCAATTTCATTAGTTTCATAAATAAAATTAAACTCTAGTAATTGCATAAATACTGCACTATTTTTCTATCAAAGATTTTTTTTTAAGGTCATACATGTCAATTTAGACATGTATTTTTTGGAGGCTCCCTAGACTTTACACATTATCTACAAAGAGGGTGGAGTTTGCATATTTTTCTATAATAATATTTTTAAGACTCAATTGAAAACATGTATGTAGAAATATATGGATTGATACACATTTTACAATTTGAATTGATTAATTTAGCAAAAGTAAATAAAATTTTGAGTGTGCATTCTAATGAAACATGTAATTTTCATCAATTTTAATGAAAAAAAAAATTGATTTGATAAATTAAGTGAGTTAAATTAAATGAATTTGAAAATTATCATATATATAAGTTCTGTTAGCATTGTAAACAAAACAATGTATAAAATTTTCAAAATGACATTTGTATAAACTTTGGAATGTTTTACAGATTTGTATTCTACAAAATTTGAAATTTTAAAAAAATTATTACAAATTCTACATTTTTATAACTTTTTTTGTTATCCTTGACAATATGAAGAATTATAATGTAAATAACTTACTTCTACATATCAAGAAAATAATAACTAAAGAGATCATGTTTAAACATGACTTTTTTCAACGTATTTTTAAAGAAAATAATAATAAAGAGATCATGTTTGAACATGTCTTTTTTCAACATATTTTTAAAAGGCAATGAAAAAAAACACATAAAGCACATAACCTGTCTAAGGAAGCACTTCCTTTACAGGAGGGATTTTTTAGTACATTTGAAACAAAAGGAGGAGGAGGATATAAAACTTCAGCACTCACTATGATTGAAAGCTCCCAAAATAACTTGGTCTAGAATGTATAGAGATAAAGTTGGGTTTGTACATTTCATAATGATGGTAATTGATCCAATTAGACTCATCTTTTATTAGAAAATCGAGGGCATGGGATAACTGGCACTTAAATCGTCTCGCTTTTTCGGTGATTTGTTCCCTATGTCTGGTTATAAAAACCTGTGGAATCGTAGTTCCACCCCATTTATTGCAGAAGTATGCCATGGAACTATGCCCCTAGGGGTTTGGGCCCATTTTAAGACGACCCAGATCATCAAAATTCCAAAAAAATAATGAGAAGGGGTGGAACTGTGCCTCGATGAAAAATTTTCCATCGCCGGCAGTGGGAGATTTGAGTGCCAGTTATCACATGCGGAAAATCGAGCTGCAAAATTTTGGCGTAGATTCATATTGAACCAAAACATATAAATTTTGCAAGTACATGATAAATACGTAAAACTAAGAAAACCAGTGCTAAAGGCAACTGATGTGCCTCTTGTACGGACCATTTTCTAGTTTAGAATAGACCTCTGGTTGTCTTTTAAGGGCTAATCAAAACGCTCTCGACTTGTTGGAATCCAGTAGAGGAATTCTTGTCAAAATCACAATTTGTAGTATTCAGATCAGAATTTCGGCCATCTGGGTAGTTCTAAAATTGGTTAATTAGTCTATAATTGGATAATTAGTCTAGAATATATGCTATCTCAATTGCTGAAATTACAAAAATGAGAAAAAAACAATTTCCAAAATGAATTTTAACCGGTTTTAAACCAAAAATCACCGAAAAAATGGTGCATTTTGGTTGTCTTTTATCCTACGCTAGGGGAGGGAGGCAGTAGTGGAGTGGGTCCCAAAATGCCACATGGTTGTCCATGTGGATGCCACCCGTTGAGGTCCGGACGTTTCCAAGTGGCTTCTCCATGTCGTCGTGGGTAGGTTGCACTTTATGACTCCTCGGGAAATGTTCTAGGCATCCTTTTCCCCGCGCTCTCTCCATCAACCTGTTCATTCTTGCTCGGGTATGGAGTGTGAGTGTTTTGCCACCCCAGTAGTTGTCCGCCATGGAGCCCTTACTGATTTGATGCCGCCTCCTGCTATTGTTTGAACCTGCTGCCTCGTGGGTGCTCCGTCATCGTGTTATGCTTCCCAAAAGCTTGTTGTTCGAGTAGAGGGGCTTCTTATTGTTAACATCATTGGCACTATTGTTGGAGTGGATTGCCTCCATGTTCATCGTCGTGGGTTGGAGAACTTTTGTGATGTTTTTCTGATGTTCTTGGTCCATGGCGTGGGTCCCCTGGTTGGAAGCTCCTATTCCTGCCTATTTCCAGGTTGCTCCTGGTGTTCATGTTCCTCGCTCGTGCTCAGCTCATGGTTCATCCTCGGCACCTAGTTCGTGCTTCTCTCTTGGTTCGTGCTCAGTGGTGGCATCCCATTATGTAATTATATTACTTTCAGTTATTGCTTCGGTGATTGTTTGAATTCGTAATGAATGGTTGTTAATTTCTTAATGAAGTTGATTATAGGATTGATGCATGCTTGAGATGAAAGATGACGCTCTGAAATAATTTGGGCATGCCAATTAGATGAATAATTTGGATTGTGAATTAGAGGCATTCTGAGTTCATGGGATTTGGACATTCCAATTAGATGAATATGTGAAATTTGGATTGATTTCTAAGAAGAGTATGAGAGAAGATGAAAGAGTATTTGAATGCTTGATTTGGTCTGTATTTTTCATTTTATGAATAATATATATATATATATATATAGATATAGATATATATATTGATATTATGGAAATGTGTAAAGGTCTATGGCCTTAGGCCTATGTTCTATTTTAAAAAAATCATAGCTTGGAAATTAATTTTATTACAACAATATAACAATACTCGTCTAAACTAATCAATCAAAGTTTCACTTATAAACATTGATATTATCATGAAATGAATGCTAAAAAAATACATTAGGCTTAGGTGTATGAATATGTGTTTTTTCAATTTTGTCTCTAAAGTCTAGATAAGGCAACCTCTGTTTCTTTCTTTGGTCATAATCTGGTCATGTTTATTTCTTGCCAATATCCTTAATTGGATGTTCTCTTCCTTATGTCAGATCAACTCTAACATCCATGCTTGATTTGGTAAACGAGGGTTTGTTAGAGATGCCCTCTTTCAGGTCCCCAATGACCATATATCTATTATGGGCACACATAAGGGTGACAAGGTCAAAACTAATCTTCACATTTTTTGTTTTTCTCTTGGCACACTGTTAATGATTTGTACAATTGATTTATGTCCATCTTCAATAGACTAACAAACCAAAGAGCTTCATTTCAATTAAAAACTTATGGATTTGTTTAAGACCATAAGATCCCCAACTGTGACTCACATATTAATGTCTAAATCCTTTAGCTTTTCATCAATAGTTATTGGTAGTATGTTGGACATGCCTATGTGTTTGTCCCGTCTACAATTAGCCCTCATTTTGTATTTTTCTAGAATTTAGGTTCTCATTTAAAAAATTGTCATTATTCTTTGAGAAGCAATGCAATCTGCAACATGGAAATAGTGATAGCACCTGCTCTCATTATTGTCAAATTGCACATGGTCTTGACATAGGTGCATGAGGTGCCCACTTTTTTTCCTATAAAATTCTTGAAGTGGATTCCCAAATCAAAGTTTCCATCAACTATTATTGAGGCTCCCCTTCGCAATTTTGAATGTGACATGCTTGAAGGAGCATTAAAGCCTAAACTTGAAAACAAGGAATCCATGTAGTACGTAGGAGTGCCAAGCTATTACCTCCATATTGACTTTGTAAATCTATGAGTTGTTGTGCGTTGAAATTATACCAAAATGTAGAGTTTCATTATGGAGTGTTACCCCTCACAACATGGACTGGCTTCCAATGTTCTACTCATCACTTTGCTTGGATTCTTCCCTTTGTACCCATTGGTTGAAGTTTGAGCCAAGGTTCCCCATTGCTTTCTTATTTGGTAAATAACCATCTAAAATAAACCAAACCCTAGGCAAACACTAATGTGTATGACAAAGGATGCAAAGTTTGTAATGCAAGATGTTTTCTTGAGATTGTTATGCACGTGAGTTGTTTGTAAACCAAAGAAGAAAAAATTAAAATTATGAGTTGTTTGTTTGAGATTGCTTTCATTCTTGCTGTGTGCTCTAACCATAGATGTTGGAAACCTAAGTAATATGTAATTGTGTGCTCATATGGAGAAAACTTCGGCTTTTCATTAATCTATAAATGAAGCATGCAATGCATATGTTCTGATATTATTTCTGTGTTGTTTGGTTACATGATGAAATGAGTTGTCCCTCTCAAAGGTTACTTGCAATGCTTACTTTCAATCCAATTCAAGTTGATTTGCATTCAAGTCAGTATTGCATTCAATAAAAACTTGCATTCAATTTATATTTTCAATCAGGTCGGTCTACCATATAATTTAGTTTAACATTAAAAATAGTTTGGCAACCAAGTAATATAGCAATCAGTTTTACTAAGGAATGTAGTCCAGTAAATAGACAGATTCATGAAGAAAATAATACTGAACATAAAGGCAATAATACTTGACATAATAAATAGAGTAGCAATTTGGAATCTATACATATGGTTGGTCCCTAGTGGGTTGGGACTTTATACATCTATTGTGGTTATGCCTAACATATATCGAATGTCAGATTGGATTCAAACAAAATGTTAGGAAACCACCCAAAATTTCTCCTGCAAACAAGTCTATCTTTCATCTGTGTATGCAAAACAAAACAAATCTTTCATCTGTCAAATAAAAAATTTCGAACCACCCAAAATCCCTCCAGCAACAAAATCTATCTTTCATCTGTGTATGCCAAACAAAATACATATATCATCTTCCAAACAAAAACTTTGGAACCACCCAAAAATCCCTATGTGTGAGGAGGTTGACTGCCTTCATTGCTCAATCTGGTTGGGTTAGATACTGTTGCTTGACCTAGTTGTGTTGAGCTGCAAACATTTGTTGCAGGCCACGTTGGTCCTTGTAGCCAAGGAGGGATTGAATAACCATAGTTATGACTTGAGCCTAATAGCCCTAGGTTCACTGGAGGTGTTTGGAAGGCATACATAGTATTTCCCCCTACCTGATGGTATTGGGGTAATTATATTTTAATAAGATCCTGGAATAATCTTATGTTCTCCGAAAACTGATCCAATGGGTTTTCCACCACCTCTGTCCTCTCCAGACCATTTGGATTCCTCTACTGTGCATTTCTTTGCTCTCTTTCCTCACTTTCCAATTGTTTTTGTCGCTCTCTTTCCTCCCTTTCTTTCACTCTTTCAAGCCTTTCCCACCTTCGATTTTCTGCTGCAACAATCCTTGCTTCCTTCTTCTTCTCTTTTAATTCCCATATCTCCTTTTTCTTATGCTCTATGTCAACCAGTAGGGTGATGTAGTCCTCTGATGTTAGTAGCTATGAGCTCCTTCTTAGTCTAAGATGCTCGGTAGTGGGATTAGATAGTTGAGCTGCAACTTTCTCCACTGGAAACTTAAGGAATTGGCCAAGTAGTGGCTCATGTGGGGGGAGTGCCTCATCAGCATTTTCTTGGTCAACTATCTCTACATTTTGTTCATCCTCCTCTCCAACATCCCCAAGTGCCACATAATAATGGACAGCTTCATTGTTAAGGACTATTGGCATCGAAGGAAGGTTAAATCTTTCATCGTTGGTGGGGGTGACAATGTGTCTTTTCACATTTGTCATGCCCTCTGCCAACCACTCGGGTTGTTCTGGTTGGCTTGGAAATGTCAACTCCTTGCTGTTGTTTATCATTGCTTCACCACATCCATGCACACTCAAATCAACAACGTTGTTATGAATATTCCCTTGGCCATCTAATTTTGCTTCTGTCCTTCCAACAATTTCTATATTCTCCCCAACAGGTTCAGTGCCATACTGAGTTTCACTTACATGTTCATTGTCGTCTCCGAGTGGTTGGAAATGACCTTGAGAGAGTGATATGATGTTATCTATATCATCTGCATCCTCTTGCCCTTGAACATCAAAATCCTGACTACATCCCATGTCATGTTGAAGAGCATCATAATTGAAAGGACATATTCCTGTCCGCCTAAAACCAACCCTGATATTTGATGCTGTGATCGCCCTAGAAAAATATTTGCTTGCAAGTTCTGCTAATTCGAACCTCTTCACCTCTATCCCTGAGTTCTTTGCCATCGAGGCCTCTCTCTCAGACCTGAAGTAACAATTGAAAGGCCCAAACACACTCACATCTAGAGGTTGCATCCCGTGGGTGGTATGTGCAGGAAGTGTCAACAGATCAATGCCTAGCCTGTTTGCCTCCTCAATGGCTTGTATAGCTACGTGGCTGCCATGGCCATCAAAAATCAACAGGTGTTTCTTTTCAGGTGAAACACCGCCCGATACTGAGGAAACAAAGTGGCAAAGCCAGATCAAGAATAGTTCTTCTGTCATCCATGCATGGGGGTGTGCAGCCATGCATGCTCCTGGTTCACAGTTTTTAATGTAATTTTTGAGTTGATTATTTCCCTTAAACAGATAAAAACTTGGAATTGATGCTCCAATTGCGTTTACATAGCAAAGAATAGTTATCCACTCCCTACTTTTTGGCATAATTTTGGGCACATTCCTGCTCCCTCTCTTGGCAATTACCCACATGCCACAATTTCTCCCTGCCTGCAATCTAGTCTCGTCACAATTCCATATATTGTCTGCTCTGTATGAGTGTTTCTCATATGCATCAAAACGTGTCTGATAGAACTTGGTCACAACTATAGGGCGTAGATTGAAATCTCTATCCCTTTCAAGCCCCTCTGTTGTGCGTAACACAAGTTCTGGATGCCTTTGTTTAAATCCTCTCCACCATGATTTCCCTGGAAATCCATGTTTTAAGGGGTTTGGCCTCCCTTGACAGATTTTGGCAACAATAGATTTAAGTTGAACCAACTTCATGTAGGGGCATCCAAGCTCAAGCGAAACAGTCGGGCATGACCTACATAAGATGCCCAGAGGATAGTTGACGACCTCTAGGAAAAGGGCAATGACAATCGACACGAGTAGTGGAGTCGTGAACTTTTCGGCCTAGAGGCGACTGATGGTGAACAAGCGACATAGTGGAGAATGGTCAGAGGTGGTACCGACTAAGGCGAGGAGAGCAGTCGGGGGTTGACACTGATGGAGATGGTTGGAATACCATAAGGGAAGTCGACAGCGGATGGTCGACAAAGATTGGTCACGTCAGAGGCCAATTAGGGTGACTGTAGGAGTCACATATAGAGGGCGGTTTCCTTCTGATTGAAGAAAGGGATAGTTAGTGCAGATGGTCGATGAATGACGAGGAGCAGACTTCGATCAGAGGGCCAAGTCGTAGTAGAGCTGAGGCTAGTCGTAGAACTAGGCTAGTCGAAGGTGATGCCGACGTAAAGAATATGACTACATCAAAGTGGTCGAGAAGGGTGAAGACGACGAAAGACCAGTAGAGATCAGATGGAGCGATGGTTGTGTCGCAGAACTAGCAAGAACCGAAGGTAGCGGAATAGAAGCGAAAGTTGAAGCCGCATAAGAAGTGTCAAAAGTATAATCGACGCAGATGACTGAGGATGAGTCGACAGGACAGAGTGTAGAGATCAGTCGACACAAAACTGACTGACAACAGAGGATGAGTCAGAGTGGACGATGACAAATCGGACCGACAAGTGAATGAACATTCGGAGCAAGGCGACTGGAATTAGGGTGATAAGTTGGTAGGTTGAACCAACAAGAGAAGATCGACCAGGACATAGTCGATATGGTCGTTGGTGCAAAACAATTCAGTATTCAGTCTAGTCGAAGGGGATACCGACAGATGAATGGAATCAGGACCAAAGCCGAGGATTGCTAGAGGTTTGAGAGTAGTCTGGTCGATGAGAATTTCGACGGATGAAGATGAGAAACCAAAGGCTCAGGCTACACAGAGTTCAGTCCGATCGACGGGAATTTCGACGGATGGACGAAGCATAATGAGTACTCTAGTCGAAGGGGATCCCAACAGATGTGGTTGTGAAGAATTTGCACAGACTGGTGAGTTGATGCCAGGTAGGCAGGCGGAAGTTGTCGAAGTAAATTTGACAGGAAAGGTCGAGGTACAGAAGCTGACAGACAATATGGCCGACATGACGGATTACTGTAGCTTGTCAGAAAGGACGCGTGGAAGTCAAGTAAAGTACTTAACAACTGTTCAGGGTTGTTGAAGAAATTAAAGGTAGTTATGAGGGTGGTTGAAGACATGCCAGATGTCGCCACAAGGGAAGGTTTTGCAGCACAGCCTGAGGGCGCTGACAGCCGCAGAGTTGCAAGTTTACGTGATCAGGGAAGATCGGCGGACAGAGAGGAAGAGTGTCTCGGGTGTTGGAGTAGACATCGGGATGCGTGACAGTAGGGTAGAAGAGCAGTGCGAAGGAATAGGGGTAAGGATCACTCGTCGCTCATAGCTCATTCGTTCATGCATTCGACAGAAGTCTGAGAGGAGGAGAGGATCATTCACAATGAGAAGAAACACACTGCAGACAGTTTATTCTGTATATTGTAACAGGCTAAGGTTGACTTGTTTGATAGTTTACTTTGTATCTAGACATTGTAATATTCATTTAGTTTAATAGAAGAAGCCGACTTCACGGCATTTCCAATCACATATTGTTTGTGTGACCCCCTTTTGTGTGTTTTCTTTGTGTGTTCATCGATAAGCAAGAACCTCATCGAGCAGTCTTGCGTCAGATGGTATCAGAGCTCGGAGGCGAGTGCAGTTGGGAAGAAGACTATACCAACCTGACTTGCGTCAATTGGTATCAGAGCCCGGAAGAGAGTCTAGTTGGAGAAGAAAACTATACCAACCTGACTTGCGTCAGTTGGTATCAGAGCTCGAAGGCGAGTACGGTTGGGAATAAGACTATACCAACCTGACTTGCGTCAGTTGGTATCAGAGCCCGAAAGTGAGTTCGGTTGGAGAAGAAGACTATACCAACCTGACTTGCGTCAGTTGGTATAAGAGCTGGTTGAGAATCTAGTGTTGTGGTTGAGTGCGTAAAATAACTCCAGCTATGGTTGGGTAGAGTTGTGCACGACTTGTGAAAGTTTGGTTGCGATTGAGCGGAGGAGAATAGCTCCAGTTGCGGTTGGGTAGAGCTAAAGATCAGTGAGGGGATAACTCTGATAGGAGGTCGGGTAGAGTTTCCTGAACGGGTTGTAGAGACAAACTGTTGAAGCACGCGAACCTTGTAGCTCCATACCAGTGGTTGTGGGTAGAGTTGCGAACGTTATGAACAGACAGATGGAGTCCTCCAGGAGGTTGGGTAGAATGGTTAGATGTGAACCGACGTAGAGATCTCAGGAAGGGACGCTTCCTGAAGGGTTTATGAAGAACCTGAGAAAACTAGTAAGGGAAGTTGGAGCCATGGAACTAGCCCAAGGGTGTGCAGAACCCATGCAGTAGGACATATCTTTGAAGAGACTCCTGAAGAAGAAACACCTCACAGTTGAGGAGGTGACGACTATAAATGCACTGATTGAGTCGAAGGTGCAAGCACTCAAGGAAGTCCATGAGCAGTCTTACGTAAGAGCTATGAAGGAGTCGGACATGCAGAGATCCGATAAGTGCGAGGAGAGTGCCACACAAACGGAGCTAGTTGAGAACTCCCAGGAGTAGTTAGCTGCGGGGATTATAGAAGAACCGTTAGACGAGAATAGCACTGATGAGATGGAAGGAAAATTAGGTGAAAGAACTATCGAGGAGGCCACAATTTCGGTCGAAGAAGTGATCGACAAGGTGAAGGTAGGTGACCTTCACATGAGTGGATATGAAGCGGACGTCGAAGCTGTTGACGAATTTGTCGATGAAAATCCAGACATGACTGAGACAGGAAGTGGTGGAAGTGTTGTTTCCGACTTCAACGAAGATAGTGGAGCAGCCGCTATGGGAATAGGTAGGACAGAAAGTTTGCCAGTAAGCTGCGTAGAGGAAAGGGATTCGACTGATAAGTTGGAAGAATCCCTATGCGTGGGTGCGAAGGAGAGGGTTGGCAAGAGTGCCACGAAGAACCTAGACGAGGAAGCAACCGACATGCATGTGAGTCGACATCCATGGTCAGAAGAGGAGAGGCAAGTCAAAGATAAACTTGCAGTGGAAGGTGATTCCACGAAGGCAGTAGTGAGTCTGCTGCGGGCAGAAGAAGAACTTGCAGAGGAGATGTGAGCCACCGAGTCCGATGTGACAGGTGAAGTGGGAGGAACTTCCCAAAGAGTCAGGTTAGTCGAGGAGAATTCGACAGAGTTGCTGAGGAGTAGCAACATCCCGAACAGGTTGACTCTAGAGGTGGGTCTGCGGGATGAGTTGTCGTGACAGACAATTTCAACCGCTAGGATGGAACAGAACGAACAAGTTCTGGAAGAATCGAACATGGGTTCGATAGAGGAAAAAGGAGATGCGTATGGACCAACTTGTTTTTGGTACCAAGTTTGGCATCGAAGCCGACGCAAATGGAGAAAGGGGAAGTCTATACGGGAGTTCAGAACTGAGGACGTAGTTCTTTTCGTACCCTGGGAGTCTGATGCAAAGGAATCCAAGCCCAAGCGAAACAGTCGAGCATGACCGACAGAAGATGCCCAGAGGATAGTTGACGACCTCTAGGATAAGGGCGATGATAGTCGACACGAGTAGTGGAGTCGTGAGGTTTCCAGCCCAGAGGTGACTAATGGCCAACAAGTGACATAGTGGAGAATGGTCGGAGGTGGTACCGACCAAGGCGAGGAAAGTAGTTGGGGGTTGACACCAAAAGAGACAGTTGGAAGATCGGAAGGGAAGTCGACAGCAAATGGTCAACAAAGATTGGTCGCATCAGAGGCCAATTAGGGTGACCGTAGGAGTCCCATACAGAGGGTGGTTTCCTTCTGATTGAAGAAAGGGACAGTTAGTCCAGATGGTCAATGAATGACGAGGTGAAAACTTTGGTCGGAGGGCCAAGTCGCAGTAGAGCTGAGGCTAGTTGTAGAACTAGGCAAGTCGGAGGTGAAACCGACGTAAAGAAGCCAACTATATCAAAGTGGTCAAGAAGGGTGAAGACGATGAAAGACCAGAAGAGATCAGATGGATTGATGGTTGTGTCGCAGAACTGGCAAGCACCAAAGGTGGTGGAATAGAAGCGAAAGCTGAAGCTGCAGAAGATGTGTCGAAAGTATAATCGACGTAGTTGACTGAGGATGAGTCGACAGACCAGAGTGTAGAGATCAGTTGACACAAAATCGACTGACAACAGAGGATGAGTCGGAGTGGATGACGACAGATCAGGTCGACAAGTGAATGAATAGTTGGAGCAGGGCAACTTGAATCAGGGCGATAAGTTGGCAGGTTGAACCAACAAGAGACGATCGACCAGGAGATAGTCGATATGGTCGTTGGTGCAAAACAATTCAGTATTTAGTCTAGTCGAAGGGGATACCGATAGATGAATGGAGTCAGAACCAAAGCCGAGGATTGATGGAGGTTTGAGAGTAGTCCGGTCGATGAGAATTATGACGGATGAAGGCGAGAAACCAAAGGTGCAGGCTGCACAGAGTTTAGTCCGATTGACGGGAATTCCAACGGATGGACGAAGCATAATGTGTACTCTAGTCGAAGGGGATGCTGACAGAGGTGGTTGTGAAGAAGCTGCGGAGACTGGAGAGTTGAAGCCAGGTAGGCAAGTGGAAGTTGTTGAAGTAAAGTCGACAGGAAAAGTCGAGGTACAGAGGCTGACAGAAAGTATGGCCGACATGACAGATTACTGTAGCTTGTCGGAAAGGACGCATGGAAGTCATGTAAATTACTCAACAATTGTGTAGGGTTGTTGAGGAAATTAAAGGCAGTTATGAGGGTGGTTGAAGACATGCCAGATGTCGCCACAAGTGAAAGTTGTGCAGCATGGCCTGAGGGCACTGACAGCCGCAGAGTTGCAGGTTAGCGTGATCAGGGAAGATCGACGGACAGAGAGGAAGAGTGTCTTGGGTGTTGGAGTGGACATCGAGATGCGCGACAGTACGGTAGAAGAGCAGTGCGAAGGCACAAGGGTAAGGATCGCTCGTCCCTCATAGCTCATTCGTTCATGCATGCGGCAGAAGTCTGAGAGGAGGAGACGATCACGCACAGTGAGAAGAAACACACTGCAAATAATTTATTCTGTATATTGTAACAGGCTAAGGCCGACTTGTTTGATAGTTTAATTTGTATCTACACATTGTAATATTCATTCAGTTTAATAGAAGAAACCGACTTCATGGCATTTCCAATCGCATATTGTTTGTGTGACCCCCTTTTGTGTGTTTGCTTTGTGTGTTCATCGATAAGCAAGAACCTCGTTGAGGTGACTTGTGTCACAAATCCAGACCATTGCCTAGTTGAGCCATCTCCTGACACCAAACCACAACTTCTTCTTCCTCTTTTGCACTCAATACTATAAGAGGTCCTTTTCGCTTGGTATGGGTCAGGCCATTTATCGACTAATGGATTGATCCGTAGATTTCATAATCGTACATAAATCTACATATAAGTCGCTATGTACCAGGTTCGACGTCAAATTGGAATCACAATGTCAGATAATGTCTGGAAAGGACTGAAAATATGTGCAAACTCATCTGTATGGGGAATACGGATGAACGACAGTACGCGTAGGATAAGAGATGAAGAACTATACGGGTTGAATAAATCTAGTGATCATGACATAGTCATGCCACATATTTTCAGTACTGAACATACAAAGAAAGCAGATGGACATTTCCTGACTACGAACGACGGACTTGAAGTCATCATGCAGGATATTAGAACAGGGCAAGCAATATCGACCCCACAGCAGAGTGATAAATGCTACTGCAGGGGCTCTGACATATCCTTAATGCTCCGTAAGTCAGTGCTTATGCTATTTCACGGCGAGAAATTTCCGGTGCTTATCTGTTGGGGAAGTCGTCCATGCCATTGGCGATGCCCATGGGCCATGGCCATGCTCAATGCCATGCTCATGACCACAATCCCACTGAACCCATCCATCTGAATGGACCCAATCAAAAACTATGCGGTAAGCATTAATGGCATTGGCATGGTTATTTCAAATTTGAAATTTTAAACCCGCCCAGCTAAGATTGGGATATGCGGTCAGCATTATAGGCATGCTTATTTCAAATTTGAAATTTTAAACCCGCCCAGCTAAGATTGGGATATTGAATTTGTGAACCCGCCCTGGTCGAATTTGGGGTCATGGTTCAGTCCTGTAGTATCTTCCTATTCCACCAACGGCAAAAAAACGAGCGAGTAAGTCACAGTCCGCGATTGTGTTTATTGTTATGCACCCGGATTTCTTCTGAAAATATTGGCCAAAGGAGCAACCAACATGGTAGGATTGAGCAAAGCTCAGAAAGGACGCACGACTGTGGCTTCTGTTTAGTGTTGATTGTTCATAGAGTGTTGATAATAGTTACATATACTTACACTGACTCGAATACATTGTCTGTTGTGCAGTGCAAACTGCAAACGCGGTTCTAGGTATTTTCTCTGGCCATTTTTTTGCATATGCATTTGAGTGTTTCATACTTGGGAGTTTATAACTTAGCATCTTATAATAAATGTGAATTTGACAATGTGGATATAATTTTGTTTGTCTACTGATGTTTCTTGTTTTAATACTCATATCAACTCTTTTGGATGATTGTGTGTACTGGTTTGCAGCGTTAGCAGTAGAAGCGGACCTCTTTGAAGGTTCTTACTCCAGCGACGAGGGAAAACTAAATCGCATCGTGATTCCGAAGAAGCACGCGGAGAAATATTTCCCTCTGGACGAAAACTACAGCGAGAAGGGATTGCTCTTGAATTGGAAACCCCCCAAGCCTCTGCATCCTTTCGTCAAACCTGCTCGGCCCTTAATGGTACAAGAATTGGAAACCACATAGCACAAAGTGACATCGAGTCTCGATCCCACGACCAAGAAAAGAGTCAGGCTTTTTAGAGTGACTTTGGCGGAACCCCAGGATTGTTAGCACAGCATCATGGACAAATATTAAATCTCTTCCCTTGCTGCAGTTGCAGCTTCGTGTGTGCATTTGAAGAAACCACTATCATGAAGGAAACACAGATGTGCTGGGAGGGATCAAGTGACACTGCCACTTCACTAATACCCATGAAAATGGCCAATTCTTGCCACTGTATTGAGTCAGTTGTAAACATAGATATATACGTGTACTCCTTTAACCGTAAATCTTTTTCTTTCATAATTTTCTGTTTATATTTATGCTTGAAGCTCCCAAGTCGGCTATTCTTCAGAAATCTTTGTTCTCTAACAAATTTTCAGAACTAAATTCAACTCAATAACTACCGGGGTAGTCGATATGGGAAAAAACCATTTCTATCTGAACGAGTGTCTCGGCTCTGCGGCAGCTTCCTGTGTGCTCTTGGGGATCTTGTGGTAGCCATCTCATGGGGGAGTGCAGTAGCTCTCATTACCCAACATGGAGGAAAGCGGTAGGGATCAATCAAAATAGGGGAACAAAGCGGGCAGTAGCGGGAGGAAAGGAATGTGAGGGAAGCGGGCAGAACATAAAATGTTTGAACATGATAAGAAATTAGAATCATTCTTGTTGTGAGCCATTTGCAATAATGCTTCAGGGTGAAACGTGCTACAGGACACTGAATTAAACTAGAAGATCGCCATGATGTCGTCGTATTTGATACTATTCCTTTTTCTTATTATGATAAAATTCTTTGACCGTTATCTATTGTTTTATGGATGGACTTTGTTTTAATTTTTATATACACAATATTTTCAATATATTAATATTTTAGTTAATTATTTTTAACATATAAAGGGAGGAAATTTGATTTGGAAGTGTTTTGTTAGTTTATGTTTATATATATAAGTTTTGATTAGTTACTCTTTTTTCAAAAAATTAAAAGTAAATAGTTTTATTAATTTTTTAATTTAAAAATTAACTAATAATTTTTAAGTATATAAGTAAAATTAATTATTGTTAATATAATAAAAAGTATTAATAACTTTTTTTCAATATGTTTTATTTTAATTATTTTAATTAGTTATCATCAACTATATTATGGGTTTGGATAGTATTATGCTAATGCTTTTATTAAGATGTTATCCATAAATGTGGAGAAGCATACTTCACGTTTCTCCATGAAAATGAGATAAGATGTCCAAAACATCTTGAGCTAATTTAGTGCTTTGAGCTTCATTTACTCTCATACCATCTATTAATGTATAAAAATGTTCAAGAATTTCCCTATATTATTTAGATCATAATTGCACCTAGTGAAACTAGTTGCTTTACAACCCAGTATCGGAGAGATCCTCTACGTGATATGACATTATAAAGTTAGTAACAAAATAATTAAAAAAATTCATGTCGACTCATAATATAAAAAATTATGAAAAATATTTTTAAAAAATCCATGTTGGTTCATAAAATAAAATATTATGAAAAGTAATTAAAAAATATATGTTCCTTTATAAAATAAAAACTTAAAACTTAAACCGGGATGTATCAATCAAGAAAGATCAAATTTCTTGAGTTTAAATTTTAAAAAAGAAATACACCTCAAGAAATTGGATCCTTCTCAGTGCTTAATAGATACGAGTTTAAGATAAGATGGATCTACGCTGGTCTACTAACACCTCTCTTATAAGTTGGAAATATTTATAAGGTTAACATTTTGTTTTAAAAATGTTGAATTTAAATCATGAAATCAATTTTATTATAAGATAACTTAATTCATATGTTATTGTTAATATAATGTTAAAGGGGTGCGTTTAATTGGCCATTTCTAAGTTTATACAATTTAGTATTTAATTGGTTTCTGTATAGATTCCGTATGGTAATTTAAGCCCACATGTTTACTAAAATTGTTATATAATTTACACTCATATGTTTACAAAAAATGTTATATACAAATGTGGAGAAACAAATTTCTTGAATTTTCCAAAAAAAAATAAAAAATCATAAACAAATAAATAAAACTTGTATTTATTTTTTCACACTGTATATTGCCATTAACCATTGAAAATATTTTGGGGGAAACTTTGTATGTGTACCTAGATCTTAATTAACTTTGAATGAGCTTCCATATAATCTTAGTGTAAAGATTTTGCATGATGTTGAGTAAATGAATACAATGATTTTGCATATTGTTTGGGAGTTCTCATCAAAGTGAATAGATTATTTTTTTTTATTATTTTTCTTTTCTATTCGAGAATTTACAAATATAACAATAATTTGATTTGTTATACTATTTAATTATATTTAATTGATTTTATTATTTTGGAATTATTCTATTCAAAATTTTATTTTAATTGATTTCATATTTTAAAAAGGAATTGAAATGAATTGTTAATAAAAGAACTATTTTATTGAAGATCCTATTTTTAATTATTTTATTTTAACTAATTTTATTCACTCTTGATTAATTTTACTATCTTGAAAATCTGTATCTACCAATTATCTAGAAGGATCAAATTCTTCTAGGTGTAAATTTAATCTTTTATAGTTTTTATAAAATTTAAATTTAAGATAGATTGAGATGTGGGTTATAGTTGCCACATCAACACTATTCATGCATCTAAATTTTTTAATTTTAATAATGTTACATCACATAGTATAAAGCAACCATAGAATTAAGTGTTAATTTAAATTCAAATTCAAAATATAGAGTAAGTGAAAACTACATGAGCACTTTAAAATCAATTTTTTCTATATAAATTAAATGTCAATTACTAAAATTTAGTTTTCACTAATTTATTTGTATCATAGTTGGTCATCCTGAAAGTGGTATATTCGTATATTGAATTGGGTCATAAAATTAAAATTCCCATCACATACCTGATTTTGGTCATAATTCATTCATTCAAGTCTTGATATTGATATATTATAGTCTAACCTAACCTTATAAGCCTGTATTGATAGGTAAATTTTAATTTATACTAAAACAATAAAATATGATTTATTAGTTTAGATCATTTAGTTTACATGACCAATTTATTTAGGTTTGAAAATCATAATATGGATTTCACAAGTTTAATTTTGTGTCTTAGAATAAAATATAAGATAAACGAAATGCTTTTTTAAAACTCTTGATAAAGTTTTTAATTGTAGGGTATTCATCACTTATCAAGAGGTGGTACGCAAGCTTTTCCAAAGTATATTGAAGACTTCACGATATAGCTTGATAATGTGATCTACTATAGCTAAGAAATGTTAATACGAAGTTGGGATGTATATTAGAGAAGTCGGATTGTAAGCTAGAGTTGTTGGGGTAAATGATGGTGACAAGGGACTATATGAAGGTGAGGTGGGAATGTATGTTAAGGATGTAGGGCTATAGATAGGTGAAATTGGGTTTTAAGTGGATGAGGTGGGGTTGTAACTTAGGTATGTTAGGTTATAGCTTGGTGAAGTGGAATTTTAGCTTAGTGATGTGGGAATACAGTTTGGTGATTTGACACTACCAGAATTGGGATAAAAAAACAACGTTGATATGATATTGTTTCAAGTTTACACATTGAAATTGGTCCTTTGAAGAATTTTGTTTTCTTTTAATTTACTTAATCTTTGGTATCATTATGTAAATGTCTATATCTTGAAACCCAAGTAAATATTGTTTGTAGATCTTCATTTACGTGCTCTTACGTGGATTCTTTTATGTTTTCGAAATAGGTAAGCCAATCAAAAGTTATAGGACAAATAAACGACCTATGTTTTTTACGAATTTGACATGAGTGCAGTTTAAAATGAATTAAAAATAGAGAACAACAACAGATCTATTAAAAAATTATATATTTGGAATCTACACACAGAGCTTGACAAGTGTGTGCAATTTCATCTACAGTGCACTCGTGGAGCTTATGCGGAACTAGCTGTGAAAAATAGGAAGTTGTAGCGTTTGATGTTTTCTGCTATAAATCAGGGATAAATCAGATCGAGCCTAAAGGTACAATCCAAAGCTAATTCCAAGCTTGCAAGGGCGCCAAAAACAATCCGAATTCAAACACGTGCGTGCGCAACTACGTGAACGCGCAATCATGTGCATGCATGATTGAAAGCGCGCACCCGTAGGTGCGCGCACGCGTTAAGAACAACGCGCATGCATCCTTGCGCGTACGCGCTAATGTATGCCTTTGTATGGTTTATTCAATTTTCTTTGTCAAGGGGATACATGAAGTTGATGAAGATGTGATGATGAAGAAGATGATGATGATGGAGATGTTGATGAGGAAGGGGGAGATGACAATGATGTTGAAGATGTTGATGATGATGCTGATGATGCTGATAATGATGAGATGATGGTGATGGTGATGATAATGATGATGACAATGGTGATGATGATGATGATGAAAATGGTGATGAAGATGATGATGAGGATGATGGTGATGATGATGAGATGATGGTGATGGTGATTATGATAATGGCAATGGTGATGAAGATGACGATGAGGATGATGGTGATGATGATGATGGTGATGAGGATGATGATGACGAGGATGATGATAATGATGGTGATGAAGATGATGATGATCATGATGAATATTATGATGATGATGATGATCATCATCATCATCACCATCACCATCATCATCAACATCTTCATCATCATTGTCATCTCCCCCTTCCTCATCAACATCTCCACCATCATCATCTTCTTCATCATCATCATCTTCATCACCATTCTCATCAACATCAACATAATCTCCATCATCATCATCTTCTTCATCCTCATCACCATCATCATCATCATCTTCATCATTTTCATCATCAACACCATCATCATCATCATCCTTATTCCTCATCTTCATCAACACCTAGGTCATCATCATCATCCTCATCATCAACATTGATGGCGATGATGATGAAGATTATGATGACGATGTTGATGATGAGTACGATGATCATCATCATGTTCATCATCGTACTCATATTCATCACCATCCACCACCATCATCATCATCATCTTAGTCATCACCCTCTTCCTCATCATCATCATCAACAACATCTTCGTCATCATCATCATCATCATCATCAAATGATAACGATACAAAGATGATGATGATGATGACGAAGAAGATGGCGATGATGAGTATGATGAGGATGATGAAGATGAGGATTATGATGACGAAGACAATGATCATCGTGACCATGATCATATGATGATGATGATGATGGTGAGGATGATGAAGAGGGCAATGATGATGATGACAAATATGATGATTTTGATGATGATCATCATATTCGTCATCATCATCATCATCTTCATCATCGTACTCATATTCATCATCATCCACCACCACCACCATCATCATCATATCAGCATCATCATCGTCATCCTCGTCCTCACAATGATGATGATGATGAAAATGATGATGATGATCATGGTGATGATGATGATGAAGATGATGATGATGATGATGAGAATGATATGCTGCATATCCGTCATCTTCATCATCATCATCTCCATTAGTCATCATCATCAACACCATCTTCATCATCATCGTCGTCGTCATCATCATCATCATCATCATCATGATAAGGATGATGGTGATGACGAGTATGATGAGGATGATGAATATGACTGTTATGATGACTATCATCATCATCATCATATGATCATCATCCTCATCATCCTCATCATCATCAGCATCCTCGCAATGATGATGATGATGAGGAGGAGGAAGTTGATGATGATGATCATGTTGTTTATGATGATGAAGATGTTGATGATGTGTTGCATATTCCTCATCATCATCATCATCATCACCGTCAGCATCATCATCTCCATGCACTTAGGTATTATGGGTTAGAAGAGGTCCTAAAGGCCTTTATGGGGGAGGGGCTCTTTATGGGGAGGGGCTCTAGGCATAACCCGAAACCCTAGTTTGTATTCTAATCACAATGAAAACCTATTATGTATCCTAAGATCTAGCCCTAAATTATAATACATGTAAATATTAAATCATTTTCATTCTACAATGAACTAAGGAGCCTTCGTGTTGAATGTCGCATGGAAATGGCTCTCAAAAACTTAAAAAAATGTCTATTAGAACAAGAGATATCTAAAGAGGTATGCTCATATTAAAGCTTCATATTTTACTTTCATTTTATCTTGTTTTATAAATATTAATTATGTTAACTTCATATATATATATATATATAAGCTTCGTTTTTTGTTTCTC
Source organism: Larix kaempferi (assembly GCA_027924585.1). NCBI lineage: Eukaryota > Viridiplantae > Streptophyta > Pinopsida > Pinales > Pinaceae > Larix > Larix kaempferi. The sequence goes on from BSBM01001073.1 coordinate 6,863,460, forward strand.
TTTATCTAATTCTATAAATATTAATTATGTGTATGTGTTTTCTAAATAGAATGTGAATCATGAACATGAGCTGAGTAATGAGGCCTTGGAGATAATTTCGCATCGCTTGGATGCATATAAATCAAATGAGATGAAAAGGCGTGAAGACACTTTAAGAAGGATTGAAATTAAAAAAGTGTTCAATGAGTTAACTAGTTCTAATGAAGGGTCATCTTCCGGTGTATATATACTGGTGTATATTTCGATATGCCTATATACCGGAATATACACTAGTCTATATACCAGTATATACACTAGTCTATATAGTCTATATACTGGAATACACTAGTGTATATACCGGAATACCATTATATACACTGGTGTATATACCGGTATGTCTATATACCGAAATATACACCAGTCTATATACCAGTATATACACTAGTCTATATAGTCTATATACTGGAATATACACTGATCTATATACCGGTATATACACTGGTGTATATTTCGGTATATAGACTAGTGTATATACCGTTCTATACACCAGTCTATATATCGGTATATACACGAGTGTATACACTGAAATATATATTGGTGTATATACCGGTATGCCTATATACCAGAATATATATCAGTCTATATACCATCACCCTACCGGAATATACTCATCAACATCATCCTCATCGTCCTCATCATTATCATCATCACCATCGTTATCACTATCATCATCGACATCGTTGTCGTCATTATCACCACCACCACCACCACCACCACCATCATCGTCATCATCATCTTCATCATTGTCGTCGTCACCATCTTCATCATCACCATCATCATTGTTGACATCGTCCTCATTGATATTCATCATCATCATCATCATCATCTTCATCATCATCATCTTCATCACCATCAGAATATACACTGGTGTATATACCGGTATATAGACTGGTGTATATTTCGGTATATAGACTGGTGTATATTTCGGTATATAGACTGGTGTATATTTCGGTATATAAACTGGTGTATATACCGGTATATACGCCAGTCTATATACCGGTATATACACCACTTTATATACTGGTATATAGACTGGTGTATATACCGGTATATACACCAGTCTATATACCGATATATACACCAATCTATCTACTGAAATACCGATATATACACCAGTGTATATACTGGAATACCGGTATATACACCAGTGTATTCCGGTATATACAACAGTGTATATACCGATATTCCGATATATACACTAGTGTGTATACCAGTATATACACCAGTCTATATACCGGAATATACACTGGTGTATATACCGGTATACATTGGTGTATACCGGTATGTCTATATACTGGAATATACACCAATCTATATACCGGTATATACACTAGTCTATATAGTCTATATACTGAAATATACACCAGTCTATATACCAGAATATACACTGGTGTATATTCTGGTATATACACCAGTCTATATACTGGAATATACACTGATGTATATTCCGGTATATAGACTGGTGTATATACCAGTATATACACCAGTCTATATACTGGTATATACACCAGTGTATACACCGAAATATATACTGGTGTATATACCGGTATGCCTATATACCGAAATATACATCAATCTATATACCATCACCCTACCGGAATATACTCATCGTCATCATCTTCATCATCATCAACTTTATCATCATCATCATCATCATCATCAACATCATCGTCATCATCATTATCATCATCACCATCGTCATCACCATCATCATCGACATCATTGTCGTCGTCATCACCACCACCACCACCACCACCACCATCATCGTCATCATCATCTTCATCATCGTCGTCGTCACCATCTTCATCATCATCATCATGAAGACTGGTGTATATACCGATATATAGGCTGGTGTATATACCGGTATATACACCAGTGTATATACCGAAATATACACCAGTGTATATACCGGTATATACACCAGTATATATTCCAGTAAATAGACTGGTATATAGACTATATAGACTAGTGTATATACTGGTATATAGACTGGTGTATATTTTGGTATATAGTCATACTGGTATATACACCAGTGTATATACTGGTATTCCAGTATATACATTGGTGTATTCCGGTATATACACTGTATACCGGTATATACACCAGTGTGTATACCGAAATACTGGTATATAGACTGGTGTATATACCGGTATTCTAGTATATACACTGGTGTATATACAGGTATTCTCGTATATAGACTGATGTATATACCGATATATACACCATTCTATATACCAGTATATAGTGGTGTATATACCGGTATATAGACTGGTGGATATACCGGTATATACACCAGTCTATATACCTATATGCACCACTAATGCTGTCCATGGTTGAAGATGACCCTTCATTAGAACTAGTTAACTCATTGAACACTTTTTTAATTTCAATCCTTCTTAAAGTGTCTTCACGCCTTTTCATCTCATTTGATTTATATGCATCCAAGCGATGCGAAATTCTCTCCAAGGCCTCATTACTCAGCTCATGTTCATGATTCACATTCTATTTAGAAAACACATACACATAATTAATATTTATAGAATTAGATAAAGAGAAACAAAAAACAAAGCTTATATATATATATATATATATATATGAAGTTAACATAATTAATATTTATAAAACAAGATAAAATGAAAGTAAAATATGAAGCTTTAATATGAGCATACCTCTTTAGATATCTCTTGTTCTAATAGACATTTTTTTAAGTTTTTGAGAGCCATTTCCATGCGACATTCAACACGAAGGCTCCTTAGTTCATTGTAGAATGAAAATGATTTAATATTTACATGTATTATAATTTAGGGCTAGATCTTAGGATACATAATAGGTTTTCATTGTGATTAGAATACAAACTAGGGTTTCAGGTTATGCCTAGAGCCCCTCCCCATAAAGAGCCCCTCCCCCATAAAGGCCTTTAGGACCTCTTCTAACCCATAATACCTAATTGCATGGATATGATGATGATGACGGTGATGATGATGATGATGATGATGACGAGGAATATGCAACACATCATCAACATCTTCATCATCATCAACAACATGATCATCATCATCAACTTCCTCATCATCATCATCATCATCATTGTGAGGATGCTGATGATGATGAGGATGATGAGGATGATGATCATATGATGATGATGATGATAGTCATCATAACAGTCATATTCATCATCCTCATCATACTCATCATCACCATCATCCTTATCATGATGATGATGATGATGAAGATGGTGTTGATGATGATGACTAATGGAGATGATGATGATGAAGATGATGGATATGCAGCATATCATTCTCATCATCATCATCATCTTCATCATCATCATCACCATGATCTTCATCATCATCATCATTGTGAGGACGAGGATGATGATGATGATGCTGATATGATGATGATGGTGGTGGTGGTGGATGATGATGAATATGAGTACGATGATGAAGATGATGATGATGATGACGAATATGATGATGATCATCAAAATCATCATATTCGTCATCATCATCATTGCCCTCTTCATCATCCTCACCATCATCATCATCATCATATGATCATGGTCATGATGATCATTGTCTTCGTCATCATAATGCTCATCTTCATCATCCTCATCATACTCATCATCGCCATCTTCTTCGTCATCATCATCATCATCTTTGTATCGTCATCATTTGATGATGATGATGATGATGACGACGAAGATGTTGTTGATGATGATGATGATGAAGAGGGTGATGACTAAGATGATGATGATGATGATGGTGGATGGTGATGAATATGAGTACGATGATGAACATGATGATGATCATCGTACTCATCATCAACATCATCATCATCATCTTCATCATCATCGCCATCAATGTTGATGATGAGGATGATGATGATGACCTAGGTGTTGATGAAGATGAGGAAGAAGGATGATGATGATGATGGTGTTGATGATGACAATGATGAAGATGATGATGATGATGGCGATGAGGATGAAGAAGATGATGATGATGGATATTATGTTGATGTTGATGAGGATGGTGATGAAGATGATGATGATGAAGAAGATGACGATGGTGGAGATGTTGATGAGGAAGGGGGAGATGACAATGATGATGAAGATGTTGATGATGATGGTGATGGTGATGATGATGATGATCATCATAATCATCATGATCATCATCATCTTCATCACCATCATGATCATCACCCTCGTCACCATCATCCTCATCACCATCATCATCATCACCATCATCCTCATCGTCATCTTCATCACCATTGCCATCATCATAATCACCATCACCATCATCTCATCATCATCACCATCATCCTCATCGTCATCTTCATCACCATTTTCATCATCATCATCATCACCATTGTCATCATCATTATCATCACCATCACCATCATCTCATCATTATCAGCATCATCAGCATCATCATCAACATCTTCAACATCATTGTCATCTCCCCCTTCCTCATCAACATCTCCATCATCATCATCTTCTTCATCATCACATCTTCATCAACTTCATGTATCCCCTTGACAAAGCAAATTGAATAAACCATACAAAGGCATACAATAGCATGTACGCACAAGGATGCATGCGCGTTGTTCTTAACGCGTGCGCGCACCTATGGGTGCACGCTTTCAATCATGCATGCACGTGCACGTAGTTGCACGCACACGCGTTTGAATTCGAATTGTTTTTGGTTCCCTTGCAGGATTGGAATTAGCTTTGGATTGTAGCTTTAGGCTCGGTCTGGTTTATCCCTGATTTATAGCAGAAAACATCAAACGCTACAACTTCCTGTTTTTCACAGCTAGTTCCGCATAAGCTTCACAAGTGCACTGCAGATGAAATTGCACACACTTGTCGAGCTCTGTGTGTAGATTCCAAATATATAATTTTTTAATAGATCTGTTCTTGTTCGCTATTTTTAATTCATTTTAAACTGCACTCATGTCAAATTCGTAAAAAACATAGGTCGTTTATTTATCCTATAACTTTTGATTGGCTTACCTATTTCGAAAACATAAAAGAACCCACGTAAGAGCACGTAAATGAAGATATACAAACGATATTTACTTGGGTGTCAAGATATAGACATTTACATAATGATACCAAAGATTAAGTAAATTAAAAGAAAACAAAATTCTTCAAAGGACCAATTTCAATGTGTAAACTTGAAACAATATCATATCAACGTTGTTTTTTTATCCCAATTCTTGTAGTGTCAAATCACCAAACTGTATTCCCACATCACTAAGCTAAAATTCCACTTCACCAAGCTATAACCTAACATACCTAAGTTACAACCCCACCTCATCTAGTTAAAACCCAATTTCACCTATCTATAGCCCTACATCCTTAACATACATTCCCACCTCACCTTCATATAGTCCCTTGTCACCATCATTTACCCCAACAACTCTAGCTTACAATCCGACTTCTCTAATCTACATCCCAACTTCCTATTAACATTTCTTAGCTATAGTAGATCACATTATCAAGCTATATCGTGAAGTCTTCAATATACTTTGGAAAAGCTTGCGTACCACCACTTGATAAGTGATGAATACCCTACAATTAAAAACTTTATCAAGAGTTTTAAAAAAACATTTCATTTATCTTATATTTAATTCTAAGACACAAAATTAAACTTGTGAAATCCATATTATACTTTTCAAACCTAAATAAATTGGTCATGTAAACTAAATGATCTAAACTAATAAATCATATTTTATTGTTTTAGTATAAATTAAAATTTACCTATCAATACAAGCTTATAAGGTTAAGTTAGACTATAATATATCAATATCAAGACTTGAATGAATGAATTATGACCAAAATCAGGTATGTGATGGGCATTTTAATTTTATGACCCAATTCAATATACGAATATACCACTTTCAGGATGACCAACTATGATACAAATAAATTAGTGAAAACTAAATTTTAGTAATTGACATTTAATTTATATAGAAAAAATTGATTTTAAAGTGCTCATGTAGTTGTCACTTACTCTATATTTTGAATTTGAATTTAAATTAACACTTAATTCTATGGTTGCTTTATACTATGTGACGTAACATTATTAAAATTAAAAAATTTAGATGCATGAATAGTGTTGATGTGGCAACTATAACCCACATCACAATCTATCTTAAATTTAAATTTTATAAAAACTATAAAAGATTAAATTTACACCTAGAAGAATTTGATCCTTCTAGATAATTGGTAGATACAGATTTTCAAGATAGTAAAATTAATCAAGAGTGAATAAAATTAATTAAAATAAAATAATTAAAAATAGGATCTTGAATAAAATAGTTCTTTTATTAACAATTCATTTCAATCCCTTTTTAAAATATGAAATCAATTAAAATAAAATTTTGAATAGAATAACTCCAAAATAATAAAATCAATTAAATATAATTAAATAGTATAAAAAATCAAATTATTGTTATATTTGTAAATTCTCGAATAGAAAATAAAAATAAAAATAAAAATAATCTATTCACTTTGATGAGAACTTCCAAACAATATGCAAAATCATTGTATTCATTTACTCAAGATCATGCAAAATCTTTACACTAAGATTATATGGAAGCTCATTCAAAGTTAATTAAGATCTAGGTACACATACAAACTTTCCCCCAAAATATTTTCAATGGTTAATGGCAATATACAGTGTGAAAAAATAAATACAAGTTCTATTTATTTGCTTATGATTTTTTTTTTTTTTTGGAAAATTCAAGAAATTTGTTTCTCCACATTTGTATATAACATTTTTTGTAAACATATGAGTGTAAATTATATAACAATTTTAGTAAACATGTGGGCTTAAATTACCATACCGAATCTATATAGAAAGCAATTAAATACTAAATTGTATAAACTTAGAAATGGCCAATTAAACCCACCCCTTTAACATTATATTAACAATAACATATGAATTAAGTTATCTTATAATAAAATTGATTTCATGATTTAAATTCAACATTTTTAAAACAAAATGTTAACCTTATAAATATTTCCAACTTATAAGAGAGGTGTTAGTAGACCAGCGTAGATCCATCTTATCTTAAACTCGTATCTACTAAGCACCGAGAAGGATCCAATTTCTTGAGGTGTATTTCTTTTTTAAAATTTAAACTCAAAAAATTTGATCTTTCTTGATTGATACATCCGGTTTTAAGTTTTAAGTTTTTATTTTATAAAGGAACATATATTTTTTAATTACTTTTCATAATATTTTATTTTATGAACCAACATGGATTTTTTAAAAATATTTTTCATAATTTTTTATATTATGAGTCGACATGAATTTTTTTTAATTATTTTGTTACTAACGTTATAATGTTATATCATGTAGAGGATCTCTCCCATATTGGGTTGTAAAGCAACTAGTTTCACTAGGTGCAATTATGATCTAAATAATATAGGAAAATTCTTGAACATTTTTATACATTAATAGATGGTATGAGAGTAAATGAAGCTCAAAGCACTAAATTAGCTCAAGATGTTTTGGACATCTTATCTCATTTTCATAGAAAAACCTGAAGTATGCTTTTCCACATTTATGGATAACATCTTAATAAAAGCATTACCATAAAACTAGCCAAACCCATAATATAGTTAATGATAACTAATTAAAATAATTAAAATAAAACATATTGAAAAAAAGTTATTAATACTATTTATTTAATAAAACTATTTATTTTTAATTTATACTTAAAAGTTAATTTTTAAATTAAAAATTAATAAAACCATTTATTTTTAATTTATACTTAAAAATTATTAGTTAATTTTTAAATTAAAAATTAATAAAACTATTTACTTTTATTTTTTTGAAAAATGAGTAACTAATCAAAACTTATATATATAAACATAAACTAACAAAACACTTCCAAATCAAATTTCCTCCCTTTATATGTTAAAAATAATTAACTAAAATATTAATATATTGAAAATATTTTGTATGTAAAAATTAAAACAAAGTCCATCCATAAAACAACACATAACGGTCAAAGAATTTTATCATAATAAGAAAAAGAAATAGTATCAAATACGACGACATCATTGCAATCTTCTAGTTTAATTCAGTGTCCTGTAGCACGTTTCACCCTGAAGCATTATTGCAAATGGCTCACAACAAGAATGATTCTATTTTCTTATCATGTTCAAACATTTTATGTTCTGCCCGCTTCCCTCACATTCCTTTCCTCCCTGCCGGCTTTGTTCCCCTATTTTGATTGATCCCTACCGCTTTCCTCCATGTTGGGTAATGAGAGCTACTGCACTCGCCCATGAGATGGCTACCACAAGATCCCCGAGAGCGCACAGGAAGTTGCCGCAGAGCCGAGACACTGGTTCAGATAGAAATGGTTTTTTTTCCATATCGACTACCCCGGTAGTTATAGAGTTGAATTCAGTCCTGAAAATTTGTTAGAGAACAAAGATTTCTGAAGAATAGCCGACTTGGGAGCTTCAAGCATAAATATAAACAGAAAATTTGGAAAGAAAAAGATTTACGGTTAAAGAAGTACACGTATATATCTATGTTTACAACTGACTCAATACAGTGGCAAGAATTGGCCATTTTCATGGGTATTAATGAAATGGCAGTGTCACTTGATCCCTCCCAGCACATCTGTGTTTCCTTCATGATAGTGGTTTCTTCAAATGCACACACGAAGCTGCAGCTTCAGCAAGGGAAGAGATTTAATATTTGTCCATGATGCTGTGCTGACAATCCTGGGGTTCAGCCAAAGTCACTCTAAAAAGCCTGACTCTTTTCTTGGTCGTGGGATCGAGACTCGATGTCGCTTTGTGCTATGGGGTTTCCAATTCTTGTACCGTTAAGGGGCCGAGCAGGTTTGACGAAAGGATGCAGAGGCTTGCGGGGTTTCCAATTCAAGAGCAATCCCTTCTCGCTGTAGTTGCCGTCCAGAGGGAATCACGATGCGATTTAGTTTTCCCTCGTCGTTGGAGTAAGAACCTTCAAAGAGGTCCGCTTCTACTGCTAACGCCGCAAACCAGTACAAACAATCAGCCAAAGGAGTTGATATGAGTATTAAAACAAGAAACAGCAGTAGACAAACAAAATTATATCCACATTGTCAAATTCATATTTATTATAAGATGCTAAGTTATAAACTCCCAAGTATGAAACACTCAAATGCATATGCAAACAAATGGCCAGCGAAAATACCTAGAACCGCGTTTGCAGTTTGCACTGCACAACAGACAATGTTTTCGAGTTAGTGTAAGTATATGTAACTATTATCAACACTCTATGAACAATCAACACTAAACAGAAGCCACAGTTGTGCGCCCTTTCTGAGCTTTGCTCAATCCTACCATGCTGGCTGCTCCTTTGGCCAATATTTTCAGAAGAAAGCCGGGCACATAACAATAAACACAATCGCGGACTGTGACTTACTTGCTCGGTTTTTTGCCGTTGGTGGAATAGGCAGCTACTACAGGACTGAACCATGGCCCCAAATTCGACCAGGGCGGGTTTACAAATTCAATATCCCAAGCTTAGCTGGGCGGGTTTAAAATTTCAAATTTGAAATAAGCATGCCTATAATGCTGACCGCATATCCCAATCTTAGCTGGGCGGGTTTAAAATTTCAAATTTGAAATAACCATGCCAATGCCATTAATGCTTACCGCATAGTTTTTGATTGGGTCCATTCAGATGGATGGGTTCAGTGGGATTGTGGTCATGAGCATGGCATTGAGCATGGCCATGGCCCATGGGCATCCCCAATGGCATGGACGACTTCCCCAACAGATAAGAACCGGAAATTTCTCGCCGTGAAATAGCATAAGCACGGACTTACGGAGCACTAAGGATATGTCAGAGCCCCCGCAGTAGCATTTATCACTCTGCTGCGGGGTCGATATTGCTTACCTTGGAACAGGCCCATGAGGGAAGGATATTAAAATCTAGCTGCAATGAATCCACAAATCCATCTCCGCGGATACAGCTTGCCTCGTGTTTCTTACGATAATTGGAAGATGTCGATCCCTTCTTTAGTTCACCACTTTTTCATGTTTAAAGAATGGACTAATATTAACGCAATTAGAAAAATTGGACCTTATCTAAGAGTAGGGGTATTAAACCTTCATTCTTTTTTTTTATAAACCTTCTGGCTTTGACATTAATAGGGGAAATCTATTACAATATTCAATCGTATTGTCAAAAATTGTATACGGTTGTTTTGACTGGTTGAGCGACGGCAGTCCCGGGGAAAGCAGTATTGTGCAGTCATAAAAAGCAACTGCTCCACTTGTTAACATCGAGCAGGAGCAGGACTGTTCTGTCAAAGTGAATGATAGACCATTTGTTGCACATCTACGAATCTTCTTTTCATCCGCTCCTCCACATGTTTCTTTTTCTTTATCGCAAACACTGTTGGTACTTCGTTATTCTCTACAATCTTGGTACTCTTTGTGTCTGCGGGTGTCCCTTATTCTAAAAAGAAAAAAGAAAAAGGAAACGTTCAATGAGATTATTAGTGTAATACTCGTATCTAAATAAAATAGTATAGAGAGAAAATGTCTCTCGGTTGTCATCTGTGTGTAACTATTACCAAAGGGAGCGGAGGTTGCTTAAAATCCACATTTGCATCCAATTTTAGGTTTAGGTCAAAATGGATATTTGCATCCAATTTTAGGCGTTAGCACACTCAATCTGAAAGGTGGTGTACGTTCATGTTTTGTTTCCAAAGACAATGAACGGTGGTGACATGGTGTAGGTTCAGGTTTTGCTTCCTATGCAGAGAAACAACATTCTCATGCATTTTCGCTCTATTGTTGCATTCCATGTCAACATCGCATCACACGTTCGCTCTATTGTTGCATTCCATGTCCACATCGCATCACTAGTTCTTCTGCTCTAGAGTAGTTGGGGAAGTCTCCATGGTATGAATTGAATTTATATGGGCGATGCCTTAACGAGAAATTGAACTTTGATTGCAAAGCAGCAAATAAAGTAATAACATACCAGAGAAAAACAGTCTTAACAGGAAGAACAGCAACGTTCCATCCGTGTCGGATTGATTGAGATGATTCAAAACGGTGTCTTTTCAGGTCACTCATTACACGTTTTATATATATATATTTTAAAAATTATATATATATTAAAATATAGACATATAACATTTACAAATATTCAATAGAAATTACTATCAATTTACATAATACATATTTTTCCATTCATAAATCACAATGAGACACACAAATGATAGCTCAAGATGTTGAAACCATATTTCTCATTAAGTCATCAAAATCAAGAATGTATTACATAGATGTGGAATGCCAATAGCAACTTGTAGTAGTAAATAGTAAATACAAAAAAGGATAGATCATAGATGAGATCAAGATGGAAGAATCTCATATGTCAATAGTTCTCCTCCATGCCTAAATCAACAAACTCATCATTGCCTTGACCCTCATCTTCCTTCTCCTCCTCCTCTCTACCCATCTGAGGTTCAAGACATGACTTCAACACATGTCAGACACGTGTTTTTTCGTGTTGTGGAATTGGGACACGAAAAAACACGTCCGACATGACCCCACGAGACATGGGAGGGGATATGGACGTGTTAGGTGACTTAGTTTTTGGGATATGTTCTAGTGGAAATCTAAATGCTAGAATCCTTGTTCTATGGTCCAAAGTAGTATAGGCATAGTTTATCCATGTCCTGGGTTTTTTTTAACTAATCCATAACTTATTTGATATTATAGTTCTAAGGATATTTTTTGCTCCATAAGATTTAAATGGACAAAAATAGTTCAAAATGGACAACAACAAAAGGAAAAGCTTATTTTCGGGTTCTCTAGCTTTCTTTGGGAATCTAAAAATATTACATCACATGTCCAACATTCTCTCATTTGTTTTATCCTTTGAAACAAAGGCACATAGGGAAAAAATGCATGTAATCAATTGCTAGATGCATCAATTCCCATTAATTATTTACATCAACAGAAACTTCTGGTAACTAACATACTTCGTCAATGAATCCACAATATTTTTCAATGTATCAACCTTCTAGAGCAATACTTTGCTATTTTCAACCAAATCCCTAACAAAATTGTACTAAATATCAATATGCTTTGTCTTGGAATGATAAGTCACTACCTATTCTACTTGCTCTCTAATAAAACCAAATACATGAACACAATATTTAAAACAATATGGCTTCTTTACTTTTATGAGTGGCTACTATGTATTTAACTTTTGCAGTTGACAATGCAACTACACCCTACCTCTTACTCATCCAATTGAGTGCTCCACCAAATAAATTAAACACATAATCACTTGTAGTTCTCATGCAATCAAGGTCTACAACCTAGTCTACATCGACAAAGCCCTGTATCCAAGTCTCCTTCATAACAAATTTCATAATCTAAAGTGCTACACATATGAATACCCTCTTTACTATTATCCAATGTTTCTTACTTGGATTTAACATATGCCTCCTCAAAACTCCCATTGCATGATAATTGTCTCATTTAATACAAACCATAAAATCCAACAAAAATCACATAAGGAAAACTTGACATGTCTTATACCTCTTATTTGGGATATTGATTTGTAGATAACTTTACACTTATATCTAAGAATTTATTTTCGCTTACATGGAAGACTTCCATACTTGTGTGTTGGAGAAAGAGGGTTTAGGATTTAAGAGTAACTTGGTTGTAGAATGAAGCATTCGTCCTCTTGTTCCTTGGAGTGAAGGAGGGGTGATTTCTTATTTAAAAAATTGAATTTAAGATTTCATCTTTAGGGTAAGAGTTCCAACCTTATTTTCCTTTTGTAGTGGCCCCACAATAGCCCTACAACACACCTCTTTTCCACTTGACACTTCTTAATATGACTAACCTTTGGAAGAGGCATGGGAGGGTGATTCTCTCTATATTTGTTATTAGGGTTTTCTCGTGCAAGAATTGAACTTTCACCTATTATGCTACCTAAGGAAGAGCTTTGTGATAGAAATAAGGAAAAATAAATTACAAATAAAAGTTTATTCTTATAAAAATACATCCATAAGAAAAGAAGAAGAAATCATTTCATATAAAAGTACATCCATAAAGAAGAGAAAAAAGAAAAAGAAATCATTGGTTATTTATAAATATTTTCTTCTATTCTAATATATGTGAGGTCCTCAACATCTTGCATCAATGATGAGCTTATTCGAAGGAGGCTTAGGCCTCCACTCCTCAATTAATTCCGCATTCAATATTGATTCAATACATTCAAAGTAGGTGCAATTTGCTTCAATGCCTCTATATTTTAACTCACGTGTTATGAAGAAGAATTATTCTACATTTTATTGGATCTATGTTCATATATTTTATTATAGTGTTACTTTTTATTGGATTTATGTTGATATATTTTATTATAATGTTTTTTTCTTTAAGTTTATTTAAATAATGAGAAAAATATTGTGATTTTATTATAAGATAAATAAATTTGCATTTCTTCTATTATAAATAGCATTCTAAGAGCCTTTTTAAGAACAGACAGCTTTTTTGAATTTACAAAAATATGCCATGTGTTAATTTTGAACTCCAAAGGTGTACTTAATGTTAAGTTGTAAAATGATACCAAAACCTCATCCACTTTTACTCATAATATTTTTATTAATATTTTTAGCATCCCAATTAATTATTAGTATTAAGTTTTAAAATAAACAATTCTAGCAAAAACAACAAAACCTTTTAAGCTTTTATTCATAAGGGAATGCTCAAAGGAATCAAGGATACTCTCGAACCTACTTAAAACCACCACAAGGAAATTTGAACTACACAATGCGGCCTTTTTACACAACCGGCCTATAAAAGAGTGTAACTTTTGTGCATAATGATTGTGGGACACATGAAATCAATACAAGTAATATATAAGGGTTAAAACTAACAATTGCCCTAAGAAGGGAAAAAGAAACAATGAGAGGAAAAGAGGAAAGGTACAAAAAAGAATTGCAGTTGTTATTTAAGTTCATTGCATTTGCTAGACTAATGTATGATCAATGTATATCCATATCCATGTGAGTATCCATGCTCTGATACCACTCTATCATGTCCCCAGTCACCTCGGTGCCCTTTAGAGGTGATGGGGGAGCTCCTTAAAATAAAAACCTGATCCACCCATCAATATCTATTCATTTCGTAGCTCTAACAAGCTTGTGTCTTGGTCTTCTAGAATCTATCCTCGACCGTTGATTCTTCTCCTCTGCTTACTGCCCTCGGCTACAACTATTCAAATATTATCAGCTACAACACCATATTGACAACAATTTATTTTTGTCAAAACAGTGCCACATGCACTTTTTTACTTCATAGCCTCTCCACAACGATTTCAACCCAAACTGACCTCCCCTCAAGCCTTGGGATGTTGATTCGTAAAATCCATTAATTCTGATTTTACGCCAAATTGGGGCAAAATGGGCTCGGGACCTTAACCGGTTCTTCCATGGATTTCGTTAATGGCCTCTGAACTTCACAGGGCTCATCCAATTCTGAGTTCAACTGCTCCTACTATGTAAAAATGAGTTTCGGGCTCTATACTCTTTTTATTTTAAACCGACGTCCTGCCTTTCGCAATCCGCAATTCGCACGCTGCAATCTGCACGCCACAAGTCGGGAGTAAGAACGATATTTAATTGAATCAAAGTATCATATCTCTTCCCGACTACCACAATCCGCAAGCCACAATGCATGATTTGGAAGTTGGCGTTGTCGAGCGGACTCCATCAAATTTACCCCGACTTTCGCACTCCGCAATTCGCAATTTGGGTTTGGAAAGTCGACACCCTGAAATGCACAACTTTGAAAAATCACACCTCCGACTTCCGCAATCCGCAATCCACAATGCGGGTTCGGAAAGTCGGCACCCCAAATGTATAGCTTCAAAAAATTTACACCTTCGACTTCCGCAATCCGCAATGCAGGTTTGAAAGTCGGCAACCCAAATGCACAACCTCGAAAAATTAATGCATCTAACTTCCGCAATCAGCAATCCGCAATGCAGGAGTCGAAAATTCGGAACCCCAATGCACAACTTCGAGAAAATTACACCTCCGACTTCTGCAATCTGCAATTCGCAATGCGGGAGTCCAAAATTTGGAACCGTAACGCACATCTTCGATAAAATTACACCTTCGACTTCCGCAATCCGCAATGCAGGTGTCGAAAGTCGAAACTCCAATGCACAACTTTGAGAAAATTACACCTCTTACTTCAACAATCCCCAATGCGGGAGTTGGAAATTCGGAACCCCAATGCACAAGTTTGAGAAAATTACACCTTTGACTTGCGCAAACCGCAATCTGCAATGTGGTAGTTGGAAAGTCGGAACCCCAATGCACAACTTCGAGAAAATTACACCTCCAACTTCCACAATCTGAAATGCGGGAGTCAAAAATTCGGAACCCCAATGCACAACTTTGACAAAATTACATCTTTTACTTCCGCAATCCGCAATATGGGAGTCGGAAATTTGGAACTCCAATGCACAACTTCGAGAAAATTACACCTCTGACTTCCACAATCCACAATCTACAATGTGGGAGTCGAAAAGTTGAAACACGAACATACAACTTCAATAAAATTACACCTCTGACTTCTGCAATCCAGAATCCACAATGTGGGAGTCAGAAGTTGGCCATATACTCCTGTTACTGTCAACTTCTCAAGCCGGTATCCTTCTCATCGTAAGTCCATTTTTGGAAAACTTGGTATCATTGGAAAGCTATAAGAGAGCCCTATGCAACAATGTGTTCCTCTACCACACTTGATAACTCTGATTTTTTCATTCTTCTCATCAAAATGTTTCCCGAACTTCATCAATACCTCTTTTAAATATTATGATTATCTACATGTAAGCTCATACTGTGGCCCAAGCATCCCTAGTGTTGCAACCTTGGGCATTGATACCACTCTATCATGTCCCTAGTCACCTTGGTTCCCTTTAGAGGTGATGGGGGAGATCCTTAGAATAACAACATGATTCCCCCATCATTCTGACTCTGAAGGGAATATGAGCAACATAGGAGGGGTGCTAATTTTTGCCCCAAGTATCACATTGTGAAATTATTCACAACTAAATATGTGTACAATGCATAATAAACATACATAGTGGAATTAAACCATATTAACACACACACAGAATGCATTTACAAGCATGTCATCATAGGCATAATAACAACTTTAACAATTTTTAGGTAGACGAGCAATTGGAGATGAAGCACAAAAGGGCTATGAGCAAAACAAAGATATTGGTGACTATATGTTCAAATCAAATGACCAGAGGTTAGATTATGAAAACTACTATAATCGAGAACAGTAATTTTTGCTTATTTCTTGAAAAATGGGGATGGCCAGTCCATTAAGAGGGTAATGCAATAGAAAATTCATTGTTGAGGAACATAATGAATGCATAAAGGATTTTAGATGTGTCAAATTTTTGAATTTATTTGTTAAAATGCAATCCATGAAAGTGCTTGTAGCTGCAGAAAGTTGTCATAATTGAAAACATCATTATATATTGGTTCCAAGGGAAAGGGGATTAAATAGTAAGCAACTTGATAATTAGGTCATATAGAACTAGGCTAAACTCTATCCAATATGATGTTATCATAGTTGGCTATGATGTTATAATTGACGAAGTTTTTAGAACAAATTCTCCCTTCTATATGTTTAGTGAAGGTTTCTAGTGAAGAAAAGTATCCAAAGGTTTTAAGGATGTTTTTTTTTGGTGCAGGCTTAAACCATTAAGATGCATTGTGCAGTTACTTATCACTTGCATAGGTTAATCATAGAGTAAAGGTCCTTTAGGGATTCAAGCACTTAAAATATGTCATTCCTCTAACATATATATATATATATATATGCGAATACATATGTATTCTCCCTAATAGAATAGGGCTTCTTATTAGATTATATTGATCCCTATTAATTTGGATACTTATCTCCTATATAGGGAAGCCCATGTAAGTTTGTTAAATAATTTTGTTAATCCTTAAAATATGACTAGAGTTTGGGGATGACTTTTTGAGGGTTCCCAAAAGTTGCAAAAGGACGTCGAAAGTGAAAAAAGAATAGTAAAGTCGATATGATAAAATTAAAATAAAGAAATAAAATAGATGAATGAAGACCTTGCTCCTTATCATAAAATATCCCTTTTTATTTGGTAAAGCAATATGGAAAAAACAAAAGAAAAAAGATAAAATTGAAGTGAGTTTGAAAATTTCTTAAAAATGTACAAACATTGAAGACATGTCTATAGTATTAATGATTAGACTAGAATAAAAGTTGTGTTAGATAGGTAGATGCATAAATGTAGGAGAACATCAACAAGCATTAGCCCAATAAAAAATCAAACATTGCAGCATGGAACAAGGTCCTAGGACAAGTGGAGAATGAAAACATTATTTACAATAAATTTTATGTGCAAAACAACTTGACATGTAAAAGATACAAAATATAGCTTGTGTACATCCGAGTCTACCTTGAAGAAGACTATAAATTCCATGCATGATTTCATAATAAAACTAGAAGAAAATATGTGGTGTCACACATGGTATTTTAGTAGGGATAATAACTTTAATCTATAATGAGGAACATCTCAATTTTTTAATTGCATATTATATTTACAAACATATTTAGATAAACTCAAAACCTTCTTAACAATCAAATATAGATATTGCAAGGTTGTAAGTTTCCTTTTAAGTTAAATCCATACATGTATTTTCTTCGTAATGGAAATTCATATATGTAAATTAAACTACAATAGTAAAATGACAGGGACAAGCCACAAAGCAACACACCATTTTCTAATGAGAAGTCAATGAAATAAAATTATCTTCTCTCACAATCAAGAGCCCAAGAGTCCTAACAAGGGAGGGATTTCATATTTTGTGTCTTCCCTTCCATATTTGCTAACAACTTCCTCAAACCACACTTGGCCATGCTAATTTAGAATTATGGTTTGTAGATCTTCGATTTTAACATGGCTTGGTGACTTAAAAATAGTAATAAAAAATGATAAGCATAGTATCATTATGTGCCTCTTATGTTTGGATTAAAGCATGTATGCCACATGAATATATATATATATATATATATATATATATATATAATGGAAGTGTATATGTGGCTTGCAATTCTTGTTGTTTTGATAGACCAATATGGTGATTATAATCTAATTGTGAATTCTTATGTGTTTGTTGGATGACCCAAATGCACAATCAAGTTAAGTGAACGGATGGGACACCCAAATGATTGGTTGGAAGGGATGTTTTAAGTATAAAATAAACAATACAACCATGAGAGAATTGAAGGTAAAAATTACAACTTATCTGTGTTGATCTCACACACAACAACTTTAAAAAATAGTTGCAATCACAATTGAAAGGATTTGGAAAGGGTTGTGGTGCACACCATTTCAAATTAAAGAGATTGTGATTGCACTACATTCCTCTTCGTATTCTTCTTCTTATTCTCGCTAATGGACTTGTTTTTTCCTTGAATTGTTAATGTTGGATGAATCTTGGACCTCTTCTCTTCACTACGCTTCCATGCCATTGCCACGTGCATTCATCTGACTACTCATCGTCATCTTGTTACTGTTTTGTTCGAGTTAGTAAATGGTGTGTAGTGAAAGGTATTCAACTCTACCACACCACTAGAGTCTATATTTACCATTTGTCTTCTTCTCAAAATCCCTCCATCAAATCCCCCATCTTAGCTTCTTCACCACCAAATCAACTACAAGTACACAACAACCCAACCCAACAATATAAGATATCAAGAAAACAACAATTGTGTAAAATTTCTTTGACTTTGACAAGTTTCAACACTTTACGGTGTACACAGATAACCATATCCTCAATGAACTATACTTATAGCCCAAAACTATAGGGCACAAGAAACCCAATTTACATTTTTTTTTCTTTTTTGGCTCATTTTGTTTAAATTAAACTACAAAAGCCAAGTCTATCCTCATCTATTTCCCAAGGAAATATCTTTCAAAACATTTACAACCTTCATATGCTACAAGTTCTCTTTTGTTATTTGCACTCCAAGAGGTTAATTCTACATAAAAAAAAAGCTACTTGTCACTCTTAGATAACTCAATTATCTGCCTTAAATTGGAAGAGGGCTTCAAAAATAGGAAGAAGAGTACAATGACTATTAGGTAACTCTAACAATGGTTTTTTACTTGAAATATCCTCCGAATGCAATCAAACTCCATCATGAGAGCTTCCCTATCCTAGTAAGGTGCACAGTGCTAAAACACATCCTTCACCTACCAGAATAGTTTTGATGTCCTCTTACAATTGTAGCACTTGAAAAGCATTTCAGATGACTCTACAACGCCCTTCAAATGAGTACCCATGCTTATTTGTCCCGCATGAATTGCATAATTTGTGTGTGTCTAGTGGGACACGTACTATATCCCATCGACTGACAAGTATTCAATTCAAAGTCAAATTTGATGCAAATAAAGCACATGCAAAGGCTGCAGAATCCACTCTTGGTGGTACAAACTTCATAGCTACAAACATCAGCAGGAAATTGACTCTGACAGGCAATATTTCTACATCGTTTCTCAACAAAGATCTCCACAATGATCGTTTGAGTGACACTCATATATGGATGCAAAAAATATTGAATATGAGAAATGGAAGAGTGGATCCAAGTATCGGATACGGATCCTCGTACGAAATGGGTGGGATCCGGCTTTGATATGAAGTCTGCAACCCACATTCCGCAGTCCGCAGCCAGTAGCCCGTAGTCCGCAATCCACAGTTTGCAGTTCACAGTCCATAGCCAGTCCACAGCCGCAGTCTGTAGTCCATAGTTGGAGTCCGCAGTCCTCACGAGCCATTTGCACACTTGACAACCATGATTTAAACCAAAGAAAAGTGCCCACCCAACCAGCAAACAATATGTTGTCCATACTTCATCAGGTCTCTATGCATGGTAGCCACTTTGCACAGGAAACTATTGCCATGAACATGTCATGCAATCTGCAGTCAAGGTCATCATATCCATTCACAACATGTCTAGTTCGTTGGTCCAGATCATCATGGTCGCCCTAGCCAAGTATTGCCTTGCGGCTTGAGGGGAGGCTTCCAGGCAGAGAACAATGCTCATCGTTTCCAGTATTGTCTCATTGGCATTGATACTTCCCATCTTAGAATAACGATAGATGAATAATCTGTTGGATAAATGTATTCAAATGTGTTAAATTCATTAAACGAGTCGGTATGTCACAGCCCATTGTAGACATGAATACTCATAAAGAAATGCAATGCAGTTTCCCAACAAAATACAGTTACCTAGAAAACATATTTAAGAATTTGGCTAGAGCTTCTATCGGGGAAAAAATGGGAGCATTGCAGAGTGAGTTAGAGCTCTGCCGGTATGTAGTGTTTTAATGTTCCTATTCAACATGTTCAGAATTGCAGAGCATATCACTGGTTTGTATTCTCCTCCCTAGCTTTCATATTAATCAATTTGCTTTGAACTTTACAAGATCGATGATATAGAGATGCCTGAATCTACATTAGTTTTTGAGAAAGACGGTATACAGATATTGGTAGAGGAACTCATGCTATCACAATATCCTTCATCCCTGAATCCCTGGGGTGTTTACACCTTGGTTGGAATGAATAGTTATTTCAACCCATTGGCTGAGATTCTCCGTGATGTGGCTCAGGATAAAAATGCATATTCAAAAGTGAAATGTTCGCTCTATTTCGTTCACGCCTCCACTGGGTTTTCTCATGGATTTTCTATGGCTCCCCAAATCTCTGTTTCAATTCCCATAGTTATGGAGCAAGATTGAGATTTATCGCATTGCTTTCTAATGGGAGATAACTTATGCATGAATTGATAAAAACAAAAAAAGCAATAAATACTATTTCTTCATTCCATTTCTTCATCCTTTCCATTCACCATGAATCTCAAAATATGGAAGGCCGTTTCGACATTCTCGGAGCTCCACAATCCGATACCCACTGTATCACACCAACTCCATATTCATCAGGGTCTCTTTTGCTTTGTTTTAGGCGATGCCCACTAGTGCCAATCCCTCTTCTCATAAAAATTCCTTCCCAACAATGCCTCTTCCTCTTCACTTCTCCCGGAATCCAACAATAGACCCCACTTTACCCACCCTTATGAAGCTCCCAAGAATCAGATTCATGGACTCTATGGTGCCACTCAAATACGAAGACGAATACAAGCCTTTAAATATCCACATCGTAGGGTTTGGAAACCACAGACAATTTCTTGCGGAAACCATAGTGAAGCAGGGCCACATGGTACTCGCCCATTTCAGGACGTACTACATGAAGGCTGTCGCGAGATCAGGGACTCAATTCTTCCGAAGCGTGGACGATTTCTGCAAAGAGAATCTAGAGCTTATACTTATGTGCTCATCTATTATTTCTATGGATGTCGTGTTAAAATCATTGCCGACATAGCCACTGAAGATGAGCATGCTTTTTGCCGACGTCCTGATCGTGAAAGAGTTTCTACCCTGGTTGTTCCTGCAGGTTTTGCGAGTCGAATTTGATATGTTGTGCATTCATCCCATGTTTGGCCGTGAGAGCAGCAAGGACGAATAGGTTGGCCTCCCTTTCCTTTACGACAAGGTCAGGATTTCTAACAATGGGTTGACAACCTAGCACTCGTGTTCATGTTGCCTTGGTAGAACATTAGCACAACACCATATGTTCTTTGGTGCATGTCAATATTGTAACAGATCGAGCCCTTCCACGACCATTTGGCTCTTGGGAAACGAGATTCCATCTAATTTCAAGCCATGGAGGCCAAAGGGATTACAAGCTATATGGTCCTTGTTCGCTCTCTCCAACAAGAACACATTCCAACACCAGTCGCAATCATATAGTGTGATGAAGTATTTCCCCTCGAGTCGGGGTCAGATTCTATCCATTGCTTCCATCCAAGCAAAGGGTTCAACAAAATGTTGGTAGCAAGCGAACCATGGAAGATGCAGTTCCTTGACATATTTGACAACTGAGGTCTTTATTTGTTGTGATAATAAATGACAACTACTTCTGAGGAGCCCCAAGGATCTTTGTTTGTTGCGATAGGAAATGACAGCTTTTGCTGTGATAATAGACTTACTTGTGAAGCAAGTCGCTCCTGTGTGAAAAGATGGGACTGGTTGAAGCATGAAGAGTTCAGTCATTGATTGTATGCTAGGGAGGATGAATCATGAACATAACGGGCGAGGATATACATGCAACCCCTCGAACCAGAACGAAAATTCTTCACCACGCAACCATCCCCTTGACGAATAAAGACAAAATGCGTGGATCCACATAGCAGGATTCTATTTGTCTCATAGACGAGGAATCTGCTACACTGTCGAGGATAGTCTTTCATTATTTAAATGCCTACTGCATAATAAATAATTAAAAAACAAACTAAGCTTATTTGTTGTTGTGAATGTATAATAATCATTTAATGTTAACCTTTTTGGAAATATATATTATCAAAGAGATATCAAACATTCATTAATCATCATTATACATTTATATCATGCTTCTTTTGGAGTAAATTCATGTTTGTACAAAATAAATAAAAAATAAAAAATTCCAATTTATGACAAATATCTACTAACAAACATAGTTAATGCTATATGCAACTAATTTGCCTCTTCGAATAAATAGACAAAACTTTTGTTCAGTACATTTTATAAATCGTACATATATCTCCAGATTGGACGTCTATATTTGAATGCACTCAGTTGTCAAAGTCGGATTACTATCAATACGGCTTCGGGACATGATTGAAAACCTATTCAAAATGGCGAGCCCTAAGCATTGAGCTGTAGAGCATTTAATGTTGTAGTTGAGTGAGCTTAGGGTCTGTTGGATCTGAAAATTCTTCAAATCCAACTAACCCTAAGCACTGAGCTGCAGCATTAGGGATTTCCCTTCAATCACATCAGGAAAGGATTGAAAATGTCTGCAAAATCATTCATATGGGGAACGACAGTTACGGCATCAAAATTGACACCAACTTCAGAAGAGGGAAAAGAATTGTGGAGGATTGAATACATCTGGTGATCAACATAATCTTGGCAGACATTTTCTGTATCGAACATACAAGAAAGTGGAAGGACATTTTCCTCATTATAAACTAAGGGCTCTGAAACAAAGGCTGACTTGAAGTCATCATGCAAGATATTAGAATAGGCCCATAAGGGAAGGATATTCGAATTTAGCTGCAATGAATTCCACAAATCCATCTCCATCGATACAGCTGCGAGTTTTTCGAAATCTGAAGAAGAGCTTGCCTCTTGTTTGATAAAGTTTGTAGAGACACGGAATAGAGCAGAAACATAAATGGGCATATTGATTTCCTTCTCATTATTAAGCACACATATATATAGTTTCACATAAGACCAAAACCACTGGCTAAAACTATGGGCTAGTGTAAACCATGGATCAACAAATGACCTAACTCAACTAACTTAGGACCATTGACTCAACTAACTAACCAACTTAGGACCATTAACATTACAACTCTTAACACACCTCCTTAATCTCAAGTGGGATGGTGTGGTTAGCACTATCAATGACTAAGTGTTGTGCCTACTGGTCTTTGTCTTAGCTAGGCATACATTTCATTCAAATAAACTTAAGCTTAACTTTCTTCCTTGATGTGTACTTGGTTTGCTTCTTCTTTGTCTTCTTAAACTTGATGCTAAGTATGTGTTCTTCAGCATCTTCTTTGTCTTCTGCACAATAAACAGTGTTATTGCTTTTCATTGGTCTTGGAACATAGTGCAAGTCTTTTTCTTCTTCTGTTTCAAGATATTGTATGTTGTTGTCCATTTTACCTACACACTCAAAAAAAATTTCAGAAAAAATATTAATATATCTTAGCTCTTCTTGGAGAGCATTCATATCTTCCTCTTCTCTTGTTTCAATGTGTTTCAACTCTTCTTGGATAGCATCCACATCTTCTTCTTCTTCTGTTTCAACAACAGCTACATCATAATTCTTATTAATTGTTGCAGCTTGTGCACAATGTGCATCCTTCACAGCTTCCTCAAAAATTGTGGGCTGAGAGGGAAACAGAGCATACTCATATTGCTCATCAATAATGGGAGTCTGCTCATATAGCTCCCTCAAACTTCTGGTTTTCTGGTTCTTTGATAAACTGGCTGCTGCAACTTCTATGCTGCTACAAACTGTCTCTTTCTCTGAGAGAATTTCACTGCTACTACCAATTGTCTCTTTCTCTGAGAGACTATCACTGCTGCTAACAACTGTCTCTTTCTCTAAGAGACTATGACTGCTACTACCAACTGTCTCTTTCTCTAAGAGACTATCACTCACGTCACTAGGGACTTCAACATTGACAGGTTTATTTTCACTATCATCAACAAACATAGCTAGATCAACAAGCTTTGCTGAGCTTACTTGATCATTGGCTGCATCATAAACACAGTCTTCTTGGCTGTCTTCCACTTCACTGTGGGATTCTTGGTGCTTTGCCTGGCTTGCAAATTCAACTGGTTCCTCTTCACTAAACTTTGCTTCATCTTCTTCTATAGGTTCCTCTTTAGAGAACTGTGCTTCATCTTCTTCAAGTTCCTCTTCAGAGAACTCTGCTTTCAATATATCCTAAGCTTCTTTGGGAGTAGAAGCGTCTAAAATGTAATGAAAGATGGAATAATCTATATCATTTTGTATGATACTTAGGGCAACAACTTTCCTTCTTCCCTTTTGATACTCTGTCAAATTTTCAAATACAGCTAGATCTATAAGATCATTCTTAGCTACAAAATGCCACAGATCTCGTGACCTTAACAAATCCCTAATTTTCAATGACCATAAATCATAATTATCTCCATCAAAGGTTTGCCATGAACCTATTGAAGTTAACATATTTCTTACCTCTTCAATTTCTTCTAGTAGCTCTTCTTCCACCATCTTTGATCTTCTTGATTTTCTTCAAGTATCAGTGGTCCTTCAGTCTTCAGATATGCTCCTCCATTTTTCTACAGAGGGTCTTCTTGGATCGATCTCTGCAAGACTCGATCTTCATCAATCAAAGCTGGAACGTTGTCCAAAATTTTGGCTCAGCGTCAGCAATATTTCTCTTCAAAAACTAGATCTACTCCAAGATCTGGTCGTTCAGCATTGGATCTAAGATCGGCTTCATGATCATGCTTGCCATGGAGTATGACAGTTGTTAAACTGATCGTCACACTTTACTAACCGACACAGTGCGTTGATGGGTGCGATGGACAAAATCTCATAGGTTGATCGTCGCACTTTTCTACTGGGCAATCTTGCGACGATAGTCACGGTTTTCCTTCAACCAAGGTGCGACACCGTCGCACTTTTCCTTCAAATAGGGTGAGACGTCACACTTTTCCTTAGGCAAGGTGCGACAGTCTCACTCAGGGCCGAATTTTTTTTTTTTTTGGTGGGAAAAAAAATGTTACATTGTCGTGGCCCGAGTGTTTCTCTCCGTCCATATTGCAACTTCTAGTTGTGCATGTGTGCTCTCCAGCTTCTGAAAAGGTTTACCCAAAAACAAGATCGTGTGTACTGTCCACTATGTGAAAAGGCTTACCCAAAAGCAACATGTATGGATCACGCCATAAGCTCTAATGCCATGATAAAGTTTGCAGAGAAACAGAATAGAGCAGAAACATAAACGGGCATATTGATTTCCTGAGAATTGATTTCCTTCTCATTATTAAGCACACATATATATAGTTTCACATAAGACCAAAACCACTCGTTAATACTATGGGCTAGTGTAAACCATGGGTCAACAAATGACCTAACTCAACTAACTAACCAACTTAGGACCATTGAGATTACAACTCTTAACATTGTTTCTTAAGATAATTGGAAGATGTCGATCCCGATCCCTTCTTCAGGTCTTCTATGACAGGTTACAGATAACTTTTTGTTTTTCACCCTCCTGGTTGGCACTTTTTGGAGTCAGTACACTCACAGCCTGTTTGCTAATATTTTCCTTTCTCGGTTTAGTGGACTTCCATCCAACGCATCCACTGGCATGAGCTTTCTTGTTCAAACGAGTATTCCAGTAGTTATTGACCTCGTTATCAGTTCTACCCGGTATACGACCAGCAATTAAGGACCACCTGCCATTACAATTACGGTGTAGATATATCAAGAGGAGAAAATAAAAAGATGAAAAAGCTCCGAGAGAACAATATACTCTAGTAAGAAAACTATAATTGCGCACAGGTTTCCCAGAAGTTTATGATGTCTTATTATAAGGTCTTCCTCATCAGGTGAGATGTTACCACGTTTAACGCTTGGTCGAAGATAATTCACCCAACGAAATCTGCAATTCTTTCCACAGCGCTTCAGACCTGTATGCAATCATGTTATATTTCCGTGGCTATCAAGTATCACTACTCTATCAACTTTTGTTAATAGCAAGTTGTATCATCAATTTTTCAGTAAAATTCATTTAGGTTTATGGTAGGTAAACTTCAATTAACTGTCGATCTCCTGATACAATAACTGTTAACATGTAACTCTCACGTGATACAATTAAACATCACGATGTTAAGTGTAAAAATCTAATTTATTAATAACTCTAAATACAATTAAACGTTGACAAACAAAAATTGCAAATTATTAGTGAACTACAAAGAATTCCTACCTGCCTTTTCAGGCACAGCAGACCATGAGCATCCTTCACCATGAATCAAGCGAAGATCTTTGTCCTTTGCCCAAGGGCCCTTGTTTAGTCCATCTTTTGAATCATAACATGGCTTACGTCCCGTAGTGTTTTATACCCAAAAGTTCTCAGATATACGCCTCCTTCTTCTAGCATATATATTTCTATCAGAAAATAAAGCGGAGCAAGAAGTTGCAGTAATGTTGTGAAGGAGTTCCACTGAATGGATCTTCGGAGGAACGTGAATTTATTCAAATAGATGGCCCGAATACATGTTGTTAATTTCTGCATCAAACAATTTCAGCTGGTCTGTCTCAATATCTCTTTGGGATGATCAAAGGATACAGTTTATAAATAGATGTATAAACCACAAATACAGGCACAAATTCTACCCGTCAACTGATAGATATGGGTTGTTGGCCAGTTATCATAAAGCAAAAGTTGCAAAGTTTTTAATAAATTGCTTTTCCCTGCGATTCTCTACGTCAGAGTCACAGCAAACGTTCAACAATATAAGAATCGGTGTAAGCAGTGTGAGCGACTCACAAAAGAATATTTAAATAGCGAACTGTAAAGGATCGACCGCCAACGTTTTGGTCTTTTTCTGAGTGCCCAAAACAATTGGCCAATGCCAAATAAAACTCATGATTTTGAACGAAAATCTGGGTTTTTAAAATAACATTTTCTTTTAAATTTTGGTGTTGAATTGTGGAACATTTTAATTCACTTATTAACTTACTATATTAATTATTAGATATATTAAAATCTAAGTGTGTAAAAGGTTTTCGAATTACTGATTTAACAATAAGAATTTAAAGTTACACTGATTTTGAACGAAAATCTGGGTTTTTAAAATAAAAGTTTCTTTTAAATTTTGGTGTTGAATTGTGGAACATTTTAACTCACTTATTCACTTACTATATTAATTATTAGATATATTAAAATCTAAGTGTGTTAAAGGTTTTCGAATTACTGATTTAACAATAAGAATTTAAAGTTGCACTGTAAAAACGCTAAAGTTTAAATCTAAAATTATTTAAAATCACAATTTCAATAACAACTAAGAAAACCCTTCTCCATTAAATTACCTTTCAATATGCTATTTACTGGTCGACCAATATTAACACAGTGGGAAACATTGGTCAATAGTCAACACTACATCTGATCTATTAATCTGCTGCCTTTGTCCTCAATATGGAGAAAGCTATGACAAGATTCATAAATCGTATTGTAAAAAAACATGTGTACAGTTTGACTGGTTGGGCCAAAAAATTCTCTGATAAAGCAAGCAGTAATTATGTCTAGTCATTATAAAGCAAGTGCTCCACTTGTTAACATCGAGCAGGACTGTTCTGCCAAAGTGAGTGATAGACCATTTGTTGCACATCTACGAATCTTCTTTTCATCCGCTTCTCAACCTCTGTTTCTTTCTTCTTTATTGCATACACTGTTGGTACTTCTGTATTGCCAGCATTCATGGTTCATTAGGTGGACGGAGCCGTCCCTTATTTTGTAAAAAAAAGGAAAAGTTCAATGAGACGATTAGTGTAATGCTCGTACCTAACAATATGCAGTCTGTTACTTGCTATGTGTCTATGCAACTCTCCTATCGAAGGAACCGGAGGTTGCTTAAACTCCACACATTTTATCCAATTTTCGGTTTAGGTCAAAATGGATATTTTCTTATTCAAGGTGAAAACAGTGAATCTAATTTTAGGTCTATATCCAATTTTAGGTTTAGGTCAAAATGGATATCTTCTTATTCAAGGTGAACACAGTGAATGTAAAAGGTGGTGTAGGCTCTTGTTTTGTCTCCAACCATAATAAGCCTTCTTCTAGGATCACAAGGGATCACAAGCCATGATTTAGGTTATTTTATGTTTGAGAGTGAACTCAATGAATATTAATGAGTGATGTCTTCAACATAGAATTAGCACAACCACTTAATTTGTGGCTGGTGAACACCAATAGATCACAAGTAATGTGGTACTTGTTCTACATGTTTAGTTGTAGTCATCTCTTGTTTTTGGTTTAGCTACTTCTTACCTTTTTTAGTTAAATGGGTTGTCACTACCTTTTATCCATGCATGAGTTATTTTTTATATATTTTTTTAATTGCTTATTTATTTATATGTAAGGTCCCCATCTAGACCCTATCACTTTAACATTTTAAATGATGTAATATTGTTATGAAATCGTGGTGATGAGCTCAAGGCCAAGGCCCCGCCATCGATTTATTGATGCATATGGTTTGCGTGCTAGCCAAGCACATTGGAACTTCAACATCATGTAATATGCATTTTAATAAAAATACCCACAACTAACTATGCAATGCAACAAAGAGATGGGGGAATGATTTCACAAGGAATTGGGAGGGAAAACATTCAAACCCTTGAGTCAATGAGTTCAAGCCAAGTGTCAATGAGAGAACCCATCAAACCCTCAACTACCCATGTTGAATTTTGTACCCAACCATTGATTTCTCCCAAGAGTTGGTTGAGGTAGTTAATGCCTTGGGAATGGAGAGATATGGCTGTCCAAATTCAGGTATGGGAAAGCCACCCTTCATGGAAAATCGTGTTGGTCTCCTTGGGCAAGAAGAGAGCCACAAAATTGCTCTCTAAGCCATTATCCAACCATCGGCTTGGCTCTCTCACATAGCTCTAGCTTCCTGGGCATTTTCCTACCTCGGTTTTCTGTGTTCCCCTTCATCTTTTAGCTGGGAAGGGGCATTTTTGTGTTGATAACCAGTGGGGAAGAGAACATAATGCTTTTGGGTCTTCCTGGAGGTCGTTTATGCCATTGGAAAGGATCATAACTAGTGGGAGAAATTGGTTTTGCTTCCTGGGGGTTGAATTCGAAATTTCATAGTTCGTTTGGGTGAACCACGAGTTGGGAGAGACAATGTGGTCCCTGTGTTGTGAGTACCTCGGTTGTAAATGTGTTAGGGTATGGGTAATGGGTAATCCATTGTTTTGGCTTGCGCTTGAGAGTAAGCATCGAGGGTTCAATTGTAGCTTGATAAACCCAGTTGGACTGGCTTGGTTGAGATGAAATGGTTAATGGGTTGTGTGTGAGCTGGAATGTCCCCTTTTCCTTGTAAGAATCATCTCTAGCTCCGAGGTGGCCTTCGGACGAACTCAGTATAAGCTGTCAAGGAGCCTATGGTTGGGTGGAACGTTGTAGCGACATAGCTAGTTGCTTGGGGCTGTTGCAAAAATGGAGATAAGTGTTTTTATGTCTATGTATTTACTTCTGCAATGTTTAATTAATGATTATTCTGATATGCTGGATGAGCATGAATTGTGTGTGGATGTTGTTTTAATTCCGCTGTGCATAATTGATTTGTTTTACATCTGCGCACTCATATTTTAATTATATGAATCCAACGAATGGGATGAGATCATGTGAAAGCCGTGAATTTGGCATCATGTTCCCTGCCTTACATTGGATAAATGGGTGGGTACGTGACAGATGGTATCAGAGTTGTTGGTTGCAGCATTGGACCTTCATGGGCTATCTGTCACAACTTGCAGAGGTAAGTATGCTTCCTGCTCAGCACTGATAGTTAAGAAAATTTTCAAAAATTTCAAATTTTCAAAATTTTTCTAACTGTCTATGAGTTTCTGCTAAAAACTGAGCCGGTGGAAAAAAATCAGTGAGTTCGTCCGCAACAGGGGAAGTACTCGGCAAGTTGTTCCACAACGCGGCAGGAAATCAATAAGTTCACTGAAACTGTGGAAGAACTTAGCGAGTTGTTCCGCAACGGTGGAAGAACTCGCCAAGTTGGCCCGAAACTACGGAAGGACTCGGCAAGTCGTTCTGCAACGTGGCAAAAAAAATCAATAAGTTCGGCGGAAGGACTTGGCGAGTTGGTTAGCAACGGTGGAAGGATTCAGCGAGTTGGTCCAAAAAACATTCTAAGTGTTTTTGGCGTCAAAGAGGAAATTTCGGGAGAACTTGGCAAGTTGATCCGAAACGGCGGGAGAACTTGGCGATTTGCTCCGCAACGGCGGAAGAAATCGTCTAGTTGGTCCACAATGGCAGAAGGACTCAGCGAGTTGGTCCGAAAAATTTCAAAATTTTCTAAGTGTTTACGGCGAAGAAAAATTTGGAAGAACTTGGCGAGTTGCTCCGAAACGGCGGGAGAACTTGGCGAGTTGCTCCGAAACGGCGGGAGAACTTGGCGAGTTGCTCCGAAACCACGGGAGAACTGGGCGAGTTGCTCCGAAACAGCGGGAGAACTCAACAAGATGGTCCAAAACGGCGGAAGGTTTTTCTAAGTATTTTTCGGTGTCCAAGAGAAAATTTCGGAAGAACTCGGCAAGTCACCCCGCAATGGCGAAAGGAATCGGCAAGTTGGTCCGCAATGGATCGGAAGGAAAAACTGAGTCTTCGACCGGAAGAACTCGGCGTGTTGGCCCGAAACAGGTCGGAAGAACTCGCTGAGTTGCTTCGAAACAAGGAATTTCAACCATTTTCCAGGGAGATTTTTCAGGTGCCAAAAGTTGAAAAATTCCATGGAACTTGTGTGCCAGATTGCGTGAAATCGAAGGATTTACAAAAAAAAAATGAGGGCACTGCCCTCGACCCGCCCTGCAGTGGCACAGGAAAGCCACAAGAGGGAAATCCCCCTTGACCCCCGTCGTCCCCCGGAATACAGGGAAATCCCCCTTGACCCCCATCGTCCCCCGGAAGACAGTCATGGAAAGTGTGAAATGCATTCTCTATGCTTGGGAATGAGAAGCAGGAATTGCATTAAGAGTAGTTGGATGTAATATGCCTTGCAGAAGAGCAATGGGAGAAGCAAGGCAATGTTGATAAAGGGAGAATTCCTTAACTCCTCCATTGCTATTATATTTATATTTCATGAGTTGTCTATACTGACAATTATGGCATAGGGATGTTGGAAATGCAAAAGGATAGATAGATGAAGTGAATATGTACTAGATGGCATATTGCACAGTGCATGTGAAAATGTTTTTTGCGTGTATATGATATTGCATATTAGTAAAATAGTGAGGTTTTACATATGCAATGAGCCACTTAAGATAATTATTGTGGTTGCTAATAATTAGTCATGTTCACATTGGTTGTAGGACCAAAGACAACCGAACCATGGCGAAGGATGTGGATGATGATTGTTGCATATAACCTTATGAAGAGAGGATGGTGCAACAAATCCATGATCATGATGTTGGAAAAAGGACGGAGTAGCCTTGGTAAGAGGCCAACTGATCAGGTAACATCAAGTGATGTTAATGACAGCCATGCAGGTAATGGTTATTTATGCTTAGTTGCATGAATGTTGAAGGAGGATTTGGTAAGATCCCTTCAACTACAATTAAACTATGATGATTTGGTTTGCATGTGGTATTGAGTGCCTAAATGTGAATGTTAACCTACCAAGTATGGTTAGGTGTGGGTAAATGAAGGCAAGGAGCCTTACACCCTATAGTTTCTAGAAACCTCAATGCATTCATATGAATTTATATCATGCCATTTGTGAATATTGGTTGTAAGTTTAACAACCAAAGCAACTGAGGACTTATGGACCTGTCATGGTAGTGCATGCTGTATGTAGTAATTATGGTTAGGCCATAGTATATTTGAATGCATAGTATTCATGAAATCATGCAAGATGGCATTGAAGAGACGCACATTGAAATATTTGGTAAATGTTGCAAATATGCATGCATGTGTAGGTGCACATGTTGAAATGCATTGTGTGAATGCATGGGTGTGACATATATAAGTTTCAATGCAGTTAGATAATAGATGAAATGGTGGGCTATTGTTAATCCTAAGACCATTCCATAAGCTACTATGAATGTAGGAGAAGGACTGCATGAAGGAGGTAGACATGTGATGGGCTACCAGAGCACTCTGTTGGAAGGATAGAGCTGCATGGAATATGAAGTAATGAGTATTTATAGTTATTTAAATTGCATGGATAGTGTGACTATGTCTTGCAATTTTATTGTGATAATGATGCGTATATAGAAATGTATATATATTTCATTGCATTTAAAATGTTAAACAACTGAAGGTGTTTGAATTATTGAGTATTATAATTCTGAGATCACTTCAGTGACTGTTATGGCAATGAATGATTATGTGCATAGATACTCACAATGTGTTTGGCTGATTGAAGTTTCAGTTTTTAGGTAGAAAAGTCTTGCGTATGGCAATGAGGATAAGTCCATAGTAAAGACCGAGATCTACCATGTGCAGAAGCCAAAGGTTATGAGAAGGTTCTCATGGTTGTAAATTTATGCATGAAACAAATCTGAAAATTGTCTGGTTTAAGTTTATGAGAATAGTCTCATAGTTGCAAATCTAATTTCTGTAGGAAAACAAATTTACAAATTTCAGATTTGAGAATTTGCTTGTAATTGCTAATGATTGTTTGGCTTATATAGAATTTTTTTAAGAGGACATGTTATAGGTGGATGTTCATGTATGGTAGCAAGGGTGAAACCATAATGGGTAGAGTGATACCACTTACAAGAGCCAAACAATATGAGGAGAGACTCATTGCTAAGCAAATCAATTTCTGTAGGAGACAAAATTGTAAATTCATATTGAATTTAATTATTAATGCTATTGATTGGTTATGGAACAATCATATTTGAAGCTTATTGCTAAATGTTGCTGACTATTTGGCTATTTGATTAAGTGTGCCAGGATGACACATTGCAGGAAGACCATGTGTGATGGCCTACAGAATCCAAACTAGATGGGAAGGATCCCATGCTTTGGAAATGAGTTTCGGGTGAAAGACCATTGATAATGTCAGGCAAACCGCATGTCAGTAAACCATGAAAGTGAGATGGTAAAGCTATGACCAGAAGGCATGTGAGACACATATGTAAAATGAATGAGTATTTTGTGACCCTAGACAAGAACATGCATGTCTAAATTATTAGGGTTAATATGCAGAGCATGCTCTATCTTATTTATATCATTGGAAACTGCTTGAGTATGATTAGGGCCTACATGGCGCACATTAGAATGGGGGTGCACACCTTTTATGGTGCTGAGTCATGATAGGGTTTTCAATATTGAATACACCCTAAGGGAATGGATGCATTCCTGGTGTTTCAATACTTGGTAGTGAATGATATGGAATGTGGTTAAGAATTGAACAACAATACTGATGAGCTTGCTTATCCTTCTTATATTGTCAGCCTACACAGATGCAGATTGATACTGCACATTAAAGGGAAAAGTGAAGAAGGGTATGCAAAGGGACTATATGGGAATTGGAAACCTTTTTATGCTCACGTGAAATATTACCAGAAGGGATGGACAGGCCCAAATAGCTGTGTAATAAGAAAATGTATCATCCTTGTGTGAGTAGGGGTCATGTTACCTGCAGTCAAGAAAGTCACCTATAAAGTTCCTAAAAGGAACCACCGATTTGCACAAGAGAAGGAGTGGCGTCCTTGTATAAATGAAGAGTTGATGTGTGTGAAGGGTTATAGTGCAAGAAGGTGTGGTGAAATTGGTAAAGGCATAAGACCTCTACTGGGACAACAGTGGGAGGGTGGGCGCCGAGGACTGACTCAAAACCCTGAGATGCTTATGGATCCATAATAGAGCCTTGACCTATAATGGTTAAATGGTACAAGAAGGTGTGGTGGCATTGGTAAAGGCATAAAATCTCTACTGGGATAGCAATGGGAGGGCGGGCACTGAGGACTGACTGAAAACCCTGAGATGTCTATGGCTCCATAGTAGAGCCTTGACCTATAATGGTCGGTGGCGCAGTTTCCTTCCATTGGTTGATGACCCAGATGAATGTGCTGGCTCGGCACTGGAGAGGACCAACCAAGTATGGGACTGGTTGGGCACCACCAAATGCTTGCTAAATCCAACCGATGGGGAGGTGTACTGGTTAAGCATTAACTATATCCAAGTCCATAGGCGATCCCAAGGCTTACAAAACGAAGCAGGATCCTGTGGACCAAAGGGGAAACACACAATACAGATAAGTATTCGTTTTAATTTATGTCTTGCTTGGAATAATGAAGATTTCAGGTATAAGTCTTCTAACAGCTAAGTTGATACACTATTGTTTCTTTGTTGGAAACATTGGTCATTGCAGGAAGGAAAGACCCTGAAAGACTATAAATTGATGGTAAATCTAGAGAGTAAATGAGTGGGCGATATAAATTGCTGGTAAATCCGGAGAGTAAATGAGTGGGTGATATAAATTGTTGGTAAATACAAAGAGTAAATGAGTGGGCGATATAAATTATTAAGGAATCCAGGGAGTAGCTGGTTGAACGCTATAAAGTTCTTGATAAGTCCAGAGAGTGACTAGTTGGGAATTAACTACTTGATATCGTAAAGCAGCATGTACGCTGGCCCAACACCCCTTAAACAATTGATAAACCCAGTCGGAGCACTGGCCTAGCATATTGCTAAAAGAAATGATTGATAAACCCAGTCGGCATATTGGCCTGGAGTTGCCTATTTGAATGATTGTGGAGTAGCCTATGTGCTGGCCCAACATTCGTTATTGTGTTCACGGGAAATCCAAGACTCATAAAGCAAAGAAGGATCATGTGGAATAAAGTGAAGACATTCAATACAGATAAGTATTCAGTTACCTTGCATCTTCTTTCTTATGAATATACGTTTGTATATGATTTGGTTATGATTTTCTAAACTCTTGTTTAGAGATAAACCCTATGAAAATGAACTAAACATGTGAATTGATTCAATGTTTGAGTGTAGGTATTGCTGGAAGCAAGGATTATGAAAGCATCCTAAAGATACATGTGGACATGTGACCATGCTAAAGAGTTCAGTATGAGCAGTAATGAAAGATGGTGCTAGTGGATACGAGTGGATCCTAGCAGCCAAAGGTTCTGTAGGCAATAATGGAAAGGGTTCCCTAGTTGAAAAGCATTAGACAGACCTTAGACACTAAAATGTCATAGCCACCAAATGGCACGCCAACCATTCATATTGAAGTGAAAGAGGCTAAGGAGCATAGAACCACAAGTGATGGTGTGGCTCCGGATTGGAACAAGACTAAGAGGGGGAAACTCTTACTCTGCTCTTTCCTTTTGATTGATGCATCTTAGAAACAAAAGACTGTTGAGTGCATGTCATAAATGAAAACAAATTGTGTTTAATTGCTTGAAATGAATTGTAAATGCTGAAATGGTTATTTTCTGGTGAAAGGATGAACATGAATGAGTTCATGTGTATATTGGGAAAGCATGAAATGTGTGGAAGTCTCATGAGTAAAGCATGGATGTTCCATGTCAATTGGGAAAATAATTGACTAATTTTAATATTGTGATATGCTTGTCCTAACAATAATTGCCATGATAAGTCTCACAGGAGAGACATTGAAAGCCATTGTTGCAGTTGTTACTAGCCAAATGATTGCTAGTGAGAAAAGCGAGAGCCAGTTGTGCACATTGATCATGGCAGCAGGCCAAAAGCTATTTGTTTTGGCTGGAAGTCTTCTTGAGATAGTTGTAGGGACAACAAGAAAGATAGCATCCATGAAATTCCAGACTTGTAGATCAGCTGGAAGGTGAATAAAGGGAAGGGATTGCTCTGGAGAAATGCCCACCTGCAGAGTTGGAAGACCAAAGCTAGCAGGAGCAGCTTGAGGAAGCCAAAGGACTTGATCCTAAAATTTCAAAGTAAAGAGATGAAACGCAAGATAGACCTGCCCTCAGTTGTGAATTTTGAGGCATATGTAAAGTGGATATTTATTCCTAAGTGTTGGAACACCGAGGATGGTGTTATTCCAAGGGGAGGGGAATGTCACGTCCCCATCTAGACCCTATCACTTTAGCATTTTAAATGATGTAATATTGTTATGAAATCGTGGTGAGGAGCTCAAGGCCAAGGCCCCGCCATCGATTTATTGATGCATATGGTTTGCATGCTAGCTAGGCACATTGGAACTTCAACATCATGTAATATGCATTTTAATAAAAATACCCACAACTAGCTATGCAATGCAACAAAGAGATGGGGGCATGATTTCGCAAGGAATTGGGAGGGAAAACATTCAAACCCTTGAACCAATCAGTTCAAGCCAAGTGTCAATGATAGAACCCATCAAACCCTCAACTACCCATGTTGACTTTTGTACCCAACCATTGATTTCTCCCAAGAGTTGGTTGAGGTAGTTAATGCCTTGGGAATGGAGAGGTATGGATGTCCAAATTCGGGTATGGGAAAGCCACCCTTCATGGAAAATCGTGTTGGTTTCCTTGGGTAAGAAGAGAGCCACAAAATTGCTCTCTAAGCCATTATGCAACCATCGGCCTGGCTCTCTCATGCAGCTCTAGCTGCTTGGGCATCTTCCTCCCTGGGCTTTCTATGTTCCACTTCATCTTTTAGTTGGGAAGGGGATTTTTTGTGTTCATAACCAGTGGGGAAGAGAACATAATGTTTTTGGGTCTTCCTAGAGGTCATTTATGCCATTGGAAAGGATCATGACTAGTGAGAGAAATCGGTTTTGCTTCCTGGGGGTTGAATTCAAAATTTCACAGTTCGTTTGGGTGAACCATGAATTGGGAGAGCCAATGTGGTCCCTATGTCGTGAGTACCTCGGTTGTAAATGTGTTAGGGTATGGGTAATGGGTAATCCATTGTTTTGGCTTGAGCTTGAGAGTAAGCATCCAAGGTTCAAGTGTATCTTGATAAATCCCGTTGGACTGGCTTGGTTGAGATGAAATGGTTAATGGGCTGTGTGTGAGCTGGATTGCCCCCTTTTCCTTGTAAGAATCATGCCCAGCTCGGGGGTGGCCTTCAGACGGAATCAGTATAAGTTGTCGAAGAGCCTATGGTTGGGTGGAACGTTGTAGCGACATAGGTAGTTGCTTGGGGCAGTTGCAAAAATGGAGATAAGTGTTTTTATGTCTTTGTATTTACTTCTGCAATGTTTAATTTATGATTATTTTGATATGCTGGATGAGCATGAATTGTGTGTGGATGTTGTTTTAATTCCACTATGCATAATTGATTTGTTTTACATCTGCACACTCATATTTTAATTATATGAATCCAACAAATGGGATGAGATCATGTGAAAGCCCTAAATTTGGCATCATGTTCCCTGCCTTGCATTGGATAAATGGGTGGGTACGTGACATTATAATTTTGAACAACAACCATAAAATCAATGTATAGTACACTTGTCCCATCTTTTTAAAACTGAGAAAAACATAGATGGGAGTCCACCCTAAATTGTAAAATAAATATATATACACTTGCTCATGTAATTAATTTTGAATGCAATAAATAAATCAATATAAATATAGGGTTGGTACAAGGTAATGATACCCAATTATGACACGTTAGTTGCAATGAAATTCTGGAAAAACAGAAATATTATCATTAAAATGAACTATTAGAGGTACCTACGAAACTTTTTTCGATTAGGTGTAAACAGATGAAACTTAGAAAAACGGATGAAATTCCGTAATATATTAACTTTTATTTATGGAAAAGTGGTATAACCACCCAAAAACATCATTAATCGAAGATTGGTATGTTATTTTTTTTTCTCAAACATAATGCACATGTTTTTGTTGAGCCACCCATTTGCTATGTAAATTTTCAATTTACAAGAAAAAAATATGTAGAGGCGCAGGAAATAGAAGAATCTTGTGTGAGGCTTATTTTCTAAAATTTTAAAAGTCAATTTTATATTTTTTTTAATTTACCTAAGTCAGTGAAGCCTTAAAACGACATGGTCAAGTGTTGAGCCACCATATCATGGTCTAACAATAATCAAAATAGTTTTTCTTTTTTTTAGTTTGTAGGTATTTTTGTGTTCTTGTGCGGGTTCTCTTTCGTTTTTGAAATAGGTAAGGCAATCAAAAGTT
This sequence comes from Larix kaempferi, assembly GCA_027924585.1. NCBI lineage: Eukaryota > Viridiplantae > Streptophyta > Pinopsida > Pinales > Pinaceae > Larix > Larix kaempferi. The sequence continues at coordinate 6,902,100 of BSBM01001073.1, forward strand.
ATAGGCCAAATAAACGACCTATGTTTTTTACAAATTTGACATGAGTGCAGTTAAATATGAATTAAAAATAGAAATCAACAACAAATCTATTCAAAAATTATATGTTTAGAATCTGCACACAGAGCTCGACAAGCATGTGCAATTTCATCTGCAGTGCACTCATAGAGCTTATGTGGAACTAGTTGTGAAAAATTGAAAGTTACAACATTTGATGTTTTCTGCCATAAATCAGGCAAAAATCAGATCGAGCCTCAAGGTGCAATCCGAAGCTAATTCCAAGCCTGCAAGGGCACCAAAAACAATTTGAATTCAGGCAGGCGTGCACGCAACTACGTGCATGCGCAAACACATGCATGTGTGACTGACAGCACGCATGTGTTGGTGTGTGCACGTGTTAATAACAACATGCACACGTCTCTGCGCGTACATGCTATTGTATGCTTTTGTATGGTTTATTTAATTTCCTTTGTCAAGGGGATACATGAAGTTGATGAAGATGTGATGATGAAGAAGATGACGATGATGGAGATGTTGATGAGTAAGGGGGAGATGACAATGATGTTGAAAATGTTGATGATGATGATGATGATGATGATGATGATGATGAGATGATGGTGATGGTGATGATGCTGAAGATTTTGATGATGATGACAATGGTGATGAAGATGACAATGAGGGTGATGGTGATGATGATGAATGATGATGATGGTGATGAGGATGATGGTGATGAAGATGATGATCATGATGGTGATGAAGATGATCATGATCATGATGAATATGATGATGATGATCATAATCATCACCATCACCATCACCATCATCATCAACATCTTCATCATCATTGTCATCTCCCCCTTCCTCATCAACATCTCCACCATCATCATCTTCTTCATCATCACCATCTTCATCATCATCATCATCATCATCATCATCTTCATCACCATTGTCATCAACATCAACATCTTCATCTCCATCACCATCATCATCATCATCTTCATCACCATTGTCATCAACATCAATAGCTTCATCTCCATCATCATCATCTTCTTCATCCTCATCACCACCATCATCATCATCTTCGTCATCATCAACACCATCATCATCATCGTCCTTCTTCCTCATCTTCATCAACATCTAGGTCATCATCATCATCGTCCTTCTTCCTCATCTTCATCAACATCTAGGTCATCATCTTCATCGTCACTGTCATCATCATCATCATCATCAACATTGATGGTGTTGATGATGAAGATGATGATGATGATGTTGATGATGAGTATGATGATCATGAACATCATCATCATCATCGTACTCATATTCATCATCATCCACCATTATGATCATCATCATCATCATCTTCATCATCACCTTCTTCCTCCTCCTAATCATCAACAACATCTTCGTCGTCATCATCATCATCATCATCATCTGATGATGATGATGATGATACGAAGATGATGATTATTATACGAAGATGATGATGATGATGATGATGATGGCAATGACGAGTATGATGAGGATGATGAAGATGACGATTATGATGACGAAGAAAATGATCATTGTGACCATGATCATATGATGATGATGATGATGGTGAGGATGATGAAGATGGCGATGATGATGACTAATGAATATGATGATAACGAATATGATGATGATCATATTCATCATCATCATCGTACTCATATTCATCATCATCCACCACCATCATCATCATCATCATCCTCGTCCTCACAATGATGATGATGATGATGATGATCATGTTGTTGATGATGATGAAGATGCTGATGATGATGAGGATGATGTGTTGCATATTCGTCATCATCATCATCATCATCATCATCATCATCATCATCATTAGTCGTCATCATCATCATCATCATCATCATCATCATCCTCATGCTCTTCCTCACAATGATGATGATGACGATGATGAAGATTATGATGATGACCATGACGTGGATCATGTTGTGGATGATGATGAAGATGATGATGATGTGTTGCATATTCGCCATCATCTTCATCATCAACATCATCATCATCATCATATCCATCATCTCCATTAGTCATCATCATCATCATCATCATCATCATCATCAACATCATAATCATCACCATCTTCATCATCATCACGATCTTCATCATGATCTTCATCATCGTCATCATCATCATCATAACAAAGATGATGATGATGATGACGATCAAGATAGTGATGATGACTAATGGATATGATGATGATGAATATGCAACACATCATCCTCATCATCATGATCATCTTCATCTTTATCTTCATCATCATCAACACCATGATGATGATGATGATGATGATGGAGAAGATGGCGATGACAAGTATGATGTGGATGATGAAGATGACGATTATGATGACGAAGACAATGATCATCGTGACCACGATCATATGATGATGATTATGATGATGGTGAGGATGATGATGGAAATGATGATGACTAATGAAGATCATGATGACGAATACGATGATTTTGATGATCATCATCATCTTCATCATCATCATCATCATCGTACTCATATTCATCATCATCCACCACCATCATCATCATCATCATATCATCATCATCATCATCCTCATCCTCACAATGATGATGATGATGAAGATGATGACGATGATGATGGTGATGATGATGATCATGTTGTTGATGATGATGAAGATGATGATGATGATGCGGATGATGTGCTGCATATTCGTCATCATCATCATCATCATCATCATCATCATCATCATCATCATCATCATCTCCATTAGTCATCATCATCATCACCATCTTCATCATCATCATGACCCTCATCATGATCTTCATCTTCATCATCATCATCATCATGACGAAGATCATGATGATGATGATGATGATGATAAGGATGATGGTGATGACGAGTATGATGAGGATGATGAAGATGACCATTATGATGACTATCATCATCATCATAATATGATCATCATCTTCATCATCCGCGTCCTCACAATGATGATGATGATGAGGAGGAAGTTGATGATCATGATCATGTTGATGATGATGATGATGAAGATGTTGATGATGTGCTACATATCCCTCATCATCTTCATCATCATCATCATCATCATCCTCATATACAAATTAGTCATCATCATCATTGTACTCATATTCATCATCATCCACCATCATCATATTATCACGACGAAGACGATGATGATAATGATGATGTGCTGCATATTCATCATCATCTTCAACAACATCTTCGTCATCATCATCCTCATTGTCGTCATCATCATCGTCGTCGTCGTCATCATCATCATCGTCGTCGTCATCATCATCCTCATGCTCATCCTCACAATGATGATGATGATGATGTGTTGCATATTCTCCATCATCTTCATCATCAACATCATAATAATCATCATCATCATTTCCATTAGTCATCATCGTCATCATCAACATCATCATCATCACCATCTTCATCGTCGTCATCATCATCATCATCATCATCTTCGTCATGATGATGATGAAGATCATCATCATGACGAAGATGATGATGATGATGATGATGACGACGATGAAGATGGTGATGATTATGATGATGATGATGATGATGTTGATGATGAAGATGATGACGAATATGCTGCACATCATCCTCATCATCATCGCCATGATGATGATGATGATGATGATGATGATGATGATGGCTATGACAAGTATGATGAGGATGATGAAGATGCCGATTATGATGACAAAGACAATGATCATCGTGACCATGATCATATGATGATGATGATGATGGTGAGGATGATGAAGATGGCGATAATGATGACTAATGAAGATGATGATGATGAATATGATGATTTTGATGATGATGATCATATTCGTCATCACCATCATCATCTTCATCATTGTACTCATATTCATCATCATCCACCACCATCATCATAATCATCATCCTCATCCTCATGATGATGATGATGAAGATGAGGATGATGTGCTGCATATCCGTCATCATCATCATCATCATCATCATCTCCATTAGTCAGCATCATCATCATCATCTTCATCATCATCGTTGTCATCATCATCATCATCATCATCGTCATCCGCATGCTCGTCCTCACAATGATGATGATGACGACAATGATGAAGATGATGATGATGATGATGACATGGATCATGTTGTGGATGATGATGAAGATGATGATGATGTGATACATATTCGTCATCATCTTCCTCATCAACATCATCATCATCTCCATTAGTCATCATCATCATTATCATCACCATATTCATTTTCCTCATCATCATCATCTTCATCATCAATATCATCATCATCTCCATTAGTCATCATCACCACCATCATTGTCATCATCATGACGATGATGATGATGATGATGATGATGATGATGATGATGACGATGAAGATGGTAATGATGATGATGATGACAATGAAGATGGTGATGATGATGATGATGACGACTAATGGATATGATGATGATGTCGATGATGAAGATGATGGCGAATATGATGCACATCATCCTCATCATCATGATCATCATATTCATCATGATCATCACCACAATGATGATGATGATGATGATGAACATGGCTATGACGAGTATGATGAGGATGATGATGATGAACATGGCTATGACGAGTATGATGAGGATGATGAAGATGTCGATTATTATGACAAAGACAATGATCATCATGACCATGATCATATGATGATGATGATGATGGTGAGGATTTTGAAGATGGCGATGATGATGACTAATGAAGATGATGACGATGAATATGATGATTTTGAAGATGATGATCATATTCGTCATCATCATCATTATCTTCATCATCGTACTCATATTCATCATCATCCACCACCACCACCATCATCATCATTGTCCTCACAATGATGATGATGATGAAGATGACGACGATGATGAAGATGACGACGATGATGAAGATGATGATGATGATCACAATTTTGTTGATGATTATGAAGATGATTATGATGTGATGCATATTCGTCATCATCTTCATCATCATCAACATCATCAACATCATCAACATCATCATCATCTCCATTAGTCATCATCATCATCACCATCTTAATTATCATCATCATCATGACGAAGACGATGATGATGATGATGATGATGATGATGATGATGATGATAAGGATGATAAGTATGATGAGGATGATGATGATGACTATTATTATGAATGTCATCATCATCATCATCATATGATTGTCATCTTCATCATCCTCATTATCATCCGCGTCCTCACAATGATGATGATGATGATGATGATGAGGAAGTTGATGATGATGATCATGTTGATGATGATGATGATGAAGTTGATGATGATGTGATGCATATTCATCCTCATCTTCATCATCATAATCATCATCATCATCATCATCTCCAAATTAGTCATCATCATCATCGTACTCATATTCATCATCATCCACCACCACCACCATCATCATCATCATATCATCACGACGAAGACGATGATGATGTGTTGCATATTCGTCATCATCTTCAACAACATCTTCTTCATCGGTATCATCATCATGATATGAAGATGATGATGAAGATGTCAATGATGGTGATGATTATGAGGAAGATGGCAATGACAAGTATGATGACGAAGACGAAGATGACTATTATGATGACAAAGATAGTGATGATCGTGACCATGATCATATGATGACGATGATGATGATGAAGATGGTGATGATGGTGACTAATGAAGATGATGATGAAGAATATGATGATTTTGATGATGATCATATTCGTCATCATCATCATCTTCATCATCGTTCTCATATTCATCATCATCCACCATCATCATCACCATCATCACCATCATCATCATCATCATCATCATCCTCACAATGATGATGATGATGATGATGATGAAGTTGATGATGATGATCATGATGTTGATAATGATGATAATGACGATATGATGAAGATGGTGATGATGTTGACCAATGAATATGATGATGAAGAATATGATGATTTTGATGATGATCATATTCGTCATCATCATCATCTTCATCATCGTTCTCATATTCATCATCATCCACCATCATCATCACCATCATCACCATCATCATCATCATCATCATCATCATCCTCACCATGATGATGATGATGATGATGAAGTTGATGATGATCATCATGATGTTGATGATGATGAAGATGATGATGATAATCATCATTATCATCATTATCATCACTTTATACATCATCACTTTATACAACATTAATATATCTACTATGTATTTAATTATTCTTGATGTAATACATATGTTTCTAATTGAAAATTAAATTAATGTTTTGAAATCAAAATACACAAATTTGTAAATATACCCTTAAACAAGTAAACACCTAGAAGCACTTAAATGCACTTAGGGATTATGGGTTAGAAGAGGTCCTAAAGGCCTTTATGGGGGAGGGTCTCTTTATGAAGTGGGGCTCTAGGCATAACCCGACACATTTATATCTGTTGGGAAATAAATACAGTGAACGTTACCCACCAAACATTACAATGTTCAACAGGGACATGCACGTGCCTCTAGCGCGCACATGCATCAGGCACGTGCGCATCCCTGTTGAACATAAAATTTAGAAAATCACCCGCCTTCTTTCTCCCGCATTGTTTTCCTCATTCATCGTGTTCTCTTCGCTGGTTTCACGCACAGTCCGACAAGCATTTACATGGTAGATTGAATTCATACACCATTTGGTGCTTCCTTCACCATTTGGATAAAATACACAACATTTGGGGTTCTATTTGGATCTTTGTATTGAATACACACTTATTGGGCATATTGGGATCAGTTGAGTGAATACACAACAGTTGGAATCTATTTGGCACCTTGGATTGAATTCTCATGCTACTTGGACACACATGAAGTCTTCTTACATATAGTGGACACATCAAAACAACATTTGACATTTGAAGCAAAAAGCAATCATAATCCTTGAGGTATGGTGATAATTTTATCTTGTTAAATGTAATTTAGTCTTCATTCACTTGTTTGAATGGAATCTATTTTGGTTTTTACTCATGAATTGTATGATAGATCTATTTTAGTCTTCTTAATTTTCAAGATAGACAATAAAAACTTCTTACCAATAAAAAACTACAACATGCACCAAGCAATGCTTTAAACCTTTCATGAAGATAATAAAAAAAAATTACTTGCATCACCACCAATAACATTTCATAATCACATTCCTCCATCTAGTCGACAAACTTTTGTTGAATTCCTCAAGGTTTCACTACAACAACTCACACAAACACCTAAACAATTGAAAACTCTTAGTCTTTTGGGGCTATTTTCCCTCATCCATACCATGAAAATGATGTGAGTATGAGCTTCTCCCTTGTAGGGAATTTGCTCCTACTAACATCCCATACCACCATCCAGTACCATCCTACTGAGTTCCTAGAGGTGATGTTGTAACTTTATATGTAGGGAATTCCCAATAGCTTTTAAGATTATATGAAAACATTCTCACTAGATGTTGTACATAATCAATTGCTACATCGAGCTTTAATAATCATGCACATCGAGTTTTAATATCTTATTTGTTGTTCATTCTTGCAGGTGTCATATTTTTGTTTTTCCAAAAAATGCATTGAATATGGGAAACAGACGTAATAATAAAAGAAACCCCTGTAAAGACCCATGACATAAGAGAAAATGCCAAGTTGTACATGCAAAACCGTAGAAATCAAAATGTTAGTGCCTTAGATCCATCAACAAGCAATGACGAACTGGTTGAAGTCAATCAAATCTTGCTTGATGTCGAGTATAAAGGGATGGATGTTGAACAAGTTCTTAACTGGAAACCACCCCAAGAAGAGCACCCACCTGACAAACACACTCCATTGCAGGACCAATTTGTGAACGAAGGGCCACAACAAACCATTGATGAGACTTGTACTTCCTTGCCGACTCCCTTGCCTCAACTATTAGCCGGACAAAGAAGAACTCCTAGACATATTCATGTGGATGAAAATTCATTTTAAGGACTTGAAGGTAAGATGCCCAAATGCAGTATTGATTTCCATTGTAACAAGACAATCAAAGATTTTTTTGAATCCAAAACCGATGCAGCAAAATGTCAATTGTTTCTTGATTTGTTAAAATCACATTGTCTTGCTCATGTTAGGAGAATTTTGGGCATACAGATAGTTAGAAGTTTAGAGGCCAACAATCATGTTGTTAGAAATCTACAATTTGCATTTAATTTGATTGGAAAAACTTCTCGTACAAAATATTTTAATGCATCCCGTCATGTACTGTCGGAATCGATTGTAGACAAATCAACAAGGGAACGTCGCCCACTATCACACACATGTAAAATATTTAAAGTAGATAGAAATATGTTTCAAAAGTATTCTGCCATTAGAGAAAAACTTGAGACCCCAGGCCAAAAATATCGTTGGGCCTTTGTTCGTAGGTTACCTCATTCGGACATGATGTTGTTAAAGAACTAGTGCAAACGTTTTGGCATGATAACACTAGACCATCATCGAATCAAAGAGATGTTTTAAAGTTGAGAAAAGGTGTTAGGTGGGGTGAACCCCATGTCAAGCACTTCCTTTACATGACACAAACATAACTCTATGAGAGGTTCAAGAATGAGCACACACAATTGAACTTGGGCCAAAGTTCCTTAGAAAAATGCAAACCCTGTTATGTTAGAATTTGCATTGATCATAATACATGTTGTAGATACCATGTAGAATTTGAGTACTATTATGATACATATAGACATATATTTTGTGGTTTTCATACTAACATTATGCAGGATTTCCCTTTGTTACAACCACCGAATGCATCCAGAGAATTTATACATAGCATAATGTGTTGAAGGCCTAAAGGACAAAAATATTATAAAAGATCATGTGTATATGGGACATGTTCTAGTTGCAGTGGATTTGCATTATTGAGTCGCTGCATCCACGCAACTGTGGAGCACGAATTTGGGAGGATGTCAGTAGAAATGCAGAACTTCCAGTACATAGTATATCAAGTAGATAGTTCGAAGGAAAGCAAAAAAATTGCATTGGTGAAGTCACAAGTAATCTAAGTTTGCATACTTTCATACTGTACATGTTGAATTTGTACATATATATTCAGATTGAAAATGTCACGTTGTATTAATGCCCTTGGTTTTGTGGCAATAGGTACAAATTTGCAAATTCATGAAGGAATTCTATCAAAAGACCGAGCATTACGTACAGCACGTCCATGTAGCACGATGGTAGGATGAACAGTACAGACAGTGCAAAAGCACCTTTCCCAAGGGCACAATATTGTCGGTTGTGGAATTTGCACAAAACTACACCCTACAGCCACATAATGAGATTCAAAGTCAATACTACCATTCAGACCAAGTTAGCATAATGATCTGTATCACGTACAGGCATGCACTAGAGAGCAGCAATGACATGAGGATAATTTGAAAGAGACCAACTTCTACGTCAGTGATGACAGGTGCCACGACCTGCATTATGTATAGCATTGCTTCAAAATTTTCTATGATAAGCTGAAGGAGAGAGGTATACAAATGGATTAACATTGGATATGGTCATATAGTTGTGCAGGCTAGTTTAAAAATGCACATGTTTTCTAGTGCTTCAGTATTTTGCGCAAGACTTATGATGTGTTGCACGTATGGAACTATTTTGAGACCGGGCGTGGAAAGGGAGAGCACGACGGGGCTTTAGCGTGTATCAAAACTTCCCTACGAAGGGAGGAGATGAGGTGCATGGGAGGCCCTCATATTCAGAATGCCGAATCCACAGTTCAATGGTGCAAAGAAAAAATGTCAAATCGAACCAGAGAGCAACACATACCGATAGGTAGAGGACATGTTGTCAGAAATTTCTGAGAATGTAGTTGATATAGATCGATCTCATTTTCATAGTTGTAGTACTATGCAAGGTACTCATGGATTTCATTCAGTTCGAAGCTCAAACAATCCCTTATTTGAAATATGGATGCGAAAACTTGCTTGCTTTTGTGAGTCTTGCAGTAGTTGTGAGTGGGATGAGTGCAAATAAATGGATTGGGTTGATGAATGGGATCATGTATCACTTGCAGTGGACCCACGTGCAGTTGCTGAAACAATCCAGTTAGAGGAAGGCCAATCCTCTATTTCGAATGAATATGATCATATATCTGATATTGTACAACCAGGTAAACATTTCTGCATGCATATCCCAATTCTCTCCTTTTTTTTGTAATTATCCAAGTTATCAAACCACCACTTGTTGGAATATGACCCTAAAATGCATTTTTGCAGGATACATCTACGCAATTGTCACCCTGATAGACAGTGCAATTGGGACGAATTATTGGTTGGCACGATGCATCCAGGGGAAGCAAACCCTCCTCGCATCATTAATGGAAAGTGAAGGCGTTACCTTTCCAACTGGCTCGATGGTTGTTCAGGGGGAATATCTTCTAGTGAATGGAAAGGGACCAAAGAGAAATGGCGATACATACACAGATTATAGACCAAGGTCGCGGGTGTATCACTTTACGCACTTGATCGTGGGTACAAACATCCAACTACAGACAATGTCAATGAATTCATCAAACACGGTACGCTACTTACTACCTCATGCTGAGCATGAGAGGTTGTTCGAGACAAAAAACCGAGAGGATCCAGAAGGCCTAATTGACTGAGGTACACAGTATAGCCATGTGATTGTTTATTCATGCACGATTAATGTTATTCATGTTAGATAATTTATTTGATATCGTTATCTTATATCATTTATTTGATGTCTGAGTTATGATTAAGTTATGATTTATAGATATGTGATTGTTTATTCATGCTTGATTAACCCTAGAAGCACTAATATAACCCTACAAACATAATCTAGCCCTAGAAATGCTAGAAAGCTAAACTAACCCTAGAAACACCAATCTAGCCCTCAGAAACTAATCTAGAATCCTAAAAACATAATCTAGCCCTAGAAATCCTAGAAAGCTAAACTAACCCTAGAAACACTAATCTAACCCTCAGAAACTAATCTAGAATCCTAGAAACCTAATGTAGCCCTAGTAACCTAATCTAGCTCTAGAATCCGTGACCCACCACAGGTACCCTCAATAGGGGGGTATTTGGACTCCAAGTGGGATAGGATCACTATTAGAAGGGTTTGTCATGTCACACAAGTACACCACTAGAGAACTCAACTTATAGAATCCAAGTCTACATGTCTATCTTGGAATTTCGATCCTCAAACCCTAGGTCTTACCAAGATGCCCGCAACACCCAAATATGGATATTGCCCCCATTTTCTCTACCATTCTCTCCATTTGGAGCTTTAGGAATTATTTCAATATTGGTCTAGTACTTGGATGAATATGAGGATCATTTGGGAGCTATGATTGAGTAGCACTAACATGTTCATCATTGTCACCTAATGGTTGGAAATGTTCTTGAGGGAGGCTTTAGACCTACCTCACCCATGTTAATGATTTATTTTTTGGAGGTCCCTCATCACCATCACCATCATCATCACCATCTTCATCATCACCATCTCCATCATCATCACCATCTTCGTCATCATCATCACCATCTTCATCATCATTGTCATCTATAGGTCCCTCATCACCATGTCCATCATCATCACCATGATCTTCATCACCATCACCATCACCATCATCATCATCATCACCACAAGTGCCCGGTGGATGATTTTCCAAAGTTGACCCCCGTGTGCAAAAAATGCACACTCCCTCATTGAGCAAAACCCTAGTTTCAAATATGAACGTTCAATATGACACCGGGGGTACCCCTAGCACTATCCCAGTGTCTTGAATCCAACGGAATCGATGGTTCATCGATCCGAGCCACGGTCTTCATTATATGGCTAGTTATGTCTCGCATCCAAAAGGCCTTCAGGGACACATGCTAGATACCTGAAGGGGGCATAGAACTCCAACCCTGCAACAAAACCAGGTTCTGGGGAGTCATGCAAGTGTGTCTAGGCAGGTTCTGGTTGGGAACACTAGCCACAACTGCCTGGTGGAGGATTTTCCAAAGTTGACCTCCGTGTGCGAAAATTGCACACTCCCTCATTGAGCAAAACCCTAGTTTCCAAGATGGATGTACAAGATGACATCGGGGCCATCGGACCAGAGGAGAGAGGCACCCCTAACACTATCCCGACGTCCTGAATCCAACGGATTTGATAGTTCATCGATCCGAGCCACGATATTCATTCTATGGCTCGTTCCGTCTCACATCCAAAAGGCCTTCAGGGACACCTACTGGATACCTGTCGGGGGTATAGAACTCCAACCGTGCAACAAAACCAGGTTCCGGGGAGTCATGCAAGTGTGTCTAGGTAGTTTTCAGCTAGGAACACTAGCCACAAGTTCCTGGTGGATGATTTTCCAATGTTGGCCCCCGTGTGAAAAAATTGCACACTCCCTCACTAAGCAAAACCCTAGTTTCCAAGATGGACGTACAATATGACAATGGGGCCACCATACCGGAGGGTAGGGGCACCCCTAGCACTATCCCGACATCCTGAATCCAATGGATTTGACGGTTCATAGATCCGAGCCACAGTCTTCATTCTATGGCTCATTCTGTCTCACATCCAAAAGGCCTTCAGGGACACTTGCTGGATACCTGTCGGAACCAGGGAATCCTTCGTTTTGTTCCATTAGACTTTTGTTTAGCATTTTGTGCTCTGATAAGTAGTAATTCACCTCTATCATCAAAAACTTGGGTCTATAGGTACCTTCCCTTTCATATTCCTCGTTATCCACAGCTAACACAAGTTAGAGATGCCATTCAAACCCAATTGAAAGCTAAGGAAGTGTTTTTATGTGACGTCATCTTTGGGAATAAATGTTTATGTAAACCAACAGAGGCTCGAACAATACTCCTTGCTTTTAAACACATTCTGGAGAAAGCAAGAGGACCAGTTCATCAAAGTGACTTCATTCATGTATATTCTTGTATTGTATACATAGTCTATCCTTATCTTGATAAACACGAGTTTTATAATAGCTTGAACTTTTTGGGCGTGGTTATTTCCCTGTATTCGGTTGTCTAATTGGTTGACAAGCTTTCCTGAAAATCTGTACTTTGAACTTCTTTGTTTTATTTCTGAAAATTGGAATGGATTTTCAAGTCACCTGCAAAATGCTCCTTTGTTGAAATATGTAAGTTCTTCCAACAACATAGATTTGGCTAGTGTATCAAATGTTGCCGCCCACACCAGAATTTATCTTTCATCAAAGGAGTCGCACATATTGTGGCTAACCAAATGGTCTGGGGAGCTTGGACGTGTCGCCAAATATTATTCCATGCCTAAATCTACCCAGAAGGAAATTATAAATTTAGATCCTTGAGAATTCCTGAATATACCCAGAAGGAAACTGTATGAGTGGTTGAATCGGTATCCTAAAATTACAAAGCTTTCTATCTGAAAGTTTGTTGAGGGGCTCCTGTAGTATCAGACTCAACAGACAGTAAACTTATTATCACCACTAGAATGACCCCAGGGTTCCCGACTAGAATGCCCGTAGTGCCTGAACCATGGCTCGTTTCGTGAATTCATCGATTCCGATGCGTTTCGGATGCTGGGTTTCAGCTAGGAAACCCCCCACATCATACCTTGAAGCCTTGGAAGTGGTGCCAATGGGCCATCTTTGAAGATAGGGTTTCCCTCACTGATGGCCATTCGAAATTCGCTAAAGGGGTACATTTCTCTTCCGGAGGCCACTAAGAGTGTGTGGCCACCGTGGACAGGTCCATAATTGCCACGTGGACCTGTGGGAGTCGACAAAATTGAAGTCTGCTCGCTGGTTTGGGTTTCGTGGCCCCGGAGCAAATCCCCAAAGTGTCCCTGAATGACCCTGGGGTGCCCAAATAGAATGCTCGTAGCGGCCAAACCGTGGCTCGGTTCATGAATCCGTCGATTCCAGTGGGTCCGAGAGACAGGTTTTCAGCTAGGGGACCCCCCACAGTGTGACTTCAAAACCCGGAGGCAGTGCCAATGGGCCATCTCCGGAGCTAGGGTTTTGCTCAGTGATGGCCATTCCAAATTCGCTAAAGGGGTGCATTTCTCATCCGGAGGCCCCCGGGTGTGCATGGCCACCATGGGTAGGTCCACAATGGCCTCTTGGACCTATGGGAACTGACATAATCCAATTCTGCTCACCGGTTTGGGTTTCGTGGCCCCAGAGCAAATCCCCAAAGTGTCCCTGAATAGCCCCGGGGTGCCTGACTAGAATTCCCGTAGCACCCGAACCATGGATCGGTTGGAGAATCCATTAATTCCAGTGGGTTCGAGGCACCGGGTTTCAGTTAGGGCCACCTCCACAACATTCCTTGAAGACCCGAAAGTGGTGCTAATGGGCCATCTCCGGAGCTAGGGTTTTGCGGAGTGATGGCCATTCACGGACACTTTGGGGATTTGCTTCGGGGCCACGGAACCCAAATCGTCTAGTGGACTTGGATTTTGTCAGCTCCCATAGGTCCACGTGGCCATTTTGGACCTGTTCACGATCGCCAGGCATGCCCAGGGGCCTCCGGATGAGAAATGCACTCCTTTAGCAAATTTGGAATGGCCATCACTGAGCAAAAACCTAGCTCCGGAGATGGCCCATTGGTACCACTTCTAGGTCTTCAAGGCATGTTGTGCAGGTTCCCCTAGCTAAAACCTAGTGTCCCGAACCCACTAAAATCGACGAATTCACAAACCAATCCACAGTTTGGGCGCTATGGGCACCCCGGGGCCATTCAGAGACACTTTGGGGATTTGCTCTGAGGTCACAGAACACAAACCAGCAAGCAGACTTCGATTTCATCGACTCCCACAGGTCCACGTGGCCATTGTGGACCTGTCCACAGTGGCCATGCATGCCTGGGGGCCTTTGGACAAGAAATGCACCCCTTTACCGAATTTGGAATGGCCATCACCGAGAAAAACCCTAGCTCCGGAGATGGCCCATTGGCACCGCTTCCAAGTCTTCAAGGCATGCTGTGGGAGGGCCCCTACGCGAAACCCGGCGTCCTGGACCCACCAGAATTGACAGATTCATGAACCGAGCCATGGTTCGGGCGCTACGGGCATTCTAGTCGAGCACCCCGGGGCCATTCAGGGACACTTTGGGGATTTGCTCCAGGGCCACGGAACCCAAACCGGCGAGCAGACTTGGATTTCGTCAGCTCCCACAGGTCCAAGTGGCTATTGTGGACCTGTCCACAGTTGCCACGCACCCCCGGGGCCCTTCGAATGATAAATGCACCCCTTTAGCGAATTTGGAATGGCCATAATTGAGCAAAACCCTAGCTCCAGAGATGGCCTAGTGGCACTGCTTCTGGGTCTTGAAGTCATGCTATGGGGGGTCCCCTAGCTGAAACTTGGTGTCCCAAACCCACTAGAATTGACGGATTCTCGAACTGAGCCATGGTTCGGGCACTACGAGCATTCTAGTCGGGCATCCCAGGGCGATTCAGGGACACTTTAGGGATTTCCTTCGGGGCCATGGAACCCAAACCGATGAGCGGACTTGGATTTCGTTAGCTCGCAAAGGTCCATGCCGCCATTGTGGGCCTATCCATGGTGGCCACGCATGCCCAGGGTCGTCTGGACGAGAAATGCACCCCTTTAGCGAATTTGGAATGGTCATCACTGAGCAAAACCCTCGCTCCAGATATGGCCCATTGGCACCGCTTCTAAGTTTTCAAGGCACGCTGTGGGGGGTCCCCTAGCTGAAACCCAACATCCTGAACCCATTGGAATCAATGGATTCACGAACCGAGCCATAGTTCGAGCACTATGGGCATTCTAGTCGGGCACCTTGGGGCCATTTAGGGACACTTTGGGGATTTGCTCCGGGGCCACAAAATCCAAACCGGCGAGCGTACTTGGATTTCGTCGACTCCCACAGGTCCACGTGGCCATTGTCAACCTATCCACGGTGACCACGCATGCTCGGGGGACTCCGGACGAGAAATGCACCCCTTAAGCGAGTTTGGATGGCCTTCACATTGGGGTCAACTTCGGAAAATCATCCACTGGGCATGTGTGGAGAGCTTTCCCAACTGGAACCTACCTAGACACACTTGCATGACTCCGCAGATGTCGGTTTTGTTGCACGGTTGGATTTCTATGCCCCCGGCGGGTATCCAGCAAGTGTCCCTGAAGGCCTTTTGGATGCGATATGGAACGAGCCATAGAATGAAGACCGTGGCTCAGATCGAGGAACCATTGACTCCGTTAGTTTTAGGACGCCGTGATAGTGCTAGGGGTGCCTCTCCCCTCCAGTCCAGTGGCCCCGGTGTCATCTTGTACGTCCATCTTGGAAGCTAGGGTTTTGCTTAGTGAGGGAGTGTGCAATTTTTGCACACGGGGGTCAACTTTGGAAAATCATCCACTGGGCACTTGTGGCTAGCGTTCCCAACCAGAACCTACCTAGACACACTTGCATGACTCCTCGGAACCTGGTTTTGTTGCACGGTTCGAGTTTTATGCCCCCTGTAGGTATCCAGCACGTGTCCCTAAAGTTTTTTTGGATGCGAGATGGAACGAGCCATAGAATGAAGACCGTGGCTCGGATCGATGAAACGTCAACTCTGTTGGATTTAGGACACTAGGATAGTGCTAGGGGTGCCCCTCTCCTTTGGTCCAGTGGCCCACATGTCATATTGTACATCCATATTGGAAACTACGGTTTTGCTCAGTGAGGGAATGTGTAATTTTTGCACACGGGGGTCAACTTTGGAAAATCATCCACCGGGCACTTGTGGTGATGATGATTATGGTGATGATGATGAATACGTTGATTATGATGGTGATGGTGATTGTGATGAAGATCATGGTGATGATGAAGATGGTGATGATGATGGACACGGTGATGAGGGACCTACAAATGACAGTGATGATGAAGATGGTGATGATGATGACGAAGATAGTGATGATGATGGAGATGGTGATGGTGATGGTTCCATCTCGCATCCAAAATATGGAGATGGTGATAATGAAGATGGTGATGATGATGAAGATGGTGACGTTGATGATGATGGTGATGGTGGTGAATTTGATGGTCATGGTGATGATGATGAAGATGGTGATGATGATGAAGGCATTGATGATGATGGTGATGGTGATGAAGATGATGACAATGATGATGAAGATGGTGATGATGATGGACACAGTGATGAGGGACCTACAAATGACCATGATGATGAATATGGTGATGATGATGACAATGGTGGTGAAGTTGATGGTGACGGTGATGGTGATGATGGAGATGGTGACGGTTCCGTCTCGCATCCAAAAGATGGAGATGGTGATGATGATGAATATGGTGACATTCATGATGATGGTGATGGTGGTGAGGTTGATGCAAAGGGGATTCACTCAATAAACAACTATCATAGCACGTTCGATCGTGGCATATGAAACAATACCCCTAATTTCACTAAATATTGGAAAATACCTTCAAAAATCATTTTTTTTAACCCCCTCCCAATAAGCCTTCCCAATTTTAAGAAAACCCTATTTTCACTAGATATTGTATGTATCAATTTTTTCATTAACATTTTTTATACCCCTTTATATTTCTACCTAGTATATTGATATGATACCCCTCTTATGACTCCACATGCATTCTACAATGCACCTTGCTTCTTTCGATGTATATCATGGATGCACATTACTTCACCCACAATGCAATTACTCAACCACGTATCATTATTAGTTGCAACATCTAATGGTCTAATGAAGAGATAGGAGATCACTTCTTCTACATCACTAGAGCCAATGCACATAGTACAACATTTAGATTGCATGTTGCAGTTCCCCAATCGTTGACTAAGCCTGTTGTGGGTTGGGCATCCAAGCCCTGAGGGATTTTAACAAGCTCTAGGAGGATGACTAAACCTCCCAAGGCCTGTAATAGGCATGAGTGGTTAGGTATTCAAGCCCCCAAGGCCTATCGAGGGCCTATAACAAGCCCTGGAGGGTTAGAGCCTCCCAAGGCTATTGGTAACAACTACCTGAGTGCTATTGGTAACAATTGGTTGTCAATGACAACTGTCTCTCGACTATGATCGACTGGAAACCCACTTCACCACGAAATCCTTGGCCTCAAGCATGCCTCAAGACGCGATTTCCCTATGTACTGGTAAGCCTGAGCCTTGCCTCAACCCGATTTCTCATCCGGTCATGATCCCGCCATCTTCATTTGGCAGATATTTGTCAGCCTGCCCATATAAAAAAGACCCCAAAGTATTTTTTTATTGTTCCATTAAATAAAAAAAAACTTTTGCCTCTTAATATATAAGCAATATAATTTTTTGGTGTTCATGAATATTTAATACCGCAATATGAATGAACGTGATATTATATTTCCTTCTAGTGAAACCCCCGTGGGTTGATGGTGACGGTGATGGTGATGGTTCCGTCTCGCATCCAAAATATGGATATGGTGATGATGATGAAGATGGTGACGTTGATGATGATGGTGATGGTGGTAAAGTTGATGGTGATGGTGATGGTGATGATGAAGAAGATGGTGATGATGATGGTGATGGTGATGAAGATGATGACAATGATGATGAAGATGGTGATGATGATGGACATGGTGATGAGGGACCTACAGATGACAATGATGATGAAGATGGTGATGATGATGATGATGGTGGTGAAGTTGGTGGTGATGATGGAGATGGTGATGGTTCTGTCTCACATCCAAAAGATGGAGATGGTGGTGATGATGAAGATGGAGACGTTGATGATGATGGTGATGGTGGTGAGGTTGATGGTGATGGTGATGGTGATGATGAAGATGGTGATGGTTCCATCTCGCATCCAAAATATCGAAATGGTGATGATGATGAAGATGGTGATGAGGATGAAGATGGTGATGATGATGAAGATGGTGACATTTATGATGATGGTGATGGTGTTGAAGTTGATGGTGATGGTGATGATGAAGATGGTGATGGTTCCGTCTCGCATCCAAAAGATGGATATGGTGATGATGATGAAGATGGTGATGATGATGAAGATGGTGACGTTGATGATGATGGTGATGGTGGTGAAGTTGATGGTGATGGTGATGGTGATGATGATGAATATGGTGATGATGATGAAGGCATTGATGATGATGGCGATGGTGATGATGATGGACACAGTGATGAGGGACCTACAGATGACAATGATAATGAAGACGGTGATGATTATGATGATGGTGATGATGATGAAGACTTTGATGATAATGGAGATGGTGATGTACATTACATATTAATGGTGTGGCTTTGTCTAAAGCATTGATATGAGTCATGAGTGAGGTAGGTCTAAAGGAACTTCTTTTGTGGAGTGGTGTTGCATTTTGAAGTTCCCTTGGTCATTGTGTTCTAGTTGCATTGTTGGTTTTGGCTATTTGTTCCCAACGCTACGATTTTTTTTTTCTTTAACTTCTGTGTAGAGCTCTGGGCATTTATCTAAAATTTTCCCAATCTATCTATCCAAGTTCATTCTACCTTTGTTAATGAGTTTTGACCTCAAATTTCAATCTTCTTCTATGGTCATGTATTATTTATCTCTGGGAATTTATTTATATCCAATATATTTGAATCTAAGAACCTCTCATGTGTGATTATAAAAAAATCAAGATTCCCTCAACCCCCAAACATTCCCTTTCAAAGAATTTTTTTTATCTTTGAGTGTGGTATGGATGCCAACATGAGGTTTTGTCTACTAAGGATGGATCTTGGCGTCTTGACCATGGTTGGGGTGATGACAATGAGGTTCATATGACTCCCACAAATCTTCCATGGATCATGGGGTAAAATGATCTCTCAAGTATTATTGCATGTGAACTTGAATGTACCAAGCTACAACAAATCTTTCACAGGAGTGGATTTGTCTATGTGAATAGACAAGTGAAAAGCTTTTAGCAATAAGACCTATCAATTTTAACTTGTAAGTATGGGAAATGTTCAAAATAGGATTGAGAGGCTTGATGGTGATTGTGGGCATGGTATTGGTGAGAATGATGTCATGATAGTGGAATTAAACATTAAGATGGTGACCCTAGAGCTTGGATACTAGCCTAGAAGCATGAGAGCCTAGCCTAAAAACCCTACATACACCCTAGTTTGTATTCTAAACACAATAAAACCCTATTATGTAACCGAAGATCTAGCCCTAAATTATAATACATGTAAAGATTAAATCATTATCATTGTACATATATATTCATGTGCATACATTTGAATCCAAATCACTATACACATATATGCATAGTTTCTCATCTATATAGCAAGGGTGCATACGACTAGAAAACCATTGTACCTAGCACCAGATACCTAATTTAGAAATGTAATGGTTTGAAATTGGTTGTACCATGAAGATTTTTATATGGTGGATATGCACACCTATGGAAACCTTCTCAATGGATGGACAACCTAATATTATCATAACATTAGTAAAGCTTACTCCAACATGTAGTAATGCTTACATGTTCTAGTGTTGATGGCGCACTAATGGGTGCATGCAACTTGATGAGGGTGTATTTGTGACTCCATTGATGTAAAGCACTTGTCCTAAATGTCTTTAACAAGTGTATGACTGTCCAATAGATGAATTATGATGTCCTAATACCCCTCTATCCCTTCCAAACAAAATTCGACAGCATTTGGGGTATTGTGGTAACAAGTTTGTGTGTTGAGGTGGATATAGCCTAAAACATACACCTCATAGTAGTCATTGATTGTAATGTCAACTATACATGTGTTTAAGTCAACGTGTCTACATAAAATTAGATTGCTATCACATAATGATAAATTAAGGAAGTCCTAATTGTAAATGGTAGTGGATGTGATGGTCATCAAATCAAAGGTGGCTATATTCGTGAGTGAGAATTAATGAGATAGATATACATTGTGATCAAGATTGTCCTATTTGTATGGTGACAATTGATTAAGAAATGATTCCATAACTTGGTTATTAATTTGTTGCATGATCTTAAGTGGACAAAATGGTCAAAATAAATACTAGTGATGACATTTCATTATGTAGAGTATGGAGATTTTGGATCTCATTATGTAGAGCTATTAAAAATCATGTTGGATCTCATTTTAACCTTTTGACGACAATGGAAATTTTCTATTTTTAAGTATTCCTTTCCTAGTACTCAAGTTCCCAATCTATATTTTATGTGCCATGAGGTGTAATTTGTCCATCCATTTATTCCATTTGTTTTTAGATTAATTCTCACACACGATTTTGTTTGAGTTAACCTGTGTTTACAATGTTTTCTTAACATAGATACCATTAGAAGCTTTTACATGTGGAAAGATAAACCAAGCTTAACTATGATATCCAACTTCTCTTCTAAGATCTAGGTAAAACCCAAATTTACACAACATCACATCATGATACACACAACATGAGACAACCACATTAGACAACAAGATATATAAATCACATAACTGAAAATCCATGTACATTAAGGCTACAAAACTCATCCAAACATATACAATTTTTGGTGAATAGTGGAACATGGCTCCCAATGTACGTACAATGGGAACTCGTGCCGTACACAAAATGCAACAACTCATGCCGTAGATACAAAATACATGGCAACTCATGCCGTAGATACAAAGTACATCAAAACTGGTGCACAAAAGTGCCACATTGTGGCTAATGTACATAACACGTTGTGTGTCAAGCATTGTGACCACCGCCGTCACTCCCAGGCACATATCTAAAGTAGATCTTCCTACTCTTCGAGCTACCAGTGCCTCGGGTCTTGCTCCATCTAGGAGTAGACTGTCTCTCCGGGATTTGGAACAAATGATATAAGATACCGTCATTTTCAAGCATTTGCAACATTTACCACATTTATAAAACAAATGTAGAATTCGAATCTTAAATAAATCACCTCTGACGTGAGTGGGAAATGTTGGACAGGTGTCCTATATCTGCGGAGCCTCTCAAAAATTCCAGCCTGCAACATTTACAACAATCATTTCATTGAAAAGTAATAATTGCTTAAATTATTTTTTGTTAATGAATCAAAATATTTTCATAAATTAGCTTGATTCTCACCGTGAACACCTCCAACAATGGACATGGCTGGGATTCTGGGCTAGCAGGTGGAGCAGATGGTCGGACAACCAACTCCGATGCAGTGATGGGGGGGGGCGCGGATGTAGTGGCAGCCACTACTGATCCAGATCTTGGGAGATGAGAACTGGAAGGCTTGAATGCCGAGAGAGGAGGAGATTAAACATGCAAATCTATCATAAAATCCACATGAAAACCCTAATATTACATAAGAATAAGCATGAACAAAAACACATGAAGTGAATGGGAGGTGAGGCTCAAAGAGGAGCCCCACTATAGGTGCAACCACTAGAGATACTGATGAGGATATTGGAAGAGTAGATGACACAATTGTGACAGAAAGTGGGGATGATATGGTGGGAGAAGACACAGTAGTATGGGGTGGAGGAGGACCATGTGGATTATGAACCCCTGCTAGTTGTAGGATAGAGGGTATCGAATGAAAAGGGCTAGGGGGAATGTTGAGGGATGGTGCATGGGAGGGTATTCCTACATGGAGGGAGGAGGATGGACAAATGGGAGGTTGTGGATGAAGAGGGGAAGGTGGAAGGAAGGATCGGCATGGACGAATGGGGGAGGATGGATAGACATGGGGGCATGGATAAATTGGGGAGGATGTATGGACATGAGGGGGGGCGAGTGGGGGAGGATGGATGGAGGGGGGAGTATGGCCGGAGAAGGGGGGCTGGATGGAAGGGAGGGGGTGGATGTAGGGAGGGGTCTAGATGGAAGCGAGGGAGGGGATTCATGGGAGAGGGTGGATACATAGGACTAAAATGGAGAGACGCAGCTGTTGGTGGAACCTACATATACATTTGTAATATCACAATTTAGTAAACAAACAATAAATTAAACCATAGTAAGTCATAATAAATCAAATTAAAAGCATGCTTATAACTACACATTGTAGCTGTGTATATGGTGATGTGTCAATCCTTGGTGGGGGTGGTTGATCACCATAGTCATGAAACACCTGTGGACAACAAAATGCACGCGTGTTATGAACATGTTAAATAAGTCATTATCTAGGAAATCAAGATATTCAAAAACATTGTACGAACTATCAACATGTATACCATAAACATAAATACTTGAGTAATATAAATGACATAAGTAATAAGAATATTGTGTCAGGTACTGAAAATACCTCTGTCTGGGGTGCCATAAATTTCAGTTGCAGCTGCCATTGCTACATCCAGGTTGCGAGATCCTACATTCTCCCATCTTGGTGTATCAGCTCTGAATAACTGTACATTGAAATAATAGTTTAAGTCAAACAAAAATACTTTACAAGTTATCAAGTGATGATTGAAAACACATTAAAAAAATTGCTAACATGATCCATATAACAGCCCTCGATCAGGCTAGGGAAAGTGTGCCTGTAATCGAGACAAAGATGCGGCATTGTCCCCATCGAACTGGAATGCTCAGCATGGATACCATCGGTCATGGGTCTATCCTAGCCCTGTCGTGAAGGCCCTGCACCTGGATCTCTATCAAGGTCACCCGACCCCTCCACTGTAGTCGCTATTACAAAGGAGGTGTGTTTGAGGAGTCAACGTGCAACATTCCTCATTTCCACCTCGATTTGATCAAGATTGTGGGGAAACTGAGGTGGCTGGGGAGAGGGGTTGGGGTTGCACCCGGAGTTGGTGGCTCTCTCAGTGGGTTCCTCCTAGCAGCAGGTCGATCTTGGGCAGAGCCATGCCGAACACCCTGGAACTCAGTTATGTCAAAATAGTTGACATGTAAACCGAGGCAAAACTCAACCCACAGTTGGCAAAGGAAGTACTGTGGAACCTCCCTATTATTGCAGGGAGGTTTATCGTACACTATGAACCACCTCCGCATCCAATTGTCCCTCCACAATTGGTAATGGCACCAATCCATGCCGACATGTGGCTTTGTAATGTTCAGTGGTTGGTTTGTTTTCAGATCGGTGAACATACTATATAATTGGACATTTGTAATGTTCAAATCTTTTATTGCTTCCTTGGAGATGCCCGTGGAGTAGTACTCCCACATCCTAGCTCTAAATTGAGTCATGTCAGTCAATTCCTGGTGTGCATGGATGAGGGCTCGTCAATTAAGTTCTCAATTGACGTGGAAAGAGACAATCGAGATGGTTCCCCCGAGTTTCTAAGTTCACGAGTGTGCACTCGCATTTCATTTACATAATGGTTCAGGCCATCTTGTTCAAAATTGGGCTGGGGGTTTTGGTTTTGTTCGGCATTTGGATTGTGTTCACGGTTTTCTTCGGCACTGGGTCCAAGGTTTCTTTTTTCTTGTGTTCCACCGGACTCGGGGTTAACATCTTGTTCACTCATTGTCTCAGTTTATAATCTGTAATAGAAAATTGGTTCGTTGTTTTAGAAATTTGGGAATTATTTACAATTAAATAAACAAAAAAATAAAAAAATTGACACAAATAATGAATAAAATGAAAAAAAAACGTGATATTTACCTATTAATCGAAGTGTTGATGGGTTTGTGGGTGTTGTTGTGTGGTTTTGGAGTCGATTTGGCCTCCTTTGGTGGTTGAATCGACGCGCACGCGGAGGAGGAGGATACGTTCGTCCAAATGGAACAATGGGGAACTTGTACTCTGTTTTTTTTTTTAACAGAGGCACGTGTGCGCCACCATTGCGCACACACACCTCGGTTTGGTACCGAACCTAGCGACGCGTGTGTTCTTTGTAATGTCCCCTCTATCATACCAGCGTGATAGAGAGGATCATTGTGCTCAATCCGGGCAGTTAGCCCTATATTCATTAAAATCAAACTCATTGATACAGAGACATGTATATGTGCATGCTATAGAACACAACAGAGATTAAATGAATGATGCTGATATCTAACATACATTCAAAATTCCTGTGACAGTCATTAAATAAATACCATTGCCGAATTATAAAGGGCATATGGAAATGCATAATCCTTGAATACACAGCGGAAGTAAATTCATTAGCACATCCATAATCCATTCCAGCTATTCATCAAAGGAACTATTGCAAAGTTACAAACACAAGAGAATACTTATCTTAATGAAGTAGTCCCAAACAACTAGCTATGCTTCTGCAACATTCCACCCAACCGTAGGCCAGTGTGCTCCTCAATCTCCCAGCACCACTGCCACCCCCCGAGCTGGGCATGATCTCCACAAGGAAAAAGGGGAAAACAGGCTCTCACATAGCCAAAGATATGCCAGAATCAGCCAAGCCAACCAGCAGTTGGGTTTCTCAGGCTGCTAAGAGATGGGAAGAGGTGGATTACTAGGTTAGTGGCTCAATCATGGAGCTATGGATACTTCATTGGGCTCATCAAGCCAAATTTGTCCTCTTCCACTCTTGAGGCTCCTGCTCACAGGTTCAAATCCAAAATGGGATACACTTAACAACAAAACCACAATTACTGGGCATGAGGAAAACGCTTTCCACAGTGGAATGCCTGAGATTGGGGTTTCAACTCACTCAGAAAAACGTAGGAACACACAAAAACGAAATGGGAAGATGGGGAACAACCCTGGGAAGCCAATCCGTTTTTAGAAAAACGTCCTTGGACATTCGGGGGCAAAAACGACCTCCATACAGTCCCCAAATCGTGGCCCTTCTCTCCCAGGCTACTGTATATGCAAAAACGAACTCCCAGGCATGGAAAAATGCAGGATTTGGATGAAAGACATGCAGGGAAAGGCCCAGCTAACTCCAACTGCGTGAGTGAGTGAAGACTGCCCAATCCCAATGGCTTTGGGCACCATTTCGTGGGTGTTTTCTTGCTCAACAAGCAAAAACACGAATTTCCAGGTTGATGGCTTGCCCATGCACGAAAATGGCTTGCCCATACTTCTTCATTTCCAAGGCATTAATTGCCTTAACCAATTTCTTGGAAGAATTAAATGATTGGGTACATGAGACAAAATGGGTAGTTGGTGGTTTATGGGTTTCCCCATTGACACATGGATTAATACCATGGCTCAAGGGTTTGGCTATTTTTCCCTCCCTATTCCTTGTAAAGATCATGCCCCATCTCTTTGTTGCATTGCGTAGCTGGTTGTGGGTTTTTATTGAAATGGCTGGTTGTGGGTTTTTATTGAAATGGCATATTTACATGATGTCTGATTTTTACATTGTGCACAGCTAGCACAAGAACTCTATGCATCTATTCTAATTGCCGATACATAGAACATTAAATCAATGGCGGGGCCTTGGCCTTGAGCTCCTCACCATGACTAAATAACAATATTTGCATCATTTACAATATTAATGCAATAGGGTCAAGCTGGGGGACATTACATTCTTCCTTAGGTGCATACGTGCCATTTTTTTTTCCGCTAGCGCACCCCTATTGCAATGAAAATAGGAACCATCTTTATGCGCCCGCCCTATAATAAGAAAAGAGTTAACATGAAGAAAGAAAATGGTTCATGTATAGGATGAAGAAGATTCAAAATGGTCTTTAAGTTTTTTTTACTACGTTCTATCATGAATTTAGATTTAGTACATAATTTTAAAATAAAATTTTGTTATTTTACATTAAAAATTTAGTTTTAGTATATAGTTTTACTATATTTAGCAAAGTTCCTCTATGTCTTATATCTTATATTAAGGTTTTATAAAGTTTTTTGATAAATCTAAATTTTTATATGTTATCTATAGTTTTATGGTTTAGAGTATGGAGAGTCATGTTTTATTTGTTATTTAAAAAAAAAAGAAAATTAATAAAGATTAAAAGAAAATTCAATAAAAAATTAAAAAAATTGAAAATTCTTAATGATTTAGAATTATATGTTTTAGTTTACTTCATATTTTATGAAATATGAAAAATAAATTTTATGAATTATTTTAAAAAACATTTTTATAATAAAAATTTATTTAAAAATTGCAAATATCTCTCATCAATTAATAAATTGATAAAATTGTAATTTCAATAATATTAGAAGTACCCTCTCCACTATGGGGTTATCCATCATAATTAGCATTGCCCACTAATTTATTTATTTTCAAAAATTCGAAGGAACGTTCACCTAAAATACAATGACTGGCTTAGTGATTTGCACACAAATTGGGTCATTCATGTCTTTTACTTTATGTGCGTTTTGCAAGCTCTCATCTTAGTGATTATTTGAACCAAATAAATAATTGTTTACTGTATTATTTATTATTGTTAAAAAAAATTATAGCGATTTAGTATTTTATTTATGTTTATTGTATCAAATTAACATTTATTTGTTATTGTCCAATTTTTTAACACAGAAAAAGCAAAATCTCTTAATATTAAAAAGAAAAATATTATATTCCTAAATAGTTTTCAGTATTTCCATAATCTGCCTTTTAGCATTTATTTGTGTTATTGTCCCTAAATAGTTTTCAGTATTTCCATAATCTGCCTTCTAGCATTTATTTGTGTTATTGTCCCTTATATGTCTTGTATCATTTTTATTATGATGTTGTATCTGTATTGATATTGGTAAATTTGATTATTTATTGTGTATTTTGTTTAACATCTTTTTATAGTTTCCTTTGCATTGTTTTCTTTTCATTTTATGTCATTATAATTTTTTATTAAATCATTTTAATGTCATATTGGTGATTTTATTATTTGTAATATTTTATTTATATTTTTGTGAATGTGTATTGTTTTTATTTTATTTTATTTTATTTATTATAGTGTTTTATTTGTTTTATTGAATCATTTTAATGTCATATTGGTGATTTTATTATTTATAATAATTTTTTTTTAATATAATTATCACCTTTTTCAAATTTGATAATAAAAATTTAAAGGAAATTAACATTATATTTGGTTGTTGATGATAATATCAAGATTACAAACACAATTTACATTTATGAGTTTATATATAAGTTGAAGAATATTAATATTTTATGAAGAATATTATTATATAAGAAAAAACACCTTAAGCGAATTAAGGAAAATGCCATAAATGTAAATGTGAGATCTTTCATTCTTTATAAGTGAATTTACATGAAAATTTCTTAAGATTATTTCTTTACATAATGTACTCTATGAATTCTTGTCTAAATGTATTCATTATATTGCACTTTAACATAAAAGAAGCATGGGCTATAATTTAATTTCACTTTTCCACTATTTATCAACATTATCATTCTACTGACACATATATTTTAGTACACAACACCAAAAGCATTATTGTCAATGTTATTTGTATTGGCATATCCATTTATAAGGGTATTTATAGTGTTTTCTCTTACTTTATGTAGACAAATATACTATCTAGTCATTGGATCAATATTATATAAGTTATTTGTACATTAATTTTCTCAACCATTTCTTGTCTTTGTTAAAATTGTTGTTTATTCATTCAATATTGATTATACATTAATTTATGAATTAATAGATTCAAAAGTCATTTCCTTCTCTTTGTTAAAAATGTTGTTTATTCATTCAATATTGATTACACATCAATTTATGAATTAATGGATTCAAAATTCATTTGATTGAGATTCTACAATGCAATATGACTAAATAAATTTCTTTCTAATTCACATCATTTATAAAAGTAGTGAAATTTTGTAAAAAAACAAAAATAATGATGATATGTAGAATTCACCTGAGCCATAATGTGTGAATATCTTCCCTCCTAGCAAATGGTTGATGATACAAGCATGTATATGAAAACTCTTACAACCAGTCCTCCTACCACCCTTGATGATTAACATATTGAGAGCTTATTTTTCTTTACATTATACATGGTAATACCTTGCCTTACATTATGCATGGTAATACCTTAATATGTATGAAGAATAATTGTATTGACCCTTCCACAAAAAAAAATGCACCTACTATCTTTGAACAACATAACCATCTAGATCCACTTTAGCGTTTTCTCTATATAACATTGAAAGCATGCTTATTATAATTATAATTTTCATACATGAAAATAATTTAGTTTTTCAATTAAATAATTTGATTTCATACTTTCTTGTATAACAATCAACATAGATTCATCTTAACTTCATATCTATCAAATATTGAGAGGGATTAAATTATTTTGAAGGGAAACTTTTCCTCAAGTTTTGCACTCAAAAAAAAGTTGTCACATAATAAATTTGATCATTCTCCATGCTTGATAGATCAACAATTAAGTATGCATTAATATCTTATATTATAATGTTCCTTTTTATAAATATTTTTCTCATGAAAATAAATTATAATTTTATTAAGATAAACAAAATTACATTCCTTATATAATAAATAACATTCCAGAAAAATATTTTAGTAATTTTTGTTACATTAATCTCTATATAAAAGGTGTAAAAAAGGTGTATGCTTGTATCATCAAATGTATATCTCCAAAAAGACACATTTACAACAATGTATATCTTCAAAAAGACATATTTACAACAACTTAATCTGAAAGGAGATAAAAAAGAAATGTTCCAGTTAGCATAGCAACCTAATTAATAGTTTATGAATAAAATCCTCTCATTACAATCTTCAAAATCATAGTATGAAAGTTAACAAAACCACCT
Organism: Larix kaempferi; assembly: GCA_027924585.1. Classification (NCBI taxonomy): domain Eukaryota; kingdom Viridiplantae; phylum Streptophyta; class Pinopsida; order Pinales; family Pinaceae; genus Larix; species Larix kaempferi. The sequence goes on from BSBM01001073.1 coordinate 6,931,753, forward strand.
AAGTAAAATAATGATGTTCATATTCATATCCATGCCACTCTCCATATTTTTGAATAATCCCTTTCACATATAAGAAAATAATGTACCTTCCTTACATAATACATAATAATGAAACTTTTTATTTTTTTATTATTATGATAAATTATATTTTTCAATTTTCTAAATATTATTTTCAATTTAATTTATAAATATTATTTTGTTTTTAAATGAATTAGCCATACCATATCAAATTTATTAGGAACCAAAAGCTAAATTTATAGATAAAAGTATAAAGATTATGATTTGGACAAAATAAGTAGTTATTAATTGTTTTTTTTTCTTTTCCTATGAAACAAATAATATGATATGGTTCTGAAAATAAAATTATATGACCAAAAGTTTTAGTTTAGCAAACTTTGGATCACTTTTTATTATGTTTGTTTTGTTTTTCAATAAAATAAATTATAATTTAATTAATATTGTTTTCTAAAATATAATATAGAATTTTTAACTAATTGTATTTATGTGACTTTGGGATTTTTTTGAAATATAATATAGTTTTTTTATGAAGACTACACATGTTAATTTTTTGGGATTCAAACTTCTTATTCTCTAGCTATGTTTCAATTTTTTCAATACGTGATTGAAATAAGTCCCTTTTTTCCACATTATCCTCTTTTTGAGTAGAAAAATGTGTAGGAAAGCTAAGTCTTATCTCATTCAATAGTACCTTCAAATATTGAATATCTTCTTTATAACTAGCCATCTCGTTGGTCATCTTTAGTAGATCCTCTTTTATATCCATTCCCTTGGGATCCTTTTTACTAGCCATATTATTTTCCAATTTAACTAAATCAACCATTTCCACAGTCCCTTTAAATATATCTTCCAACTTGGACACCCTAAAAGATGTCTCCACTTTCATTATAGGTCAAGGATGAATCCTTTGGTAGTTTGATTGGAGTGTGATTTTTTCCACTACCTTTTGGTGGAATTTTGAACAATATAAATAGATATCACACCTTTGGTTCACCTTAAATAGATCCTTCTACTAAAATTTATTCAAATTTAAAATTGCGTACCTTTTTCGAACCTTGACTTGAAGACCGATTTTCTAGCTGACCTTTCAACTGAGGTAACCCCGAAATTTAGGCTCATGTAAGTCTAAAATATTAGCATATGGCATCTTGATATGTCTTCTTTCCAATGTCACAAGTTTCATTGAATTTGGTTGTGCCAAAAAAAAGTTGTGAGAAATTTTCAAACACTTGTTATTTTCGGCCTTTTCAGAAGAGCGAGTGTATAGCCTACCACGTGTCCAATATTTTGGTTCTGCTTCTGAAAAGGCTAACCAATATATTGTTTTCTGTATTATTTCTAATTCAATAGGTCTCACTCAATTTGTATCTTTCATGCTCTAGATATAACCGTTTTTCCCATAATACCTGTTTTAGACTAGTTTTTGGACTAACCATAAACTATAAATTCCCCTGGGTATAAATTCAAACTTGTAATTTGTGAGGATCCGAAAATCATACCATAGATAGCTCGATCTATTATCTATCTTCCTGTCAATTTTTGTTGTAATAAACATCCTAGAGAAAAGATATAGAAAAAATTCCAAGATGACTTGTTTTGGAAGCATGCAAGAGTATAATACCAAATGTTATGCAACAAATTCCCCAAAAGAGCATGAAAAGAGAATAAATAGACCATAAAGTGTAATCCATGCCTTAATTAATGAATAAAAGAGATGAATATCAATACTTTTTTAGGGGGAAACCTCCTTATACAATGTACTAAGTACACAATACAAGACAAGTTGAGATGTTTAAATGAAAAAGGTATCCTTCCTATATATAGGAGACAAAGAGGTAAAATTATAAATAATGGACCCATGCCAACATAACTATATAATAATACTAATGACAATTACCACTAATAGACCCAAGCCGACATTAACAATATGTAATGAGCCACAATATAGGGGGGTAATGTGCCAACATTTAGTGTTTAACACTTAAAATATGGTGCTAAGGGGAAATGTGTCCCTATATTTTCTATATTGTTGATCATGTCATCATGCTACATGCACATGTTGAACATACTGCTCGATTTTTTGTGAAATTCCTTCATGAAATCACATATTCATACATGGTTTCATGAAAACAATCCAATTATTACAATGTGACCTTTAAAAGATATATATGTTGAAATTGAATGTACAATATGAAAGTATGCATTATTCACTTACTTGTGACTTCACCAATGCAATCTTTTTTCTTTCCTTCACACTATCTACTTGATATGTTACAAATTTGAAGCTCTACATTTCATGAATGCAATGGATCAATAATGCAAATCCACTACACCTGGAAAATGTCCCATATAGACATGATTTTTCATAATATTTTTTTCCTTTAGGTGGTAGTATGGATGAGCATTCCTACACAATATTAGTATGCAACTCACAAAGGATATGTTTATATGTGTCATAATAATATTCAAATTCTACATGGTATCTATAGCAACATGTGTTGTGGTCAGTGCATATTCTAGTGTACCAAGTCTTGCACTTCTCAAAGGACCTTTGGCCTATGTTCAATTGTGTGTGCTCAGTCTTGAATCTCTCATAGAATTTCATTTGTGTCATGTCAAGGAAGTGTTTGATGTGGGGTTCACGTTCATTAGTACTTTTTTCTCAAATTTAGCACATCTCTTTGATTGGATGAAGGTCTAGTATTTTCACGACAAAACTTTTGTACTATTTCTTTAACAACATCAATTAGCTTCCTGTATGAATGAGGAAACCTACTAAAAAAGGACCAACAATATTTTTGACCTGGGGTGTCAAGTTTTTCTCTAATATCATAATACTTTTAAAGAGTCTTTCTATCTACTGTAAATATGTGACATGTGTGTGACAGCAAGTGACGATGCCTTGTGGATTTATTTACAATTGATTATGATAATACACGATGAGCCACTTGAATATATTTTTTATAAGACGTCTTTCCAATCAAATTAAATGTAACTTAAATATTTCTAACAACATGAATAGTAGCCTATGAAATTATAACTATATTTATGCCTAAAATTATTCTAAGAACAATTAAATAATGTGATTTTTAACAAATCCAAGAATAATTGAAATTTGGATGTATCACTCTTGGATTCAAAAAATTCTTTGATGATTTTTCTAGATCGCCAATCAATAGTTCATTTTGGTAACTTACCTCCAAATTATGCAAGGGACTTTCATCCACATGAATACATCTAGGATTTATTTCTCGTGCACTAGACAATTGAGCTAAGGGAGGTGGACAAGAAGTATGAGTCCAATCATCGATTTGTTGTGGCACTTTGTTCATAGGTTGGTCCAGAATGGGAGTGATTTTGACTTGTGTGGTCTTCTCAGGGAGATTGCAAATTAATAACTCCTTGAACATCCAACTGTACATACTCATCATCTACCAATAGTTGAATGTCTTGAAGCACTAGATCATTGCTTGTTGATGGAATATTGGTCGAAGGTTGACTTCATGTTGGAATTTGAGTGGGATCCCTTGGATGCATCCACTTCACTTGTGGTGTTCAACTAGAGTTCATTGTGTCATGCATTGCGCTAGGATCTGAGGCAGTGATAGGTGGATGTCTATTCCATTTTCCATGCCCAACCTCGGGTTTTCTCTTAGATCATGGAACTTTTCAAGGGGAAAATCCTTCCTTTTGGATTTTTTTTATCTATTATGTTTGTTTCCCATATCCAAAAAATTATTCAACAAAACAAGATTATCACCCCTACAAAATAAATGACAAAAAAGGTATTAATTTTCAATTATGAAGTGAGGATCATTACATACAATTTCAAGCAAAAAATTAAATAGGATCAGTCCATATGAAGACTACATATTTTGATCTCATCCTAGCTGGAGCTAACTACCTAAATTTATGCTAAATTTAGAATGCATAGCTAAACTTTCTTTGTCATCATCTCATTTTTGGTTTCATCATCTAACAATGACCAATATTGTATTCCCAAAATTTTCATTTCCTTCATGCCATTTTTTATTGAGTTTCTGTGTGATGGTTGTATTAGTCATAGTAGACCTAATAATCATGTGTTTTGAATCACATAATAATCACTTAATGATAGTGGTATATATGTGGATGAAAACTCCACAAATGAGAAGGTAAAAGTTGCTAAAGTAATTGGGGCATGACCCACAAATATGCCTAATGAACATGATGAATGATCAGAAGACACCAATTCAATAATGGAAGAATTATAGTAAATGGATTTCACCCTTTCACTTAAATTATTGGGAGGTGGCACATATTCTATAGGTTGAACTTGTGATGTAGAAAATGGATGGAAAGCTTCTATAAGTGTTGTTCTAAACTCGGGGAATTCAAAAAAATGATATAAATGATGGGAAAACTTGTCACATAACATGCATGGATGATTCATTCACAATGATTTGTTAGTATTCTATGGATATATTGGGATAGTAACATTAATGGAGGGATAGATGGATCAATAAGAGATTGCATTGTCTTCTAATATGTTATTATAGTAATCATTTAATTCATTGTGTTTGTATTATACAACATGTCATAAAAGAGGGAAGTAGGGGGATGTAGTGGTAACTCAAGATTATATTTAAGGAGTCACAAGAAAATGCCTTGATATAGACAAGACAAAGTATATTTGGAAACATAATAAAAAAACCCAAAACATAACCTCACCCCTCATGACACTGCATCCTATGAGAATCTTCTTACCTACAAATACATGCAATATCACCCCTAGAACCTCCAAGTAAGATTGAAAACTATACCATGCAATCAATTCCCACACTACAATTTTATTGGGTTATATCTTAGGCGTGGTGGTCTAAGTAGTCATTGGTAGATCCAAAGAGTTAGTTCCCATAGCATTCTTATTCTCCCCCTATCACTTTCTTACCTTTTTTAATCAAAGTTGAATGATTAGGTGCTTGAATAGGATATGAGTAAGGTATTAGAATAATGTGGTAATACATATAAGTCTCAAATTTACCACCATAGAAGTTCCAAATACACCATGAAGAGGAAATAGAAATAGGTTTGTGTAAAAGGTGAATTAACCTAGGAATTTCTTGCTACTAGAAGAACAACATTTTATGTCTTCTACTGAGAATATAACTCTATATAATTTAAGGTGCACATATAGGATGTTCCTAGAAAATGTTCAATAAAAGGAGGGCCCTTGGTAAAGGACACCCATATGCATCCTTGTTTTTTTTTTGTGATTTTGGGGAATACTATTGTGGTCTCTAGCAGATCAATATCATCATTAAAGTTGGGTAGTTCTTATTTCTTATCATCTTAATTCTCAATTGTGAGGATACTGCTTCTACAATGATTTTGATCCTCCTCATTTAGTAAATTAATAATGGGTGATTCCATGAAGATGGGTAAGTCTTTTCTCCCAAATATGGCGATGAAAAATGGAAATTTTACCCATATATTAAAATAATATTTTCCATATGAATTCCAACATGCGGTTAAAAAACAAAATGTAGTGAATTATGTTGACTTTCCAATGATTTTTTTATTTTAAATATACCAATGTCATTTATCATGTCAAATTTTCATTTAATGAAACGTGTGTCCTTAAAAATTTGAAGAGCAATTAACAAGTGGCTCATGTGTGTGCAAAATAATATAATGTTAAAGTAACAATTTAAAAAAATGAAATATGTGAACATGATCTAGACATAATGCACTAGTGCATACATATTTTTCTTTTAATTTTCCTCAAAAAATTATAATTATAATTATTTTTTGAAACTGACTAGTAATATTTTAGTCGCATTTTGCACACATGTGCATGTGTGCGCAAAATATTTTGATTGTTTACATGATTTCCAAAACTAAAAATACCACTTTGAAGAGGAAGCACTAATGTCGTGCTTCTTTATTTTTTCAAATTTTTTGGATGTGTATTTTGAATGTTGTTGATTTATCTTTAAGCTCATTCGAAGTTGTCGATAGGGTTTTTTAGGGTAAGATTTAGCAGAATTTTTTTTAAAAAATGACATACGAAGATAAAAAATCACAAATTATATGTATATGGATAAAGGATTAATTGACGAATCCAACAGTATCAATTCCGCCCATTAATTTCCTTTTAATGACATAGTTTAAGCCTATGAAAGGCAGACCAAAAAAAAATTATGTAGTGAAAAGGGCTTTTGGCCTATTTTTAGGCCCTCGATTGAGGTATTTGGTCGATCGAGGTTTTTAAAAAACCTCAATCGATGGCTAAAAATAACCTTGATCGAGTGTTTGAGAGAGACCTCAATCGAGGTCATGTAAATCCCTTGATTGAGGTTCATTGCTGCCAGGAACCCTTGATCGAGGTTCATTGTTGACACGAATTTGTGTCGCAAACCCTCGATCGAGGTATTTTAAAACCCTCAATCAAGGTTTTAATAGCTCGATTGAGGGCTTTAAAATAACTCGATCGAGGGTTCGCGGCACAAGTTTTTTCCACTGTGCTTGCCAAAAATCGTGAACCACCTTCATGGATTGACCTTGTAGCATTCCTCAAAATGTTTATCTAAGTTAAATATATCCCTTCCAAAGAAACCTTGGCTTAACTTAAATAACTAGAAGTAATATTTTCCACAAAAAGAAAGACATAGTTGCCACTAGCCCGAACAAATTTCAAGTAATTTTTAGGAAGCATAATGTGTTTTGGATATCAATGAAATTGTTGATATGAAAACTCTAGAAATAGAGTAGAAGGCCACTAATGGTAGTGACATTATTGGTGATATTGTCCTCATCATAAGATACTAGTAAAATAGTCATATGTGGCATAGTTAATAAATTAGGTGGCATTGGCACATCAATATATGCTAGTGGTATAAAAAGATATGAAACCAAGAGGCTCATAACAACTTGTGACATTTATAAATCCTTTATTGAAACATATTGAATTTTGGTATTTGTGAGGACAAACGTTTTGCAATGATATTGCCTATGTATCCTTGTAAAAAAATGACATGATTCTTCATTAATCAATGCCTCCGTACTACATATTATTCTATCATGTGTCAAAGAAGTGGCTCTGGATCAAGGTTAAATAACACCCATAAAGAAATAATTGCGAGAGGATTTCATTATGGTGTTTTTGTGGGCACTACTCTCATAGACATGTAGGTGAAATGAGCAATCCAATAGTAGTCATATGATTTTTTTCTAAAAATGAATTCTCAAGCTATGGAATCATAGAATGCAATGATTGTAGGGTCCACACATAATGAACACTTTGATCAGGTCCTGAATCTCTTTCAGAAAATGCAACTAGTCTATGTAGTAAGAAACTCCATAAGCTTTTCTAATGAGCTACTTGCATTTGCTAGCTTGATAACTCTACAATAGGGTATGGTGATCCATGAAGAAATAGTTAGAGGTGGATTCCAATATAATGTTTTTATACGGATTTTTTCGTTGTAGTCATGTATACAAAATATGGCAGTGTAGAGAAGGCATGCATCATATTTGACAAATTACATCTCTTAAATACAATATCATGTATAGTTATGATTACATGATATGCAAAAAATGGGCATGATTTGGAGTCTCTCAAGGTTTTTCAAAATTTGCAAGTTGTTGGTGTGAATTCATACTTAAATATGTTTTCTATTTTCCTCCTTACTTGTGTTAGCATTGCATATTTAGAACAAGTTCTGGAGACCTATGGAGAAACAATTATAGTTGATTTCAGATTGATTTCCTTGTGGGGTGTGCCCTTGTAGATGTGTATGAAAAATGTTGAAACATAAACAAGGCACATGCTTTGCGATAGAATGAATTCATGAAATGACATCTCCTGTACACCCATGATTATAGAATATATGATGCATGTTTTTGGTAGGGAATCCCTCAAACTCTTTAAATAAATGTAACACTCTAACATAAACCCATACGATGTCAAATTACTTTGGGATCTAACTGCATTTTTTCATGTAGCTCTAGTAGATGGGGGTCCAATATGCCATTAAGTTCAACACCAAAGGATCTTGTTGGTTACCATCATAAAAGAAAAATAGCTAGGAAACTAGTCTGAAAGAAAAGAAAAATAGTATGTGTTCTAATTTAACAATTATAGATAATACCATCACTAGTATGAATTGTCCTAATATCCATATCATTTTCAATGAAATATTCCAAAGACAATGATTACAGAAAAATATAGAAAACTACAATATGCCATACTTGTAGAGCAAGGGATGTTGGTTTCAAAAGTTGTACAACATCACGTTGATCATTAAGTTTTGTAAGTTGTATAGTGACCTAGTCAAACATGTCTTTATGACCATTTGTGCCAAGCATGACACCCCCCAAGGATGAAGCTATATATGGGACCTTCCATACACCATGTAAATATATATTATATATGTTCACTTGAATATACTCATGTCCATAAGACAACATGTTACTTTAAATAGAATACCATTTTATCAAGTTGCACTGATGCTTCTTATGCTTACAGCTTAGGAAGTAGAAGTGTTGTATATCCTGCACCAAATACGAGTAATAATGGGAAATCAAGATAATAACAAGAATTGGAAAATCTCAAAAACTAGCATCCCATTTACAAGAAGTGGTGGCATCTTGAACTTACCCTTACTTGTGCTTTTGTTAAACCTAGATATTTATAGTTGGAATCCTCTCCAGATTCTCTATTTGGATGTCAAGACCTCATGCAGGGTCCCTCACAACTACATCATAATACAAATATTATTAGTACCATGAAAATTTATGATAAGAGATAGAACAAATATTCCAAAACTGTAAAGACTACACTATTTTGATAACAAACTTGTGAATTAAAAAACATCACCAATTCATTTATTTCCTTATCTTGTAGAAATAATTAAATGAAATCTAACATATGTAATAAATTTTGTTCATCCTAGTTCCATTATAAATAAGAAATGCAAAGATTACATTCTAGCGTTTTAATACAACAGGTATAGTAAGGTGCTCACTCAATGAATTTTCCAGAAATGTACCATAACTAGAACTAAAACCCTCCCAAATCCTAGAATTACACAATTTTACATTTGGCATAAATTGCGCAAGGAGCCATGCCTCATGTGAACTTCCTAATCTCTTGAATACAAGTGATTTAGACTATGAGCACACTAAAATCTCTTGTTATTGGTTTGCATATTCTCTCTAGCACACTTATGGATTCTCCCTCTAGTGCACTCATAAATCATCTCTAATAAACTTCTTAGGTTGTAATGTTTTGATACCCTAACATTGTTTTTCTCCTTGTTTATTACAAGAATTAGGGTTTGTTGGTTGGTTCAACTTCATCCTTGCGGTCTCTTACTAACCTCAACATGGTATACAAGAGAGTGTGGGAATTTCTTACTCATTTCTCTATTGGTTTATGCCCACAACTAGGGTTTATGTCCTAGCTGCAACCCTAGATTTTATTGACCTACTATTGTGTTGATTCAATGGACATTGATAAAATTATGTTATCAATGTTATCTTTTTTCATCCATAGCTATATGCCCATGGTTTATTGTTAAACATTGAATTGATTAGTGATATTCTTGTTCAATTATGCCTATAAATAGGATTGTGTAACTTGATTTCAATGACTTTTATCTTACAATATCGCTATGTAAGAATTGCTTTCTTATTTTTTTTTTTGATGCTTAATTTCATTTGATTTTACCCTTGCTAAAACTATTGTAAGTATTCCATGTCTCGATTTCCTTACCTATTTGATTTTGAACCTGATATTACCTTAAGCCATTTGCGAGTTCATTACATCATTTGTATCTTGAAGATGCATTTGTCTTGAGTCTTTGTACTTGTATTTATGCAAGGAAGGAAGGAACTAGGGTTTTGGGGGGGGGATTAGAGGATACTTGAAGTGTTAATGTTTGAGTCCTTTTGTGAGATGGACGTAGATCCTAGGGAATGCGACAAAGAAACCCTAGAAGATACTTGGAGCTCTTTGCTTAGAGAGATTGTGTGAGGCATGCTTAGTGAAATAACAAAATTGGACTTGATGGTGTTGGTGCTAGCTTGTTGTAGAGCCTTTGGTGTGGCTAGAGAGTATGGTGGGTAGTCAGAGATGTAGACCACCAAGGAAGGTTGCAAGTTGACAGGAGCTCTAACACTATCAAGAATATACAAGGACATTCTGACAATTGTGGGGCAAGAGATAAGATGTGCATAGATCTGTAGGATCCACTATGTATTGAAAATGAAAATGGATCTTGAACATAAATAGGTTAATGGAACTTGATTTCAACAACTTCTATGTGATAATATCACTATGTAAGAATTGCTTGCTTATGTTTATATAGTTGGTGCTTACTTTAATTTGATTTTACTTTTTGTCAAACTATCATAAGTAAGTGAGAAAGGAATAATTCCTTACCTTGTGAGAGGCTTGGAAAGTAGGATAAGATACTTTATTTTCATAACAAGCCCCAATAAATTGTCAAAATTTAGATGACACATGAGTGGGTTGTAGAAAGGCACTAGCGTAGCCATTCATTAAGCTCCTCTTTGTTTCGAGAATAATTTAATATTCTCTACTGAACATGTCCAACCATGTGAATGTGGAAGCTCTTATGGCCCCTCCCCTCCTTGCATCATTCTCAATTCCCCATACCCAATGCATGTACATGAAAAAAAATTACGTGCAAACATGCATATTTCATAATAAACAAGCATTTACCATTCATTCAATAAAAGATAACATTCATTAAACCATTCATTCATTCAGTCAACAAATTCATTCAATAAAAGCTAACATTCATTAAACTATTCATTCATTTAGTAGGCAAAAATCATGCATGACATTATATTATTAAAAAAATAACACAATATTTCTTCAATCACTTCTTTCTAATTTTTTTTCTCTTTACAAAATCAACAAGAAGCTCATCTTCTGGAACTTTTTGTTTAGTTCTTGGTGCTTCATCAACTTGTCATGATGTCTTCCTAGTAGAGTACTCGCGGCATGGATTTTGCAGCAAGGGGTCTAGATTTGTTGTAATAATGTGAAAATGCTACATTGATATATTATGTTATTATAATGACAAGTATTTCATTTAAAAAAAACATTACAAAGGTTTTTTTTTACCTATTGTGACCACATCATGTTCTTCATATTTCTGTCTAGGCTCAACCTATACAATGTGACCCTCTACATGCTCTATAGTTGAAACATGGAGAAGCACAATTAATATTCACCATATGCAATGCTATATATAAAATTGTAGCATATGAATAAATTCATTACCGAGATTCAAAGAATGATCTTCGATTGGTTGTTTTCCATCCTAGACATCAAGGGGATTATTGCTTTCCTGCTCAAAACATGTTAAATTTTCAGAATTTACTTCAATCTAATCTAGGATCTTAACTGAGAGAACAACATGTACAACAAATCTATAGCATATCAATCATGGACACAACAATGCAAGCACACAAGAGACACATTTACTTGGGGAAAACCATAAAGGTGAAAAACCCCAATAACTTCCTCAGAGATAGATAGAGCAATGATACAACCAGAAATCAAGAGATGGTCTTCTACTAGAAGGAGAGCCTCGTCCTCCACAAGTGCTCCACTCTCCCAAGTGTGAGTGAGATAATAGAATGTGTAAAATGAGAGAGACACACTCTCTATTTATACACTAACTTGACTTGACCTTTACTCAACTAGGTCGGCCTCAACTTAACCACTTAACATAATGCTGACTGGGCCGACCCCTACTAGGGTGGTCTAATAACCCTTTGACCCACATGGCCGACCCCCAATAGGGTGGTCTAATAACCCTTTGACCCACATGACTTATACAGGGCCGACCCCAACAAGGTGGTTTAATAACCCATCAATTATAAGTGATGACACTTACAATATAAATGACGACACTTCCGTATAGAGGAATAATAACATCTCTATAGGAATACAATATGCATATATGTGAAATACATTCCGAATTTACATATACATCAACAAAACAGAGTCAATATTTTATGTCAATTATTTATAATGAATAGATTGCACAAGTAATAAATCTTCATTAAACTATATATAGATTTTATATACATATGCACGAGATGGATCACCAGAATACTCTGTTTACCTAAATAATCTTTTCCGGCATTCAACAACAACTCCAAAGCCATGCTGGAAGCCAAGATTCAAGTATTCCTCAGTGGGCACTTCTTTGAATTGGTCGGCCTGCATATTTGCATAACGTCATTAATCTACCTTTTGTGGTGCAATAAAACAAAAATAAATTGCAATTTATTGTTTGGATGCATTATTGTTTTTTCGATACTTACAATTCGTGCCACCAAATTTGAATAACCACCAGGCCCAAGCTTGTGCTGACCAATTTTTTCTAGTATTTCTTTGTGGCCTTTGATGTGTCTGACAGCCTATGCAAGTGTAGAAATATGTTAGATGTTCCAAATTCAACATAAAAATTAATAATAATAAGGTTTAGAATTACATTGTGGAAAGTATTACATATCTCCCTATGCATGGTGGTAGCTTTCCTTATTTTCTCAGAGCCCTCTCCTTTCCATATTCCACCAGGGATTTATACTCTCTTGTTGGAATCATCGGAGGGTGCTCATACCTAGGGTTACTTTTTAGGTGAACCCTATATTGGTCCCATACAATATTCATATGGTGTCCATCCTTCTTTAGGAATGCGACTCGATTGAAGGTCTCGTTTTTTAATAGGCCAACCAACCGATTAGTGAGCTCATCTTTTAAATTTTTCTTTTTTTTATCCTACCATGTGTGGATGGTGGGCCCAAATATCTCCAAGGACAAATCATTTATATGTTTATAAGAACCATCATTTCATACAAAATGATCATGCTATCATTAGTTGAAAAACAATGTTTTATCGGTATATTACAATCAACTTATAAACAATAACTTGAACAATGTAGAATTACCTAGAATCTTCTCTATCTTTATTGGAACAAGATCTTCGTACACCAAAAATGTTGTACGTATTGTACCTGTGCTAGTGACATGGGAAGATCCAGGAAATGTTGCTTCAACAATATGAATACTAACAATATCTGCATCGACCCCTTCTTTTGCACGATCTGGTGTGCGTCGGTCACTAGCAGGTGCACTCACAACTTGCCTCGAGGGTGTCGCAGAACGTGTTGCCAAATGTTCATTCGGCAACAATGGCACATGATATGTATGTGGAGCCTTTTATTCATGTGATGAATCTCCACGAGCATCATTGGGGCCAATACTGCATTCACCACTAGTGTGTGGTCGCAAAAAAATACTGTAAATACAAACCATATTTTATAAGTTCACTATCATATAAAATTAAAAATTATAAAGTTCTAAATGAATTTATATTATGATTCAATATTTTGCAACTTAATTTCAAGCCATGAGATCTCCTTACCAAAACATCAACCTTGTCTCTAATCTCATCTGTATGTTGCTAAATGAATAGCAGACAAAGGATATCCTCATGAATTTTTCTCAAGGTATTATCTATCATCTTAACCGGTTCTAGAGAAGAACCAATGTCAGCATCGCGCATCAACTCATACACATCAAAATCTATTGATTGTTGTGACATTGTTTCATACGCTGTATCATTGGTCTTAAACAAAAATATGTAAAACATTACTGACGCGAAAGCAATAGACTAAGGAAAAAGGTATATTAACAAGTCATATCGATCATGATATATTCCTAAAATTACAATTAGGCTTACCTAATGCCTCGATGATGGTGTCGTCTGATCCACAACTGGGAACTTGCCCCGATCATCCCCCTGCCAAAAAGAAGTAGAAAAAATTATCATAATGAAACCAATATAAACACGAAAAAGACATAACAAAAAAAACATTATGCAATATATTATATTGGTACAATTCCAATGAATTATACCTGTTGCCTCGAGGATCGTCTACTCATCAGATCAATGGTTATAGGTGACTTGAATCGATCTACTAATAGGGAGGTGCCCCGATCAGAACCCTGCATCAAAAAATAGAAAAAATAATCTAAACGAAACCAAAATACTCACGGAAAAAAATTAATAAGAAAACATCTTTATGTATTTAAATTGTACAATTACAATCAGGTATACCCACTGCCCCAAGGATGTTGTCATCTGATCAACATCCGTGTGGTTTCCCTAATCAACACTTTGCAACAAAAATATAGATAATATTATCTAAATGAATCGAATATACTCTTGAGAAAACACAACAATTTTTTTTTCATATTAAATTTGTGTAATGGCATCGATGTATACCTACTGCCTCGAGGCAGGTCCGGTATCATCTACTGCTAGGGAGGTGCCCCTTATAGAACCTTGCATTAAAAAGATAGAAACAATTATCTAAACGAAACCAAAATACTTACTGAAACAACATAATAAGAAAAAAATTTGACTTTTTTAAATTGTACAATTACAATTAGGTTTGCGTGTTGCCCCGACGTTGTTTTCATCTGATCAACAACCGGGTGGTTTCCCTGATCAACAATCTGCATCAAATATAGATAACATTATATAAACCAAACAAATATACTCATGAAAAAACACAGCAAAAAAAACTCTTTTTTCATATTATATTTTAACTATTACAAATATGTATACTTGCTCCCTCGAGGAAGTTGTACTCCTCTGACCAGCTACTGGGGAGATGCCTCGATCATTACCCTACGAAGTAAATATAGAAAATTTAAACGAAATTATAACAATATACTAACAAAAAAATCCTTAAGATGTTAAATTCATTAATAAAAGGTTGGGTAAATTGTTAGATCTACCACTCCCATAGTAACTATATTTGTATCTACTCGATTCAAATTGTAATTAATATGCAACTCTTCCCCTACAACTATTGATTTAATGGCACATACAAAAACACGGTTTTCTTCATGCCCCTCAAATATGCAGTTGGGTTGCTTAATTGTAGACCCTGGTTGTGTATTGTTTATAAACCCCACAATATTCCTTGTGGACTTTGGCCTTCCGTCAATGTACAACATTGCTCATTTATTTTGATCTTTGTCTTTCAACTATAAATAATTTGTTGACAATCCATATCTATGCACACTTCGTGTATATTGGACCAGGTGCATCCAATCTTTGTAGTTGTAACAAGGTCCAACATACTCCATCAATTTTGTACATCTGTCGTAATCGACCTTTATGCCATCCATGCAAAACAATACCAAACCATGTAATTACGACAGTGCAATTTGATATATCCTCTCGTTCACACAAAAATATGTGTTCATTTGAGGAATATCCTTGGGTGACCATTGTTTCACTAGATCTTTGTACCTCAAGCGCACCGTTATGTCTCCTATTGTCTCATCATCATAGGAACATGACCCCCCTTTAGCGAGAAAAAATTCCATGCATTTATGGAATTTCCTTCTGATCTTTTGACATCTACTTGATATAACTCTTGTGGACCTACTGGATGTCTCACTTTCCTCTAGGATTCCTAAACTCCCCTTGATCGAGGAAGACAGATCTGACAAATGCATGTTTGGTTCTACCAGCACCATGGGAAAAAAGTTCAAATAGTACCTTGTTGGGTATGCATAGTTCATAATTTAGAAAATTACAAGGCATTAAGGCATACATTTTCCATTATCATCATACATAGTTAGCATGCCTCCACCAAATGTAAACTCTTTTCTTTTATTACATCTAATAAATAGGTACTACTGAAACTAAATAGAACAATAGTAACAAAACATAATTTTCATCTCTTTCGACTTTTCCACATTAACACTACCAGTTAGTTCACTGTGTTAAAGTAATATTCAGTAACATGCAATTACTAACAATAGTTAATCAACATTAACATGAGTAAAGAAGATAGGTTTAGGGTACTTACACTGTAATGTGGAACCTTCTTTCCGGATACTCATAAATATTACTTTCAGTGAAAACTAAACCTCTCCGAGAGGTCATCCAACACTAGGAACCCACTGACCCTACTAAAGGGTAAGTACAAACTAGAGAGAGAGAGAGAGAGAAAGGTTGTATGCAACAGTAGTTAGACAAATACAATTACATTCATAACAGAAGTTAAATAAAGCATAAAGAATGATTTTAACAAAAGTCTTAGTGCAAGTAAAATCTTAACAAAAAAACACATATCTGATCACCAACAATTTTTTTTGAAAGGACAAGTCTTAAATACTTATGTAACATACCCCTTTGCTGAAACATTTTATGTTTGAAGAAAACATTATCTTAACTTTTATTGTAAAGTTTTACATTTGGCCAAGTGGCCAAGGATGACTGTAATTGCACAATATTATTATTTAATAAAATAAAATAGGAGACACTCACCCAAAGAGACTGTTGAAAGAGTGTTTACTGACCCACTAGGTGGAATCGAAATTGGCGTAGAACACAATGGACAAGTGGCAGCATCAGGAACTCAGTAACTAGCTGTTGTTATGGGACAACTCCCTTGATTTGTGGTCAAAGTTCCCTGAAAGATGGGACTGGATCTTGAGGCTCATTTATTTGGAAACTAAGCACTAAAATACCTAGGCATCTTTATAAGCCATCGAATTTGAGAAAAGGCTCACACTTTTTCTGATGAGAAAATTTACCTTGTGGTTTTGCTGTATGCACACAAGAGATTCGATGAGGGGGAGCTATGTTTTGAGTTGTAGTGTAAGTCTGTTTCAATTCTGCTAAGTGCAGAGTTTACTGCTGAGTGCAGAGAGTTATTTTGAGGTGTATTGCAAGTCTCCATTGATTGCTGGAAGTACAAACTAAGTGCCTTGCTTCTACACATATTTTTCTACCTAGTGGTTCAGTAAATAGGCTCGGGGGTCCAAAGGAGCAAGTGATATTGGTTGCTTCTTCTGGAGAAGGTTGGGAGGAACAGGCTTCTTTGGGTGTTTGTCCACCCTATCTAAATTTGTAGGTTCTACTTGTTATTTCATTTCCTAAGTAGTTATAATTTATTTTCCGTAACTGTTGATTTAGGATTTATTATCTAAATATTGGTAGTTATCATCATGAAAAAGTAAATGTTTGATTTTCTGAACTCATTATCATTCTGTAAATTGTTGAAGAAATTACATGAAACGATAGAATAAATTAGTTCCTTGTATTTTTCCATGCACTGTCTTTGTGTCGTACTCTAGGACAAGGAAGGATGTTTAAAAGTAGATAAATGATATTTAGTAGATTGACTGATTGCATAAACAAAACTCTGTTATGTTTCCTTTAATTTGTTTACATTCTTGCAAACTAAAATATCCTATTTTCGCAGTCATAAAACATCTATACTATGTAGACATTATAATATATTACATTCTTAGTAATAGAAGTAAACATTTTCCATATTTCTGTACCAAAACCGAAGGTTTAGTCATAGGTTAACAATTCCATTACACAAGGTGAAAAATATATATTCGCTTATTATTTATTTTCATCCTATTAACACGTATTCATATTTTACATTATAGTTTCCAAACTTCACTGTAGTTTTTCATCAACATTTATGAAATTAAACAGCGGTAAAGCAAACATATCTATTTTACAGAGCTGCTAAGCACTTATTTTATCATCGATTCCTTATACCAACTAAAACAAGAACAATTTCTATTTTTCGGACGAATGTCCTAAACCCTTGTTATTTTTCAAATAACTAAGTTAACTTTTTTTTTTATCAAATAGAAAGATAGAGCTTGAATACTGAAACATTACAGATGCATGTCTTTCTCTTTTTGAAACACTTAAACATTTCTAAAACACCAAACACTTTACAATAGGGTTTTCAAATAAGGATCATTACCCTTGATCAACATTAGTATTAACACAGTCGCATTGTACAAGACTAATCTAAACAAAGAAACACACATCCGACTGAAATGAGAAGAGATATATGGGACTAAGTCTTGACACTTAAGAAGATTCAACACATAGTCCTTCCGAAAAAAAAAACAAGTTCAGGGTTGAAAACAGAACAATTTAGGCATTTAGCCATTACAACCTACAATAAAACTCAAACATATTATAAACATTTAGGAATGGGATTTCGCCCTTTTTATTGTTTAAAAAACATCTCTCACATCAAATGCAGGCTACTGAGAGTATTGCCTCTCAGGCACAACTCTTTAAAACCGCATTAAGTTTTCAAAACAAATAACAGTGACCATATCTATCATCCAATATTGCTGAGAGCTCTAAAAACTGTAACTTCCCTTTACGCAAAAACCTAGTAACATTTGGAGTTTACAGTACATCGAAAAACAACATTTTGAGGTCAAAAAACCCCAACAGTATTCCTAAAATAACATTCAACTTTCAAATACCAAATATCTTTTATTTCATCAAATGGCCAAGGGTCAAACCCTTCGCACCACTGTTTACCTTCAACAATTTTGTTACATAGTAAAAACGTTGAGTCAATACTGAGATAGGTCGAGGATTCAATCCTCCCTACACTTTACATTTTGGCTTACAACATTACAAACGATGGCCATATCTACAGCCAGACCATAAACCGAAGTTTCGGCTAAAACCAAACAATGACCAACAGTTTCCAAGTGAAACCTAGAGGAAAACCACCGAGGCTTACCAGTTTCTCAAGCAATATTTCCATGTAGCTTCGAACATAGAAACCCAAACCTGAAGGGTACCTTTCATTGACATAAAGCATGGTTAAACGATGGATTATGAAGTTTGAAAAT
Source organism: Larix kaempferi (assembly GCA_027924585.1). Lineage (NCBI taxonomy): Eukaryota > Viridiplantae > Streptophyta > Pinopsida > Pinales > Pinaceae > Larix > Larix kaempferi. The sequence continues at coordinate 6,950,513 of BSBM01001073.1, forward strand.
GAATTACAGACAACTACAACATTTTAAAACTATCATGGGTATCAAGAAAAGAACTAAGACATTACCTTTATCTTTAGAGCCTTGCTTCTGAACTGGAGACACCACATCTGACAGGAACTAGAGCCAACACTCCACTAGAAATCCCAGCGAAGGAAATATACAGCTCAAAGAGCACACTGTGGGAAGCATGCAAGTCATAGGTCGGGGTATCGAACCCTCGGGAGGACCTTCTTTAATTTTTCTGCAAACCCTAAAGACCCACAGGCTTGTCGGCCTCTCCGGACTCCACTCCCCACAAAAATGAATGCAAAGCATTATGCCATCATTGAGGTAAGCCAAAGGTAGTTAGGGTTGGAACCATTATCAAGAAGACCACGTGAAGACCTACCACTGGGATGCCACTAGACTTTCCACCATTGATACCTTTATTGCACTTTAATAAACCATAGCTACCACAAGTACAAAGAACCGTCAGCATAACCATGCAGCACGATAGTGAATCGACCTCCTATATAGTTAAAACATTACATTATTAATATAGTAAAGTCAACAAATGACCAAAGTCAAAACAATATCATATAATTCATCCAAAGGGTTACGCCATTGTTTAATGACCAAGGTAAGACCTTGACCATCGACATGGGAGGTTTATGAACTTAGGACAATATAGTTATATGTCATCATCTTTGCAAAGGTAATAACTAAGGTATTACGTAGAACATATAATGAATCAAACCCTTGTGTATTGTATAAAGACCATAAAGTACATATCACAACCATAGTATAATCTATTGTTACAATGCTCTAATAGTTATATTATCAATGGTATAAACTATAGAAGTAGTGCAAATAGCAATAGTTATAACTATAGATAGTATTATAATACTCTAGCATTAAAATAGCCATCGCATCAATTAGTAGAAGAGAATGCATAGAGTGCATAGTTTGCAACTTTAGACTTATGTCAAAGTCTCTGTCATAACATCACATTATGGGTTATACATATAATGCATAGGATCAAAGGATAGGCATATAATTACAATAAAAACATTTGAACTTAGGATATGATCCTAGTAACATAGATATTTGATTACATGTTGTAAATTCCTAGGTGTAGAATGTAAAACACCTTAACTTTAATTTTGACGCTCAACGCTTTCAACATTATACAATTACATGTGTAATACGAAGAACATAAATGCTGAGAATTGGAGTGAGTGCATATAAATAACTTATTACAGATTATAGTTGAAGAAACAATCGAAATAGATCTCACTCTGAAATGTTTCAAGTATTCTATTTCTCTTTTTAAACTTGAAAGCTAACTGACGATAAATAGGATCTCCGTATTCACTTTCGAAACACTATTTCTATTACCTGTGATTTGCAACAGAACGTTCAAATGCTTTATCTAAATAGATAAGTAAGCCTCAAGGTTCCCATAGGACCCCTTCATCATCAACAAGCAAAGGAAACAGTTAGCACATTTAATGAATTCATCACCAGGTCTTTAAAGTATCAACAACTGTATAATAAAGTATGACTAAACTAGGATGTATGAATTGAGGCAACAACATCCACAATTGTATACTTTGAATATAAAAACATTATTCATATTATGTGATACTTTCTACACACATAATTAACGTAATATGTCAAGTACATGATGACACCTAACCAAACAAACAAACATTTATTATATTCTGCACAGTAATTATAGCAATTAATGTTACTTTGAAAAAAATTAATTTTTTGTGATTTTCGGGATGTTACAACTTAATACAAAAAATTAAAAATTAAATATAAAAATCAAAAATTAAGAACTAAAAGTAAAATAATAAAATAACAAATAAAATAAAAAGGAGTCATAAATAATAACATAAATTATAATTGTGGTACTAGGGTCATTTAGGGGACAAACAACCATAGTACCCAAAGGACAAAAAACATTAAAGGGTGGTACAAACAACTCAAGATGGGCGAAATGACACTACTAACCACATGTCAAGGACAAGGTACCACAAGACCAATAAACAACAAGGTGCAAGGACCAAAAGTAAATCAACCATTGTAGGGAAGGTACAACCAGCCATCTCTCTCTCAAATGTACAAATGTTCCATGTAACCTGAAAGTTCATCATCATTGTATGAAGAAAGGTCCACATGGATCATGTAATCATGATGAGGTATATATGTGATGAGGTATATCGGCCATTGGAATGAGTATGACACTAAACAAACAAATATTATACATTAATGCCCATAATTGGTAAAGGAATTCCCATAATTGTTGACACACAATTTGGAAACGAATTAAGGTTTGAGTCTCTCAAGCATACCCAATATCTAGAGTATGAGCAATATAACATCTAAAATAGCATATTGGATGCCAAATTTATATAAAATCATGACAATGTGGGGTAACCATGCATCTATGCATCCATGCAATAGATCCTTGTGACTACCTCTTATTTGACCTGCCAAAGCGATGGAAGGTCAAATAAGGTCAAATATATGCAATAGCTCCTTGTAACTACCTCTTATATGCAATAACTCTTTTTAACTACCTCGTATTTGACATGCCAAAGAGATAGAAGGTCAAATAAGTTCAAATATATGCAATAGCTCCTTGTCACCACCATGGGGGCTTCACTTAATAAACTGCTATCATAGCACGTTCGTTTGTGGCATATGAAACAATACCCCTAATTTCACTAAATATTGGAAAATACCTTCCAAGATCATTTTTTTAACCCCCTTCCAATATGCCTTCTCAATTTAAAAAAACCCCTATTTTCACTAGATATTGTATGTATCAATTTTTTCATTAACATTTTTTATACCCCTTTATATTTCTACCTAGTATATTGATATGATACCCCTCTTATGACCCCACATGCATTCTACAATGCACCTTGCTTCTTTTGATGTATATTGTGGATGCACATTACTTCACCCACAATGAAATTACTCAACCACATATCATTATGATTTGCAACATATAATGGTCTAATGAAGAGATAGGAGATCACTTCTTGTATGTTACTAGAGCCAATGCACATAGTACAACATTTAGATTGCATGTTACAGTTCCCCAATTGTTGACTAAGCCTATTGTGGGCTAGGTATCCAAGTCCCTAGGGCCTCTAACAAGCTCTAGGAGGCTGACTAAACCTCCCATGGCCTATAATAGGCACGAGTGGTTGGGTATTCAAGCCCCCAAGGCCTTTCGAGGGCCTATAACAGCCCCTGGAGGGTTATAGCCTCCCAAGGCTATTGGTAACAACTGGTTGAGTGCTATTGGTAACAATTGGCTATCAATGACCACTGTCTCTCGTCTATGATCAACTAGAAACCCACTTCGCCATGAAACCCCCTGGACTCAAGCATGCCTCAAGACGTGATTTCCATGCGTATTGGTAAGCTCGAGCCTTGCCTCAACCCGATTTCTCATCCGGCCATGATCCATCTATCTCCATTTGGTGGATATTTGTCAGCCCACCCATATAAAAAAGACCCCAAAGTATTTTTGTATTGTTACATTAATTAAAAAAACCTTTGACCCTTAATATATAAGCAATATAATTTTTAGGTTTTCATGAATATTTAATACCACAATATGAATGAACATGGTATTATATTACCTTCTAGTGAAGCCCCTGTGGTAACCATATCTTATATGCAATAGATCCTTGTAACTACCTCTTATATGCCAACAATTTTCCATGTAGGATAGAGTAGACCCTAACCATTTAATTTGTGGTTTGTTTAAACATATTCTTGTAAAAAATGTATTACCACACCACACATTTAAAATAATTAACTTAGGGTGACAAAGAATTTCAATTCCACGTTTTACAATGACCCATTCTGATATATACCACCCTATGTTTCTACATTATCTAGCCACCATGGAATCATGCCATCCAATGTAAAGAATCAAGCTATGATTCCATAGCCTTAGTAATTAAAACACAATTTCATTTAGTTGATACCATAGCCCACTCCTCGAAACCTTTCAAACCCCGCATTCAAAAGTATGTGAAATTGTAACTCTTTAAAATTGACATTGCAAGGCACATTGCAGGGAAAATGGGCATTCCCATAAAAATATGTTTGAGATTTAGTTTTAGTATAAATTTCACATTTATCATCTTCGACAATAAAACCATTTTTATAAAGTCCAATTTTAACCATTTTAACAAGTAAACGCTTGATAAATCATCAACCATGCAAATACTCAAAGTTTTTGGAAGACTTGATAAGATCACATCTTGCTGAGGGCTAAAGTCGACTTTTACAAAATGAATAATATCTTGTTGGGGCCGATTAGAAATTGGTGAAGGGCAAATAATTCAAGGATAAGGTAGTTACAAATGATAGTTGGTAAACTAGGACATCCATTTAACTTGTGGTCAGTGAACATCAGAAGGCCACAAGTTAAGTGCCATAAATTGCTCGGTATTCATGTCTCATCTACCAGTTATAAAATGTAAACTGAGATATTTTTTATTGCCATAAAATTAATATTGAAAATACATTTGTCTCATCTTTCTGCAATCTAAGAAAAGAACCCTACTCTTTATTCTTTAGGATTAAATAACTTTAGGCCTAATATTTACATGTAGATATACTGCTTTAACCATGTTTGCATAGTATCAACTTTGTTTCCATGCATTCGGAATTGGTGTTTCTTCCTAATCCATCCTATTTATTGCCATTATTCTCTGAATACTTCCTAGGAGAGAATCCTCATTTATTTTACCTCTGGTTCCACATTCATCTTGTTGAATCTGACGGTTTCCTTTTGTTGTGGCATGTAAGTGTCCAGAGAACTAAGTATTTTTTGATTGATCGATGCACTACATATTCACCTATTTGTTGTTTACCTTTCTTGGTGATTGGGTTTCCCTCCACTTGTTCATTTCTCAGACATTCCCAAGGTTATGATACAAATCAATCTCTGTAAAACCGATGAGTTAGTGGGAATACTAAGATAAAACGAGAAGAAGACTCAATGATCTATTTTTCATTTTAAGGATATAGGGGAGTTGAGTATTTGTTTTAGCAGTCTAAGGATATGGAGGAGTTGAGATTTTTTATGCTAGTCAACTATGTTTTTCAATTCCAATATGAAACCATTTAGGATACATGAGAGAAAGGTAGGTATTGTGACTCCAATGATACATGGATTTGAGTACGTGGTAATGATAGATATTGAGTTCTTAGCTGTTGTTCCTTGTTGCCAACAAGACAATTTAAGGATCACATGTTATTACCTTTGTTGTTTTGAATGTGTTTATGGACCTCTAGGCTTGATTTGAGAATTATAAAGGGGCAGAATGGGCCAAGAGATGGTTTTTTCCGTTCTTGATTCATCCATCTTGTATTTTCTCTGCACGGGGTTTTATTAGAATTTCATTTAGCATAGGATTTTTATAAGGTGTTCTGATGCTAGGGGTGGAATACGAACTCCAAATTATAGTAGAAAGTGATTAACAAGGAGCCCTAAAAGTTTCACACTTCTATAATAGTAACATCATTTTCTATGAATACACTTCCTGTATGCCAGAACCTGACCTTGATTGGATGAAGTGAAGTAATCAACAGTAGCTAAGATGATAACATAAATTATAACAGGAAAATGTTGGAGGATATTCTTTTTTTATCAATACCACAATTAGACCAAGCTGGAGGGAGCAAGGGTAGGATATAATTGTTTTGATCAAAGTAGGGCACTCTCTTCAAGATGAAACGGAACAATAAGGAAAATTCCAGCCAAAATGTGTCACTAGCCTGACTCCAGACTCTAGCAGTATTGTTTTCCCATCAATTGTGAGACTATGTGGATACCATTAAGAAGAGGACCAAGTTGGATAGAGTCAACAATATGAAAAAGGGGTAACCATAGAGAAGGTAGAGTGAAGCAAGAGAAAGACTTCGTCCCACCTACTAATTTTTTTTCGTTGCGATAGAAACTGAAGGCTCTTACCCTAATAGGATTAAAGAAGCCACAAAATGACAATGAACGTACAATGAAGATCCACCTGCCATCTATTTATTTAAGAATTGGTTTGAAATGGATAAGATCTTCTTGGCACTGTTGTTCAATTGTTTTCCCGTCACCTGCCATAAACTATCCTCCTATCTCAGGAATTGATGATATTGAATGAGACAATTTCCCTTAACCAAGAATGGTTTGATACATGTTTATGGATTTCATTAAATGGCTGCTAGATGCAAGGAATATTTGGATTAATTCAAGTCAATTTGTGAAGGCAGTGAAAAGAGTCATTGGACATATTACTCACCGGTTTTGGAGGCATTGTCTCTTTAGCTTTTTCATGAACCCTAGCTTCTGCACAAACTTGAGATTTCTTCTTGGATGTGGTTATGCTCGTAGACCTAATCTAGTTTCTCTGCGACCTCCTCGGAAACCTCAGTGACCTACTTTGTGACCTTGGCAACCTCCTCTGTGACCTCCGGGCTTTGTGACCTCCTCTATGACCTCGGTGGACTCTGTGGCTATGCTCGGAGACCTAATCCGATTTCTTTGAGACCTCCTTGGAAACCTCAATGAACTACTTTGCGACCTCATTTACCTCCTTTGTGACCTCGGTGACCTCTGCTACAAATGCCAACTCTTGGTTCGTGGAATCATTAAGTGAAATGCACGCGGGAGGGGTTCATGTAAGGGGTTTTATGTTTACTATTTATTTTATTTTTTTATTATTTAAATTTTTTATTATTGTTTTAAGTTTAATACTTTTTATTTGTGTTTATTATTTATTTTATATTATTTATATTATATTTATTATTTATTATTTTTAATGTATTTTTTTATATTTATATATATGTATGTAATTTCATATATATATATGTGTGTGTGTGTGTGTAATTTCTATTATAACCCTGATTGGTAAAAGGCATTTCCACTCTTCTTAGGATGGAACTAGTGCAATTGCAATATGGAGAATAGGTTGAGGGAATACCCCACCACAAGAAAATTTGCAAAAAATAATTTGTTTTCTTCACCTTGGCCTAAAGAGGTTCCTTTATACCACTAATTATGATTATTGGTGCTTAAGATGGTTCAAATTGTAGAAACAAATAGATCCAGGGAAGCTTATTTTCCTCCCCTAAACATTGTCAAGGAAGCCATCCTCTTCATCATAAACATTGACATTATGATTATGATCATGATTGTCATCATCGTAAACACCATCGCAGCCATCCTCATCCTCATCCTCATCATAAACATCAAAATGATGATGATAATCATGATTGTCATCATCATCGACATGTCCATTATCATCATCATCATCATCGTCGTCCTCATCACCACACTGATCATCATCATCACCAACATGATGATGATCATCATGATTGTCATCATCATAGAGACCATCATCGTCAACAACATCATCGTCATCATCAATATGATCATCATCACCATTGACGGGCCTTGGATTTAGCATATTTTTACCACCATTTCACCCTATTTATAATTCCTTTTGCTATCCATATTCATGCATGAATCCTTTCTTACCCTCATATCCGGTCTTTATGCTCAAGTAATTTTTCCATTACATGTCTTAGTATTTCATTTTATTTTTTACTAACATTGAGGGAATCAGTGTACTATGTATTTACTTTGAATATTGAATCCATTGTTGGAAGCATCTACAACATATTTGAGGGGGTTCTGTAGTAGTGCAGAACATTTGTTACAACATTACGGAAACTCTATATGCAGCATTACAGAAACTCTATCTAAAGTATTACAGAAAGTCAATAATTCAAATTTTACCTTCAACCACCAACTTTGGAGAAAGATATCCATTAGGAGTAATGGATTCTTATAAATTCATTATTTCTATTATTCTTATATGTCTCAAATCATGATGTTAAATTAAAGTTGGTAAATGGAAGTGGATATGAGTGCATATTTGGCTTATTCACAAAGATTTGAAGATCTCTATCAAATATATGATGGACCTAAAGTTGTTAAGAGACATTTGGGATGAGTTTTGACTATTTTATTATAGCCTCTATCCTTAAATTCGAATTTGACTTCAAAGGTATTCTAAATAGCATGTAGTTAGTAAGATCTTGGATTTGTTTTGAATTAGTTTTGAGATCCAAACTTTTAGGAATTTGTTGAGGATATTTTGGATCCTAATTTATTATTTGTTATGGAGAAATCGTGTATAAATAAGAGTTCATTCTCCATTCTATGGGAGGACTCTTAGAGCAATAGTCCAGTTGATGATGGAATAAAGCTATACTTTCATTTTGATTCAATTAGATCTTAGTTTTATAATTTCTTTTGCAATATGATTTATTTATTTTATGTTGATGTAGTTGTACTTCATTTCTTAGTTGAGATTTCTTATGAAGTGTGTAATGTTATTTAATCCATTGGATCATAAACAGTAACTTGTATTTTGAAAGAATAGATTTTAGATTTTATTTCAGCAATTTACTTTTATGTCAAGTGTGTTGTGAACTTAGATTTAGAATTTACTTTCTTGCACAGTGTGAACGTAGTATTAGAATTTACTTTTCCCGCAAGTGTGACATAGTTCTAGAATTTACTTTTCTGAGTGTGAATGTAATTTTAAAATTTACTTTCAAGTGTGAATTTAATTTTAGCATTACTTTCATGTCGTGTGTTTTACTTTCATTTCATGTGACTTACTTTCCATGCAAATTAGCTTGGTAGTTGTTTAGTTGGTAGTTTCTTGCCAAGACTATGTAACTGTTCATACCATTGTTTGTAAGTAAGGTTATTGAACTACCCTTCAAGTAGATAAACCAATGTAAGAGGAGATTGTGGTTTGCATATACAGTGCACATTAACTCGCAAGTTCTCAACGAACCGCGAGTTGACAATTAATGTACACTTCTTAGTTGTTTTCGAAGTAATTAGAACACAATTAAAAAGCTCGTCATTTTGGCGTCGTTGCCATCGCTATATCTTTGGGTTCCTAATAATTATCTTTGTGACATAACTGATTGAAATTGATTGGTATGGGGAATCCCAGGTATGATATATACATTATATTTGAAAAAAAATTGTTTTCATTATGGGCTGTTATAACCAACAAATTTCACAAATGAATAGTGGGCATGGGGACAACATAGTGCATTGCAAGCATCATGGAGTGTTTGGCTGCTAAAAAATAAAATTTTTACAAATACGAAAGAGGGTACAATATCATAAGGAAATCTGTCCTAAAGACTGGTACAATCCTGTAGCATCATACAAGAACTCTCTTTAGCGATCCCGTACAGTCCTGTAGCAGCATACAACCCTAAGACTTTGAGCTCTCTTTAATTACAAGCCTTCCAAATTGCAGCACACTTCGAGTCAAGAACACACCATTCTTTGATGAATATTTTATCGGCAAATCTCTTTGATGAATATTTTGAGGCATTCCAATTGGTTGCAGCCTGTAAATTTGTGGATTTGTTTTTGCTGCAGATAAGAAAAGGGCAGCAAACTCAGAAAAATGGTAACAATGAAAAGAGTCATAAACCTTAAATATGCCATAAGAGGATTTTGTTTTGAGAAAACCAAACACCAATGGTAGCACACACTCATTTTTTGTTTCCAAAACTATGCTTCTAGAAATGAATATTTATTCTATGGTAGAAGTTTTGAGTAACATACAGGACATCATCATTTCCAGCATTCATTGATGTATTTTGGAACTCTTTAAAAGAATAAAAAATCCCAATATGTTACAGCAACAAAATGAAGGGAAGCCTTATGGTAGAATTAAAACCAACATTCCTGTAGCTTCGGTGGATCATCAAAGTGCAACAAAAGAATGAAGCTTTCTACACAGGTCTCAGCAGGTCCCTTCTGGGCCTATTTCTTCCACTTTTCGTACTATGCCTTTATTTCAAGGGATGAAAAAACCATTCAATGTGGGGGGAGATGGGAAAGGTCTATTGTGCACTTCATGGCATTTACATGCTTTGGTAATAGAATATTTAAAGAATTATATTGTCATCCTATTCAGGAAAAGATGGAGCAAGGTTTTCCATGATTTTCATATCCAAAGCAATATTAGTTCAAGCTTTCAAGCAGTTCACTTGGCAAATGTATGTGCAATAATGGAGCATTTTATGGCATAAAAAGAAATTGTAGAAATTGAAATGGAGATATCTCCCAAACGGTGAAGTGGGTTTTCCCAAAACTTGATGGAGATAAGCATCATGATAAGAAGAATAAATACACCAAGTTTCAGCTCAATTCGATGCACAGTTTTTGAGAAATCAAGAATAGTCACCTACAGCCATTTTCTCATTTTCTCGAAAACCGTGATGTGGGTTTCTTCCATTTTTGGCTGAGAAAAGCATAATGGCATTCCTTACACCCCTGCAAAGTTTGGTAAAAACCCAGTTGATATTTTTCGAGAAATCAAGCATAGTCACCTACAGACATTTTCTCATTTTCTCGAAAACTGTGATTTGGGTTTCTCCAATTTTTGGCTGGGAGAAGCATAATGTCCTTTCTAACACCCCTGCAAAGTTTGGTAAAAACCCAGTTCACATTTTTGGAAAAATGACATCTTTTGTGAAAGCTACAAATTTCCAGTCCATTGGATACAAAATATATTTTTTCTTGCATTTTTGGAATAAAAATGTTAAGTTGGCATGGATGATTATTCAGGATGAAATTTCATACCTCCTGATGATCAGATACATTGGTGGTGGCTTGTTGATGATGCATTTTGAGTCATGCATAAAAAGGAACATCATTCAGCTTGGTTGACACAGGGTTGCATGCAGACATGCAACATTTTCAGTTTGGGGGAGATGACGGGCCTTGGATTTAGCATATTTTTACCACCATTTCACCCTATTTATAATTCCTTTTTCTTATCCATATTCATGCATGAATCCTTTCTTACCCTCATATCCGGTTTTTATGCTCAAGTAATTTTTCCATTAAATGTCTTAGTATTTCATTTGATTTTTGAATAACATTGAGGGAATTAGTGTACTATATATTTACTTTGAATATTGAATCCATTGTTGGAAGCATCTACAATATATTTGAGGGAGTTTTGTAGCAGTGCAAAACATTTGTTGCAGCATTACGGAAACTCCACAGGTATCTGCAGCATTATGGAAACTCTAACGGCAGCATTACAGAAACTCTATTTGCAGCATTACGGAAACTCTATCTGTAGCATTACAGAAACTCTATCTATAGCATTACAAAAAGTCAATAATTCAAATTTTACCTTCAACCACCAACTTTGGAGAAAGATATTCATTACGAGTAATGGATTCTTATAAATCCATTATTTCTATTATTCTTATATGTCTTAAATCATGATGTTAAATTAAAGTTGGTAAATGGAGGTGGATATGAGTGCATATTTGGTTTATTCACAAAGATTTGAATATCTCTATCAAATATATGATGGACCTAAGAAGTCAAAAGTTGTTAAGATACATTTGGCATGAGTTTTGACTATTTTATTATAGCCTCTATCCTTAAATTCAAATTTGACTTCAAAGGTATTCTAAATAACATGTAGTTAGTAAGATCTTAGATTAGTTTTGAGATCCAAACTTTTAGGAATTTGTTGAGGATATTTTGGATCCTCATGTATTATTTGTTATGGATAAATCGTGTATAAATAAGAGTCCATTCTCCATTCTATGGGAGCACTCTTAGAGAAATAGTCCAATTGATGATGGAATAAAGTTATACTTTCATTTTGATTCAATTAGATCATAGTTTTATAATTTCTTTTGCAATATGATTGATTTATTTTATGTTGATGTAGTTGTACTTCATTGCTTAGTTGAGATTTCTTATAAAGTGTGAATTTTATTTCTACAATTTGATTTCAATGCATAGATAGAGATTTAAATGTTTATTTTACAATCATTGAGCTTAATGCAATAATGTTATTTACTCCATTGGATCATAAACAGTAACTTGTATTTGGAAAGAATAGCTTTTAGATTTTATTTCTGCAATTTACTTTTCTGTCAAGTGTGTTGTGAACTTAGATTTAGAATTTACTTTCTTGCAGAGTGTGAACATAGTGTTAGAATTTACTTTTCCTGCAAAGTGTGACATAGTTCTAGAATTTACTTTTTTGCAGAGTGTGAATGTAGTTTTAAATATATCGAGGGCTGGGAGAATGTTAACCCGAAGCTGCTCGAACATGGACGGATGATACTTACTGGGTTACACCAACCGGGGATAATGGACTTGACTATTCTGGTAGGAAAAGACCACCTCCTGTCAATGAGGCTGGCTATTGTCGACCGCCTCTTTCCTTTTATTGGGTACCATTACTGTCTATAAGCTGATACGACCACTGGCTCTCGGCAATGATCTGATTACAAAGAATTTACTTTCAAGTGTGAATTTAATTTTAGCATTTACTTTCATGTCGTGTGTTTTACTTTCATGTCATGTGACTTACTTTTCGTGCAACTTAGTTTGGTAGTTGTTTAGTTGGTAGTTTCTTGCCAAGCCTATGTAACTGTTCATACCATTGTTTGTAAGTAATGTTATTAAACTACACTTCAAGTAGATAAACCAATTTAAGAGGATATTGTGGTTTGCACATACAGTGCACGGTAACTCGCAAGTTCTCAACAAACCCCGAGTTGACAATTAATGTACACTTCTTAGTTGTTTTCTAAGTAATTAAAATGCAATTAAAAATCCCGTCAACCATCTCCATCCTCATCATCATCATTGTCGTCATCATGATGATCATCATTGCCATCATCATCACCATCCTCTTCATCCTAAACATTGACATGATGATTATGATCATGATTTTCATCATCGTAAACACCATTGTCATCAACATCATCATCATTGTCACCACCATGGTGATCGTCATCATCACTGACATGATGATGATCATCATGATTTTCATCATCATCGACATCATCATTTTCTACAACATCATTGTGATCATCAATATGATGATCATCACCATCGCCATCCTCATCATCATCATCACCGTCATCATGACGATCATCATTTCCATCATCATCGCCATCCTCTTCATTATAAACATCCACATGATGATGATAATCATGATTGTCATCATCATCGACACCATTAACATCAATATGATCATCTTCACCATCAAACGTAATATGGTAAATTCCTTCTATAGGGTAAAAAATAAGTTGATTTTCATTTCCATTAAAACATTTGACTTCTTGAAACAATTTATTAATTACATAAGTCCATACATCGAGTCCCATATGTTTCACCATTGGAAAATATAAGATGTACTCCTTTACACTAAATATCAAGAGGCATTTGACAATGATGTCCTCTTTATTCCTCTCTCTATAACATCATGGTAGAATTAATAGGAATGGCATTGGAGAGAGATGGACAATAATAAATTCTATGAGGAATAAGAATAATGAATGGCGTTAAGCATATGAATCATTCTCACTTCATTGATGATATTGTCTTTCTGGTAGGAGAGTCACTCATCTAATCGCTAAAATATTCAAGGTAATTATATCTTCATACCTAGATATATATGGAGGAGCTATCAACAAAGGAAAGTGCAACTTATATGGTTGGAATTTCATAGAATATCTAAGGACAATAGTGCAACATTCTTAATGGAGGTAAAATGGAACTCCTTCTAGTATCTTTGTACCCTAATTATAATAAGCATCACAAAAATGTGATCAAAAACCAAAATTTTCAAACAATTAAAAAGAATATTTCCTCATGGGCCTAATGGCTAATTCCCCATGGAAAACTAGCCCTATGCCCATTTACACTATTGAAGAACCTTCACGGTTGCATTAGCGCTATTAAAAAATACAACCAAGCATGAGATTAAACTACTATTATAAACACAAGGATGTATGGATAGGATATAGAGATGAAAAATTTCCCCACCCCTAATTGATGATTGGTGTGCCTCAAGGGATGAATGAGCCCATCATTACACTGGAAATACAAGTTTGAGTAGTGTTGAAGTTTGAGAAAAAGCGATTATTTGGGATTAGGCCATCTAAAACGAAGGTAGGATTTATAAATCTCAGTATAAATTTCATTTTTTGTGTCTCCCTTGGAGATATCAAGAGGGGCCATTCAAAATCTATGCAATGTGGTATATCAATATCAAATCCAATGAGGTGAAGTAATGAAGCAGTTCTCACATACCAACAACAGTCAATCCCATACTATGTGCACTCTAGAGGCTTTGAGAGAAATATATGGTTATCTAATAAGATCACTCTATGAGTTACCCATCCCTCTTATCTTGTGTATCATTGTCACCACATGCAATATCACTAAAGTAATGAGTGCATTTGTGACAAAAATTGCCAAAATTATATCATGAGGTATTAATATCTTGCCATGAAGATATTTAGATAACATCCTTAGCCCAAAGGCTTAATCATAGGAAGTTGTATTTTGAAATAATCTTTTATTATTTACATGTACATTCTATAGTATGGATTGTTAAGTTTAGCCTAATTCCACAAGCAAGATCACTGAAAGAAACACAATCACAAGATAAACACAGATTTACCCTGGGAAACCCTCATGGGGTAGAAAACCCAGTAAATCTTTCCTCAATATAGATAATCAACCCAATACAATATGTTATCCTCAACAAGAGCTCCTTCTCCTCCTATGAATACCTCTCTCTCTCCTATGCGCCAATCACAAGTGAGTGAATGAATGAGATAAATGAGGAATATTCATTCATTCAACATCATCAACATCATCAACAACTACAGCAACATCATCAACATCTGGATCTTCTCGATCAACAACATCTGGATCATCTCAATCAACGAAATCTAGATCATCTCAATCAACAGCATCTAGATCATCTCGATTGATAGCATCTCGATCATCTCAATCGACAACATCTGGATGATCTTGATCAACAGCATCTGGATCATCTCAATTGACAACATCTAGATCATCTCAATCAACAACATTTGGATCATCTCGACCAACAACATCTGGATCATCTTGATCGACAACATCTAGATCATCTCGACCAACAATATCATCATAGCAGCATAATCTGCAATACACATGATCCAATTCTAGGATGATCAATCCTTATCAATTTTAGACAAGTCTCATGTCTATGGATGATGCAATCCAGATCTACTTCCAGGATGATCAATCCTTATCAATTTTAGACAAGTCTCGTGTCTAGGGAAGAGACAATCCATGATCCTTTTAAGACAAGTCTCATGTCTATGGATGATGCAATCAAGATCTTCTTCCAGGATGATCAATCCTTATCAATTTTAGACAAGTCTCATGTCTATGGAAGATGCAATCCAGATCTACTTCCAAGATTATCAATCCTTATCAATTTTAGACTAGTCTCATGTCTATGGACAATGCAACCAATGATCCTTTTAAGATAAGTCTCATGTCTAGAGACGATACAATCTGTGATCCTTTTAAGACAAGTCTCATGTCTAGGGATGATACAATCCCATCACGTACATTTTGAACCAAATGTCCAGGGATGATGCAGTCCTATCACATACATTTTGAACCAAATGTTCAGGGACGATGTAGTTCTATCATGTACATTTTTAACCAAATGTTCAGGGATGACACAGTCCTATTATGTACATTTTGAACCAAATGTTCAGGGATGATGCAGTCCTATCATCAATCCTCAGAGACATATGTCTACGGATCAATTCAGGGACCTAAGTCTAAGAATTATGCAATCCCTCTCGTCCACTAGGGACCACTTCTCGAAGACATATGTCTATGGATCAATTCAGGGACCAAATTCTGGGGATGATACAATCCCCTCATCATCTTAGACCAATTCTAAGTACCACTCATCGACCTCATCGTTGGCATCATCAATACAACTATCGACATCATCAACCTTTCTGTCGATGCAGGCAATCTCATCATCAGTGATCACATCACTCCCCCTTTCAAGGAGGGTCCTTCTGAATCACACCAAGCTTGTCTCGAAAATACTCAAACTTTACTTGATACATAGGTTTGGTCAATATGTCAGCAACTTGTTCGTCAATGCTTACATACTCGAGCTTGATAGCTCCTTTCTGCACCATATCCCGTATATAGAAAAATCGTATCTCTATGTGCTTTGACTTATCATGGAACACTGGATTCTCTGTCATCTTGATACAACTTTGGTTGTCACACAGGATCATAGTGGGGTCCATTTATAAGTCAAACAATCCTGATAACAATTTTCGAGTGATACCACTTCACAACTAGTAGAGCAAGTAGCTATGTATTTCGCTTCAGCTGTACTGAGAGCCACACTAGATTGCTTCCTGCTAAACCATGAGATCATGGCAGATCCCAGACAATAACATCCTCCCAATGTGCTCTTCCTGTCTGATACACTTCTAACCTAATCAACATCTATGTAGCCATACAATCTGAAGTCACGATCTCCAAGATAACATAGACCAAAATCTATTGTACCCTTCAGGTACCTCATCACATGCTTTGCAACTATTAAGTGAACACATCTAGGTTCCACTAGATATTGACTCAAGGTGTTCACATCAAAGCATATATCTGGCCTAGTGTTCGTTAGATACATTAATGACTCAATAATCTTCCTGTACATAGTTACATCCACTAACTATGATGAGTCATCTGTTAACAACTTCAAGTTGGAATCCATGGGAGTGGCCATGGCTTTACATTCCAACATATCAAATCTCTTCAAGATTTCCATAGCATACTTTCCCTGGTTGAGAAAGATTCCTTCTGAGCCTTTCCTATCTTCCTGTCCTAGGAAGTAATGCATCAAACCGATATCTTTCATCTCAAATTCTGTAGAGAGTTTCTTCTTGCACTCGATAATCTGTTTCTCATTCCTAGTCAGAAATAGATCATCCACATATAGCAACAATATGACAGGTTCATCATCCATAACTTTGAGATAAATGTTAGGATTAGATTTACTCTAGGAGCTTGCTTTAACCCATACAAATCCTTCTCTAGTTTGCATATATGGGTTCTTCTATCTTCAACTTCAAATCCTTGAGGTTGTTCTATGTACACTTCTTCCTCAATCACACCATTTAGGCAAGTTGTCTTTACATCCATCTAGTGTAATTTCCACTTCATCATAGATGCAAGTGCCATAATGGTTCTAATGGATGTCTACCTTGCAACTGGTGCAAATGTCTTTTCATAGTCAATTCCCTCTTTCTGAGAGAACCCTCTGGCCACAAATCTTGCCTTATATTTTTCAATGCTACCATCCGTAGCATGCTTTATTTTGTATATCCATTTGGACTATACCACACTTTTGTCCTTTGGCTTGGGAACTATATCCCAAACATCATTCTTCATTATTGACTGGTATTTCTCTATCATTGCTTCTACCCATTATTTCTTATGAACTACTTGTTCATAACTAGTAGGTTATTGATCTACACGATCACACATCAAAGCCATATAGCTGGAGAATGCCTTTGGTTTCCTGCTCACTCTGGTGGAACCTTCAGGAGATCCATACTTTTCTGCTCCTAGTATAATGTCTCTTGCCCATGCTGGCTTTCTCTTTCTTGATATGTTTGATATAGGGAGTTCTTATGGTTCTATTATGTCATGGTCTTCAGGTGTTACATCTTCAGGGGTGGGTACAACTTCTGTAATTTTGGAAGGTGCATCTTCCTCATATACTTCTTCATACTAGCACTTCCTTGATTTTTTGAGAGATGCCTCTTCATCAAATGTCACATCCCTACTTATTTCCATATGATGGAATCCTGGGATGTAAATTTTGAATGCTTTGGATGCTTCACAATATCCAACAAATATTCCATTCTTCCCAGAAGGATCCGGCTTGGTTATCTTCTCTTTTGGAATGTGAATGTATATCGGGCATCCAAATATCTTGAGGTGACTTACCTCAGGCTTCTTTCTTGTGAACACTACTTCTGGGGTCTTGAAATCAAGAGCACTATGAGATAGTCTATTCTGTACATAGACTATTGTCTTGGCTACTTCAGCCCATAGATACATAGGTAGGCCTCGATCATGTATCATTGTCTTTACAGCTTCCATGATGGTTCTATTGTTTCTCTCCGCAACACCATTTTGTTGAGGATTGTAGGGAGTGGTTAGTTCCCTTTTGATTCCAACTTCTTTATAGAATACTTCAAAATCCTTTGAAGTATATTCTCCACCATTATCTATCCCAAGTATCTTTATCTTCTTTTCTAAATGATTTTCTATCAAGGCTTTGAATTCCTTGAAATTTTCAAAGACTCATCTCTTCCCTTTAGGAAATATATCCAAGTATTTCTTGAATAGTCATCAATGAATGTGAGGTAGTATTCATATCCACTCAAGGAAGTCGATGGCATTGGTCCACATACATCTGAATGAATCAATTCCAATGTACTCTTAGTCTTTGTTTCACTCTTTGGAAATGGGTTCTTGATATTCTAACATTTTTCACATCCCTTGCATGTGCCATCATGATCAATATTAAAGTCTAGTATTCATATGACTACCTTGCTCACATGGGGTAGTGCTTTGTAGTTAATGTTAGCAAGCCTTCTATGCCATAGCTCACTTGGGCTAGTGGCTTCATGAACAAGGGCAGCTTCTGGATGGCCGTTGAGTTTGTATAGACCTCCTTCCTCTTCACCAATAACAATTGCATCCTCAATTGATTTTCCTTTGGGCCACATGAGTACTTTCCCATATATGAATGCAACCCTATAACCTTTCTTATCTAAGGATGAGATAGAAAGTAATTTCTTCTTCAAACCTGGTACACATAAGATTTTCTTCATCTTCAATGGAGTTTCAGAATCAAGTTACGATAGTTTGCTTCACCAATTCCTTTGATGGGATATTGATAGTCATCTCCTAGGGATACCTTTTGTGGAGATGTCTTCTCTTCAAGTTTTGAAAGAGTATTCTTTTGTCTTGTCATGTGCTTTGAAGAACCACTATCAATGAGCCATGTATCTTCTCCAGGTGTTACTGACCTAGAGAGAGCATAGAATAGAACATACTCTTCTACATCTTCTTCTTCTACTTTAGCTCTTTTATTTCGAGGCTTTTCTTCCTCTTCTTCTTCACTATCATATTCTGCAAGATGTGCATGATGTCTTTTGTGAATATTCTTCTTCTTCTTCCGTGAAGTACAATTTCTAGCAAAGTTTCCTAGTTTAAGACAATTGTAACATTAAACTGTGGAGAGGTCTCTTTCTGAGCTTACTCCTCCTCTCCTTTTAAATCTATGAGGAGGTTGAGACTCCTTGTGTCCATTCTTCTTGGAGTTGAAGTGAATCCTTATTCTTCTAGTGTGAGTAGCCAAAGCTTGGTCATATTCCTTAAGAAGAGCTTCTCTATTGGCTACCCTAGCCTCTTCTTGAATGCAATCTTCCCATACCACATTAAACTTCATACTTTCTTTTCTAGCACACATAGTTTGGATGAATGACTCCCAAGGTCTAGTGAGACCATTTAGAGCAGTCATGACTAGTTCATCTTCATCAAGGGTATATCCAATGGCATCTAGTTTTTCCTTGAACTGCGAAACCCTTGAGAAATAGTCTTGAATAGATTCTCCTTTATTCATCTCAGTACTCTTCAATAGAGCTCTCAGGTTCATCTTCCTATTGATGTTCTTTCCCTCATACATTCTGGAAAGGGCATCATACATTTCCTTTAGGGTCTTCTTGGATGCCACTTGGGGAATCAAGTGGTCTTTCATAGAATTATCAATGATTCTCTTTTCCCTAATCAAGTCCTTCATATGCTTCTCTTTGGCTTCATCTCCTTCAGGTTATGCAACCTCATCCTTCATATATTGGACAAGATCATTCTCTTCAAGAATGAGACCAATTCTATATTTTCATGCTCGAAAATTCTCTATACCCTCTAGCTTGTCTTCAAGCTTAGTACTTGGAGCCATCTTATCCAAGAGGTCACAGAGATTGAAGTTTCAAAAGATAGAATAATACTTACCAGGAGATGAGCTTGATTGAATTGAGATTTCTGGTGTGCTCTGCTTCTGGAAAGTTCAACTTTTCACCTTCTGGATCTGCACCAAAATTTTGGGTTTTTTGGTCCTTACTTTTCTGGTTTATTGGTGCACAGGTTCGCAGCTTCTATGGTTCACTGGTGCACAGGTGCACATTTTTTCTGGTTTACAGGTTTTCTGGTCCAAACCCCAAACTAGGGTTTGAATTTCCCGGAGTTCTACCCACTCAAAAAGTTTGATCTAGGACTCAAAAGTTCAATTTTGGGGAGGGCTATCGAGCCATGCAATCAGATTCCAAAAATTCCAACTTTTGCAGAAACCCTAATTTTCACCGGAGGAGGAGAGAGAGGTATTTTCACCTTGTGAAAAATGTCCTATTCATGGTAGCTCTAATACCATGTTAATTTTAGCCTAATTTCACAAGCAAGATCACTAAAAGAAACACAATCACAAGATAAACACAAATTTACCCTGGGAAACCCTCATGGGGTAGAAAACCCAACAAAGCTTTCCTCAATATAGATAATCAACCCAATACAAGATGTAGTCCTCAACAAGAGCTCCTTCTCCTCCTATCGAGACCTCTCTCTCTCCTATGCGCCAATCACAAGTGAGTGAATGAATGAGATAAATTAGGAACACACCTCCTCTATTTATACTCATGTTCTAACTGACTTTTCACCCTAATGGGGCGGACCTCTCCTAAGAGAGTCTAATAACCCCTAAACAGTTAACTCAGGGCCAACCTCACATGGGAGATCTAATAAACCTAGTTACCACACTCTCTTAGAGGAATAAACATCTCTGGATATACAATAAGGTCACTACGGAGGAATGTCCCATCTCTAGAATAATAAAATACAAATATAATATTCTTAGAAGCTACAATATTTCAACATGGATGACCTAGTTATTTCAAATTCAATAGTAGTTAATATTGTATACTTTTTTCAAACATGTACAATTATGATTATAAAGACAAGGATGCATGAATTGGATATGGATGTGACAAAATATGCAATTTTAGTTCTTTTTAGCCTCTATTTGTAGTGTTCCTAATATTATAAAATTTTCAAATCCTTGTCCATAAACTTAATGATAAGTTTAATTCCATTTTTGCATCAAAAGTGAAGTTGCGATTAACATCATCAATCATGTGATTTCATTGGTGAGGTGGAACCCTTTGCACCAATTTTAATATCTATCGTAGCCTCGTGAATCGTGTCCATATTAGTGTTGGAATGTGTGTGTGTGTGTTTATATATATATATATATATATAGTTATAATAATATCATCCCATCCCAACAAAAAATGTACTCATAGTGTCATTTCCATCTTCAAGGGGATTTAAAAGAAGTGTTAGTTTTAACCGATGTTTTGAAAAAATTATTGGATTAAGTATTTCAATTATGCTTTAATATTTGTAACTTAATTTATTTAATTCACTATTAATTTTTTTGCAAATCAAGTCAGTAGAATTTTGGATCAATGTGAGGGGCTATACCTCCACAATGCTTCAATTCCCCTGATTAGGTATTTGTATGCTTCAATTTTTCTTTATGGAAGATGGCCATAAACACCACCACCATCATCATCAATAATCATCATTATCATCATCATCGCCACCATCTTGACCATCATAATCATCGTCACCATCATGACAATCATTGTCATCATCATCATCATCAAGAACAACATCATCATTATAAGCATCGTCATCGGTAATCATCATCATCATAAACACCGCCACCACAACCACCACCATCATCATAATCATCGTCATAATCATAAACAACACCATTATCATCATCATCATCAACAACAATGATGATGATGATGATGTTGATAACAAAATCATCGTCGTTGTCATAGTCAACATGAATATCATCATCCTTCTCTTTGTGGCCATCATCATCATCGTTTGAAGTAGAAACTGGAGTTTGCTCTGCGATTGGGTTTGTTATAACCTCCATCAAAGGCCCCGCAAGGGAAGGAAATGGCACCCCACGTATGTCCATTTGTATCAGGGTGATATGGTGAACTATATTGTATCTCTTGTTAACATCTTTGAATGGAATCTTTATTATTTCTCATCCCTCTTGGGTTATGGCAACTGATTAAAAAAAAAAACATCTAATAGATTTAGGATCCCTAAGGAATCGAAGCATCGAGATGGACATACATAGCTCCCCCTTCTTGAGAAAAAAATACCAAGTTTAACTCATTGGTTTCATTTCTATTGCCTTAGAATCATAGTGTTTTGGGTAAAGTTACAAATCTTGAAATCCAATCTACTTGAGAGCATTTTGGCATCATTGTAATTGATCCAATTGATCTTAGCTAGGATCAATTTAAAAATCTAAATCATCTCAATTCCTAGCTAAGTTAAGTATATTTGACTTTAAAACACAATTCCTTAAAATATACTTAGCTCTCACAAAAATAGTTTTGGAATCCTTGGAACATTGGCCTTAGAGTACCTCCTTAAGTGGTATACTTTAGGGAACTCCCTATAAGTACTTAGGAAACCTTAACTTAGTACCTACCAAATTTACATAAATATTAACTTTTATATAATTAAAATAAAAATATACTAATTATCAAACTCTATAACTATAATAATAAATCTACTTTATTGGGATTGAACAATTCCCTTCCATCCATATATGTTTTGCATTTTACCTCTCATTATCTCTTTCATTTAATATATTTAATTCTTTCATTATAATGATATGTTTAAATTGTTATCATAAGTGGGTTTGAGTGAAAACATAATATCCAAAAATATATTATATATAATTATTTGATATTTTTGAAAGTATGACAACTTTGAGATCAATGATGTTTTATTTTTGGTTGAAGGATTGCATGTCACATCAATAAATTTTATTTGTATATGAATGATCTCCAAGTCTTTTTAGTGTTGGGATTTTCCTATACGCCATCCTAGTCCTAACAACATTTTCCATTTTTATATTTTCAGTCATGCATGCATTTTGCATGCAGTCATGATTTTGCATGCATGCATGCAATTGCGTGCATCCCAGTCATCAGTCACAGCACCTAGCCCTCAGTTAGCTCACCTAGGGAGCTTCTTTCTAATCAGTTTTAGCCCTCCTAGAGCTTAGTGCACCCTCCTTTCACCTACCACTTGTGAAAGACTCTCTCTCTCACCTACCACTCAGTTGCACTTCAGTTAGTTGAGTTATCTTTAGATCTTTCCTTGATTTAAGGCTAGATTGACTGCTCAACTGACTGTATCACTCTGATGGACCTCTAGTGAGACTAGACTGCATATTCTGACTCCAATTAGCTCCTCATGCACCCTACACTGATCCTCCTTCACTACATTAGTGCTTCATGTGCCAGTTACACCTACCACACTTAGTGAGACTCAGTTTGACAATTACTTGTGCATTGATGATTCCACTAATGATGATGAGGGATTCTAGTTGTGCGTTGAAGACACTCCACTAATCTTTTGATCTCTCCATGTAGGCTAATTCGAATTACACCCTTGTTATTCGAATCCTGTGCATTGTATTAAACATGTGTGATGTTATTCTGCTTCTATCTGAGTTCTACTATATCATAATTGTGTTGCTCTTTTACACTGCATTGTCCACTCTTCTTCTATTTTCTTGCTTAATCCTTCTTGTGAGGTATACATCATCTCTTAGATCTACTGTGAGGATTTTCACAATTTGTTGACATGAGTTCATTATTGTTACAATTGTAAATGCATTGATTAAGAGGAGATAATTTACACTTATTGATGCCTTTGGAGTCTTTTTTATTGACATGAGCATATTATTGTTAGAATTATAAAGTAGAGTTATCAATAAGAGAATGCTTATACTTATTGAAAATATAGAATGGAAATGTTTCTTTGTGAAAATAATAACTATAAAGTTATGGATGGACAATATCCCTATCCTATTTTTATACCTTATTTGAGATTTTAAAGTTGATAACGACTTTAATTTAATTCATCATGTCTTCTATTTTGCAAACAAAAATATTGTATTGTTAAAGAGTTTTTTACAAACATAATCACCATTTTTATTTAAACTCCACTTTTATTGTTTTGGATTTTAACGGTACTCATATTACTTATGTATCTTGGAATTGTATCTTGAAATGCTAATTATATAAGTTATGATCTTTGATTATTTTCCCTATTTCCTTTTTTTGGAAACTCAATGAAATAATCAAGGTTGATGAAGGCTTCAATAATTGCGATCAATTCTTCCTATGGTTGGAAAGGATAGTTCAATTTCTTGTTATGTTTTCATTATTTGATTCATATCCCTATTCATCCTCCTTCAGTCCATACAAGCACAAATTTTAAAAAAATCAACATTGCCCCATGTATCACATTAATTAATCTATAGGTATGGTTTTTTATGCTCGAATTGTTAGTGGTAGTAATGTTTGAGTCTGGAAACCCTCCCACATCGTCAATACATGCGTCTAGTCTAACCATGCCAAATTTCATTCCAGGCAAGCACAAATTTTGAAAAACATCAACAATGGTCCCATGTAGCACATTAATTAATCTATAGGTATGTTTTTTTATTATATAATTGTTATTGTCAGTCATGTTTGAGTATGGAAACCCTCCCACATAGTCAATGCATGCGTCTAGTCTAACCATGCCAAATTTCAGTCCAAGAAAGCACAAATTTAAAAAAATTCAACGTTGGCCCCATGCAGTACATGATCAAGCATGCCATTTGGGTTAGCATGATAATTATGCATTTCCTTACTGGGATTCTCTTTGTTTTGAGAATAATTTAATATTCTCTACTGAATAGGGCCAACCACATGAAGGTGGAAGCTCTTATGGGCCCTCCCCCCCTCACATCACTCTCAATTCCCCATAACCCAATAAAATCTATCTAAAAAAAAATTAATTGTGTTTTTTGTCATAAATTATAAGAAGCAATGTTTCTAATTATAACATATGCCAACATACAGGAAAATGGCAAAAACACTAAGAAACGGTTAATTTATACGTACCAATAAAATTCAATAATTCTATCGCAATATTAAATTAAAATATATAGAGAACATATATTAAGGAATACCTCATACACTTCAATGGAATTCATCATCTTCTTCATCCAAGTCATCATCAATGATATCATCCAATCCAGAGTCAACATTGTATGGATTTGCCATATCATCATCGTCATTGATGCCAGTTACAATCATCATGTCATCATCGATATCATCTTCATGGACATTGTCAACTACATCATCTGATTCAACTAATACTTCGACATCTTCTTTTGGAACATTATCATCTAACTCATGTTGATCATCTTCAACATCGTCTTCTTCTTCGAGACCCTCTTCATTACCTTCCTCTATGTTATACTTTATCAGCCTTCCCATTGGATCGTGTCTCACAACGAATGACCAACCCCCTCTAACTGGAACCTCAGAGTAAAATACATGTTCACATTGGCTTGGAAGAACATAGGGCTCCATTCCTGACTCAAACAACCTTGTATTAACCATGGTAAATCCATTATTGTTGGCTTGGTTTTGCAACCAAGCTTAGTGCTATGGGCTCCTGCTAACTAGTAGCAGCAATCTCAATATTAAGCAAAAACAATGTAAACTAAATCTAAACTAAACTAAACTAGCATGTGCACTTTTGAATTAAAAACAAGAACAAGAAATATAGAAAATAAATTTGTATTGAAAATGGGGGCAAGCAAGTGCTTGCAATAGAAATACCTCCAAATGATGAAGGTTGTTGAGTAGCTCCAATGGTGAGCAGCTCCAATCTCTAAAGGGTCCTTTCTCCAAGGTTGCTAGAATGGCCAAAAGCTCAAGGGAGATTTTGGCAGCATGAGGATAGGAAGATGGATGGATGTGAAATGATAAGCCCCTACCACCTTTTTATAGGTTTTGGTGGTGGGGAATACCATTGTGGTTTTGTGGAAACCATAATGGTATTAACCAACATGGTTTAGGTACTTTTCCCTCCTTTTTCCTTTTCTTGAATAAAATTAATATTTTTATTCCCTTTTTAATATTTTTGGGAATTTTGGACCCTTTTTGACGGTTTTTTATGTTTTTTTAGGAAAAATGATCTTTTTGAGTGGGAAAAGGGGTGTACTAAGGTCTTTTGGTGACCTTTTGTTGGCTTCAGAGGCTCAGATGGTGGAAAAAGTGGACAAATGGGTCATGTGAATAAGGAAATGAGCTAGTGAGCACTTTTTAGGTGTTAACAGATTGCCCCCTGATGTGTGAGGGCAGGATCTCATCGTATGGCCGATAGACATCATAGTTCTTTTGTCTTTTTTCTGGGGTTTTTGGGGAGGAGAAGAGACCGATTGGAGACTGGATCCGCGGCCTTTGGAAGCTACAAAAAATAAACAATATTACATGGCCTCAATATGAATGAGGAATAATCTCTGATAATGGATGAGGCGGGCATACCCATGCTCGTATCAAGACATATACATAACAATTAGTCGCAAGAAGGGGGATCTAATACATAAAGAATCTACTGGTACATCATAATGGTCCAGAGGGGACATTATTTTGGGATATACTCATGATCATGACATGACTGATCTCAATAACTGATACACTGGAATAACTGATGAACTGCTGAAACTGAAGGTGTCCAACATCTGTAGGGACGCAATGACTATGAGCCATCTCTGGGAAGTATATGTGACTGTATACTCGAGGGAGTATAAAATTGGTGTACATCTGGATACTGTCGCCATGTGCAACCCGGATATCTATAGAAAAAGTGTAACTGGTTGTATCCATAGGTAGACTCTCAAGTGTGGAGGAGTCAGAGGTATCTGGGGTCTTCGACTAATAACTCAGCGGACCAATGTCCTGTGCGAGTCTCAACGATGCGATCAAGGTGTTGAAGTCGAGCATGTGAGAAACAACCATTTGGAGAGGCACTGAGGACTCTTCTCGAAATGATTCGTAGGCATCCATCATAAATGGTGATGAGTCCAAGACACAGGGACCTCTAGGTCTATCCTCTGGAATAAATTTGGTTGTCATCAACAGAGGGAGACCAGCAACTAATAAGGCAATGATGTTTCCTTGATATGAGCGCGAGGTGTAGAACTGAAGTGTGGTAGTACTGATGGTAGGACTAACATACTTGTGGGGATGGGAAGTAACTGGGGTCATATAGTGGGTAGACTCAAACTTCCTTTGTTCAGAGCATGATGACATGGTTGACCTGGCAGCGTAGGGAACTGACTTGTAGGTGTGGGAATCATTGCTTTTAGGGACTGAAGGGTATGTATTGACTCGGGGGGGGTCAAGCTGATTGGTGATGTCGAGGGATTCTCAGGGTGACATACTGCAGAATACTCTGAACAAAGGCGACCAAAATGGGGAAGCTGCCCTATGAGTAGACGTGATCTGTTGTGGCACCGAGAAGCACCATTGGGTCCTTCTTCGTAGTTTAAATGAGCTCCAAGAAGGTATAAAAGTGTGCTCTGAAATGGTACTGTCCTGTGGGTTTTGTGAGCCCAGGATTGTTCGTGCTCATTGGTGCTTTCATTTTTAAGGAGTCTGAAAGCGATAAGAAGACTCTGCAGTGGTTGTGACTACTGTCCTATTGGTTTTACGAGCCCAGGATGGTGATTGCTCGTGGTCGCTTTCATGCTTAGAGAGTCTGAAAGTGGTAAGGGGACTCCATTGGTGTTCTTTTTCGTAAGTTTAGTCTCCAAGGCCTGAAAAAGCATAAAATGATGCAGATGGAGAACTCTTCTAGCCGATGTGACTAGAGTATTCCTTTTTCGTAATTAGTCTACGAGGTCCTGAAAAGGGGTAAAATTATACCAGGTAGACGCCCTTTCATATACGTTTAATGAGCATGAAAGGAAGCAAGGTTGCTCGGCAATCTTTTCATTGTTTTAAGAGTCAGAAAAGAGCTTAACAGAAACTCCCTAAGTGTCTTTTTCGTAAAAGGGATTGCTCGGCCCGAAAAAGGGATAAAACCATACCGAACATCAAGGGATTGATGGGAGCGAGAAAAGGTCTCAAGCGTCATCATGTGTGCGGGATACTGGATCCGGTGACATAAAGATTGTCAAAAGGGGGTTGCGGCTGTTGTGGCACGCAAACCGAGGCAATGAGAGGGCATTTTGAAAAAATGGCCGAAAAAGTATGGGCGTGAGAGCAAGAAATGATCTCAAGCATCATCACAAGCGTGGGAAATTGAATCCGGCGATATAAAGATGGTAAACCACGAAGAACGACAGATGTGGCATGCAAACCGAGGTGACGAGGTGGCATGGAAAAAATGCCCAAAAAATCTAGAGGTGAGAGCGAGAAATGATCTCAAGCATCATCACGAGCGTGGAAACTGAATCCGACGATATAAAGTTTGTCATAAACGGAGAACGACGGATGTGGCGCGCAAACCGAGGTGACGAGGAGGCGTGGAAAAAATGCCCAAAAAATCTAGGCGTGCGAGCGAGAAATGATCTCAAGCATCATCACAAGCACGGAAAACTGAATCCGGCGATATAAAACTTGTAAAAAATGGACGCCGACCGATGTGGCATGCAAACCGAGGCGACGAGGGGGGCATGGAAAGATGCCCGAAAAATCTGGGCATGAGAGTGAGAAATGATCTCAAGCATCATCACGAGCGCAGAAAACTGAATCCGGCGATATAACACTCGTCAAAAATGGGCGACGGTCGATGTGGCACGCAAATCGAGGTAGCGAGGGCATCCGAAAAATGGTCAAAACATGGACCTGGTGAAAATAGGAGAAAAAAAGAACCATCATGAAGTTCTCGCTGTGTTGATTCCAACGGTACCAACGGTTTGAGAAACGGACGTCATATGACACCGGAATGGCTGTTTGAGAAATGGTGGAATTTCTATAAATAGGGCGTGGGGCCCGTATGACGTGTCATTGTTACGTGCGAGGTTGGCAGAGCAGTCAGAGCTCTTTCTTGATTTCTAGGAGATTTGACTGTTGGTTTTCGATTCTGCGAGTTTCAGGTAACCCTATTCGCCTTATCCTTTTCAATTATGTCTTTTTTGTTTGGCGGCGGGCCCCCGAAGGCTGTGAAATTCCACGTTGACCTTCCAACGTGGAATATCGCGGGTTTCGAGTCCCTTCCCGCGATGAACCACGCGGGTTTTAGACTGACAGTCATGATGTTCATCGCGACTGTGAGGTTGGAACCCGTGATGTTCATCGCGAGTTCATGGGAGATAGTCGCGATGCTCATCGCGAATGTCTTGGCAATACCCGCGATGTTCATCGCAGATTTTTTGGATGGAGGCCACGATGATCATAAAATCCACGATGGTATTTTTTGCAAAAAATTTTTGCTGGGGCTAAAAATTTCTTCTGTTTTTTGGCAGGATGTTGAGGAGACCGTTGACTTCATGGAGAGAGCGGGAGATAGATGATGATCTGATGTTGAGGATTCAGACTGATCCGGGGGTTTGGAAGACTCTAGCGGTGAGTGGACTTTTGAAGTTCGCTCAGATCCCACCTATGCGTTCAGTGAGACGGCTCCTGAACAAGTTGGTGGGTTGGTGGGTGCCTGCCGAGGGTGCTTTTATGATTGGGGGACAGAGGTTGGAGATCACCCTCATAGATGTATATTTTCTCACTGGGTTGCCTCGTTTAGGGGAGGTGGGAGATCTTCTGCCTAGGATCCCGCCCGGCATTGATATGGAGGATTTGCTGCAGACCTTTTGTGTTGATGGGGCGATTTTGCAGAACAGTGCCTTGAGTCTGCGATCACTACGGGAGTGGGACATGAGGGCTATTGGGGCATGTGTGCTGTGAGTGCTGGGTGCTGCGGCGACACATCGTTTGTCCGGGGGACAAACGATGATGGTTGACTCTGTGCTTCAGGGGACGTATTACGCATGGGCTCAGATGTTTCTAGCTGGTGTCCGGAGAGATCTGGACAAGTGCTGTCGAGAGGGATGAGAGTTCTGTTATGCCTCCTTTCTATGTTGTTTTTTCTTCGAGCGGGTGCCGACCTTGCGACCACGGGTGCCCATTCGTGATGGTCTGGTGAGTGAGCCGCGCATGGTGCAGTGGGCGCATATGATGCCTCGTGGTGGTGGTGGTGTCCACGGGTTTTTTACGGAGGAGGTATATGAGCAGTGGGAGCAGATGCCCCTAGTGATTGAGGATTACCCATATGCTGGCATGGACTACAGAGGCGACCCAGAGATGCCTCGAGCCCAGGGACAGGCCTGGGGTTTAGATGGTATGTTTTGTGGTTTGCTTTCTACTATATCATGTGATTTTATGATTATAGTTAGATATGTATATGATGGTTTAATTGCATTTTGCAGATGTTGGTCCTGTTCCACTCACGGATTACGTGGCTCGTCGGGGGCGGGCGATGATGGTTGCTCAACCTCCTGTAGCGGTACCACCTCCACGTGGTGGAGGATTTGTGGCTCGTGGGCAAGGGGTTGGCCCTCGCGATGATGCCATATAGGGTGTCAGACAGACATTTGACATGATTCTAGCTGGATTCCTCGAGGATGGCTGGAGGGACCTGGACTGGGATATCGTGGAGCGTTGCTTCAGTGAGCCACGTGAGTGGCAGTCGCTCTTGTTGAGGACATCGGTCTTTGTGGCAGAGCACAGGGATGGTGCTCAGGATGACCCGGCAGGGCCAGCTGAGAGGAGGATCCGTCTACGGGATGATCCAGCGGGACCAGCAGAGCGGAGAGTTCGGGCGCGACATGATCGGGCGGGGCCCGCGGAGGGGACGCCAGAGGAGCCCAGGGACCCTGATGAGTAGATGATAAGTATTTGCCCCCAAATGCTGATGAGCATATGGGGAAGCACTTTTTGTCCGGCCGATGTATTTTTTGTATATTGGGTGCTGAGGGCACTTATGACATGTTGACTATCATGGTTTATATATATATATGTATATATATGTTTGGATTTATGGTCGTGTATGCATGTGGATGCACTTGTTGTCTTTATGTTCGCCCATGGAGGCATGTTATGCACGTGGATGCAACATTTTGGTTTTTGGTATATGCCCGTGGAGGCACATGTTATGCACGTGGATGCACATTTTGTTTTTTGTATATGCTCGTGGAGGCACATGTGATGCATGTGGATGCATATTTTGCTTATTGTTTATGCCCGTGGAGGCACATGTGATGCATGTGGATGCACATTTTGGTTATGAAATGATGTGATTGGTGTGCCAGTCCAAGATGTTGTTGGCCATATGGTCTGCTACACTATTGAGGTTTCTTGGGACATGTGTGAATGAAATGGATTCAAACTGTCTAACCATTTGTTTAGTGCGCAGGAATTTTCTGAAAAGGCAGGGATTGCGTACCTGGTAATCATTGTTGAATTGGGAAACAAGGAGTTGCAAGTCCAAGAAAATGTTAAGGTGACGTATGCTCATTTGGAGAGCTGCGGCCAAGAGACTGGTCATGGCATCATATTCAGCCTAGTTGTTGGTAGCGGCACCCAAACACACTCCGTCGATGTGGATCAACTCATGTGAAGGGGAATAAATTACCCAAGCTACGGAGGCCAGATTGGGGGACCAACGGCTTGCTCCATCGGTGAAACCGACAAAGCAGAGTGGATCATGTGTGTGAACGGGATCAGTGGAAGGGGCCAACCGGACAGAGGGGTATCCAGTGGAGATTGTATGGATGGCGGGGTCAAGGCCCGGCATTTCGGTATCTGACCAAGTAAAGACATCAGTGAATTCTTGGAACAGTTTTTTGTATTCTCCAATCTCGTGCTCACTGTGGGAGGCTCCTAATTTAATGGTATGAAGGGCACTAGGTGGGTCAGAGATGTCGATGTTGATGATGGGAGAAATATTGGCTATGTTATTATCCTCAGAAGTGTCAGGAGTAGGAATAGGGTCCTTGAACCAGTCGACTTCAGTAGGAAGGAAATCTTTGGAGTCAACCGCAAATTGGGTAGCGGTGGTGGATGAGGTCTGTTCTGGGAGGAAGTGTGAACAATGGTGCATGTCTTCCCAGGGATAATCAGGGGCTGTAGGAGCCTCTAGAATCTCGTTGTCACTGTGGGATATTTGAGTGGTCAAATCGGGTGACGAGGTAGTGGTAGTCGAACAGATCATATAAATGGTGTTAATCTCTCCGGATGAGGATGATGGGGGTGGGTAGATCTCCTCGATGAGGGGAGGAGATATTTCTAAGTCGACGTTATTCAACTCATACAACACTGCTCTATAATCTGGGATATCAGGATAGTGATGTTAGTAATGGCCGTAAACACCGCATATGGCACATGGGTGGTTGGTACGTAGTGATTTGTCACGAGGCATGGGGTTTGGGTCAATTTTGACAACCGAGATGTTGGGGTCGTCGTCCAGCATTTGCATGTGTTCCTGTAATGCAGGTAACTGTGGACACTGATGGGTTGGATGGCCTAACTCATCACACAACGAGCATTTTGGAGGAGCACGGAATACGGGGGGAGGTTTAACTGCCTTGGGTGGGGGTACCACAGTGTATGGTTGTGGGCCTCTGCCCCCAGTGGGCCTGATGAGTGGAGGGGGATTCGTCGATGACAAAGGAGTAGTGATACCGGGAGGTGGTTGGGTTGAAGTAACAATGGGTTGCACCGGTTGCAGGATGACATTTGGTGTCGGCGAGGGAACGGGAGGCGAAATATACCACATGGGTAATCCCAATGTTAACCCAGGTAGACTAAGGGTAGCCATAACTGGAGCGCTTACTATACCTGAGGGAGGAAATAAGAAGGGGATTTTGTGGATGGGTGTAACCCCAATGTGACTAGGTACCAATGGTGGTTTAGGCAACAAGGGCTGTTGATTATTGGGCGTTTGGGTATTGTGGGAAAGAGTACAGAGGTTAGCGACGTGTGTCTCCGGTGACGGTGGTGGAATGCCCTGGAATGTAGAAGTCATCGACGCGTCGGAGTAGAGTCCGGGTCTCACTAAGGAAACGAATGAGGTATTTGCACCACAAACAGGTTGTTCAACCATGGGGAGAACATTTTCAGGTGCAGCGGGGGCCTTGGGATCGTAATAGGTGAGTTGGTCGACCTTGACCACACTTCCCTCATGGGGGAACTGCATGGTACGAAAAACGGATGATGCAACAGCTCACATGGCATACATGTAGCTACGGCCAAGTAAAAGGTTATAGTCAAGTTGGTCATTGATGACCTCAATGTCAATGAGTACGGTTTTACCATCCAGCTGGATGGGGACATTAGGTAAGAGACCCTGGGGTTGAGCCGAACGGCCGTCGTAGGCTCGCAACTCAGTGGTGGACTACTGGAGAGTAGGGGATCCCAACTTCTTCCAAACGAATGTGGACATGACACATGTAGAGGCCCCTTCATCAATAATGCACCGATGGATGACAAGATTCCTAACGGAAACAGAATCTTGGAATGCTAAACTGGAAGGCAGTCGTGGTTCGGAATGGTCTGAATCGAATGCGATCAGTTGTGAATCATTGGGGTCAATAGCGCCAATGGCAGAGAGCAAAGTCTTGCGCTGCGAAGGACATTTTTTTAAAACTTCCAAAGCAGACTTGGCAGCAAGAGACTGCGCTAAGTCATCTACAATGTTGTAATTCGACGCAGCACGAGCATTGGGATTATTATTGATGTGGCGAAGTGGGAAGCGAGGTGCTTTGGGAGCGCCATCAAGTGGAGCCGGAGGTATACGTAACGTTTGATCTGTGGATTAACATTAGTGTTCTTGTCGGTGGGAGGGGCTTCAGAGGTGGAGCCATATTGGTTTTGATGGGTTTGGAGGTTGACATCGGTGGTTGACATCATCAACAAGTGGTGAGTATCTGAATCAAACATGGGTTGATCAGGAGCTGCATAAGTGATCTATTGTGGTGGTGCGTTTCCCTGAGGGGGAGATAATGGCTGAGTGTTCACTACACCTTGGTTTGGAAAGGGGTTTTGCAATACCAAAGGTTGATGTTGAGGTGGTGGAGGGTTGGGCGGCGGCTGAGGAGTCGCTTGCCCTTGACGATGGGCATCGTCAGTCCAAAGTTTCTGAGCTCGGTCCAAATGTGGGCAAGCATGCGTGTAATGACCATAAACCCCGTAAATAGAACAAGGATGGTTTGTTCTGAGGTTACTATTTTTAGGCTGCCCGGGATTACGACCCGGATTCCGATTGGGGGGGAGTAGCATTGTTATTTTGCGGAGGATTGGGAGGTGGAGGACCTTGATGTTGTTGTTGGTTATTACTGTGGTTACGTCCTCTTCCACGGTTCTGTTGCGCATTCTGGTTGCGCTGGTTTTTTTGGTGCTGGGGCTGGTTGTGTTGTGTGTACACTTTCCCTTGAGCAGTGGGAGGATTTTGGTTTGCTGCAGGTGCGGGAGCAGGTTGTGGTGGATAATAAGCCTGATCATAGGCGAGGACAAGGTCCCCTTCGGAAAAAGTTCTTGGGTGGACATGTCAATGAGCGTATCGTTCAAACCAACACATATGTGATCCACAATCACAAACCCCATGCACATAGCATGGGGGCAGGTCATTAACCCTACTGACTTTTTCTCATGCGTGATCTCAACCATTTTTTGAGGTCACATACCACTTGTATATTCGATTTGATTTTATACACAGAGTATTTTCCCCAGCGGAGTCGCCAAAAAACTGTTGGCTTGGTTTTGCAACCAAGCTTAGTGCTATGGGCACCTGCTAACTAGTAGCAGCAGTCTCAATATTAAGCAAAAACAATGTAAACTAAATCTAAACTAAACTAAACTAGCACGTGCACTTTTGAATTAAAAACAAGAACAAGAAATATAGAAAATAAATTTGTATTGAAAATGGGGGCAAGCAAGTGCTTGCAATAACAATACCTCCAAATGATGAAGGTTTTTGAGTAGCTCCAATGGTGAGCAGCTCCAATCTCCAAAGGGTCCTTTCTCCAAGGTTGCTAGAATGGCCAAAAGCTCAAGGGAGATTTTGGCAGCATGAGGATAGGAAGATGGATGGATGTGAAATGAGGAGCCCCTACCACCTTTTTATAGGTTTTGGTGGTGGGGAATACCATTGTGGTTTTGTGGAAACCATAATGGTATTGACCAACATGGTTTAGGTACTTTTCCCTCCTTTTTCCTTTTTTTGAATAAAATTAATATTTTTATTCCCTTTTTAATATTTTTGGGAATTTTGGACCCTTTTTGAGGGTTTTTTATGCTTTTTAGGAAAAATAATCTTTTTGAGTGGGAAAAGGGGTGTACTAAGGTCTTTTGGTGACCTTTTTTTGGCTTCAGAGGCTTAGATGGTGGAAAAAAGTGGACAAATGGGTCATGTGAATAAGGAAATGAGCTAGTGAGCACTTTTTAGGTGTTAACAATTATCATGTTCAATAATAGTTTTATTGGGATCACGTTGATTCAATCGTAACCTGTACCATTTGACAACGAACAAAAATACCTTGAAGGAGTTAAAGTCACACAGAATAATATCTTCCAAATACCCATCGTATCAATTTTCTAAGAGTTCTGGATGTCTATACCTTCTAGAGGAAACATTGGTCACCTCAAAGACTGCGGATATCTCACAATCTGATGTTTTCTTCATTTCATCCAACTTTTTGATGTGATGTCTACATCCATTGCACCACATAGCCTTATGGTGTTTTACCTACAACAATCCATACACGTAAAGATTACATAATGATCCGTTTATGATTAAGTGCATGTTTATTCCGTATAGGGAAAAAAATCAACGTTTACATCAATATGTTTGCAAAAAAAAAATAGTGTTGTTGATTAATATGCTTGCTTGCTTATCTTTTAGACCATATGCTAAATCAATTTCGGTTTGTGTAAGACTGGTATCTCCATTGCGATGTGTTGCTTTAACCAATGAAGCCACACCTTCCCATGATATTCCATGATCAGATTTTTCACTTAGTTCAATCCATACCTTCATCCACTCAAGATTGTTTGCAATGCATAAATGAAGTGCATCCCACTCTTGACCAACTGTTTGATGAAAATAAAATTAAAATTAAATACAAATGTATATTCACTTAACAAATTTATATACACTCTTAATTGATGCATATTGATATAAAAGTAGAATATGTATGATATATACATAAAAATCAATAGTCAAATGTATTATATTAATTAATATCCACTAGCTAATAATTACCTTTCACCTTCCTCGATCTACCTTTCCCCTTCGGGTACCCCCCTTTGAAATTGTTATTGGAATATAGATCACAAATGCGACGTAAATTGAGCATTGACGATAATTTAGGAATATATTCACTAATATACAACATGTTTTGGTATACCATATATCCCTCCATCATAGAACCCTCGGACATGCTCATTGTCTAACCAAACCCTTCAAAACTTTCAAGTGCCTATCAACCATCCGCATGGACCTTGAGTGCACAGGTCCACACAATTCAATCTCCTCAACTTGGTGTATGAGGTAGTGTTCTTGTGCATTGAAAAATGTCGAAGGTAGATGCTTATGCATTTCACACATGAGACGAGGAATTTCTCCCCCTCCAATACTTTATATCTTCTTTATGGATTTCTTTAGATGACAACCATCTACAAGTAATGCAAACCAATCGCGAGATTTAATAAAAAAAACATTATATTACATAACATGAATTAGTGCAAAAAAATCAAATATAAGTTCTATGATGAATTAAACAAACACTAAGCACATGCAAAAAATAGATACTTACCTCATGTATTTCCCAAGATTATATTTAACGTGTTTGACATTGTTGTCGAAGTTTTCCGGGAGAGAGAGAGGTAGAACATACTATAACAATATACAAATTGTTTCATTCTTTTACAAATAGTAGACAAACAAAATACCAACAATATGCACTAGAATAAAAAAATATAGCAATAAGTATATGCATACCATAATAATTACCTTCATGAAGACATGCCAATCATGCGTTTTCACCCCAGCAAAATAAATTTCTTTGTTATGATATTCTTCATGTTCGCACAAAATCCGGTGGGAAATTTAATTTTTCGCATGACTTCTTTTACAACATTACTTTGTTGCTCTGTTAACATCCATGGAAGTGAGTTTATATTAATTTGGTCTTTGTTTCTATGAAACTGAATGACGTATTTCATTGCATGGTTTCCTTCTTGAATGTCTTTGCAAATTTTGACATTATTTTCTTTCTCACTCCTTCCATCCAATATTTGCCATAATGTTTCAGTCACATTCGTTCCAATATGAATTGTATAAAACATATGAGCAATTTGTTGGTGCTCATAGTAGGGCAAGCTACTAAATTGTTTAGGATAACTTTTCATTCCTCGTGGAAGCCCATTAATGCCTTCATGATCATGATGACCATCATGAATCATAGTTTATAAAGAAATTACAGAAATCAATGTCAATTATAGTAAAAAACACACAATAAAAAGATAACATTTCATATACGATGATTCATACGTACCTTGACGATTTCTATTATATTGCAACTTCCATAGGTGAGGTGTCATTCTCTGTGATTTTAATGCAATATCTTTTTTCCCATTGAACACATGTTTTTCGATAGTTCGATATCTATGATTCTTAGAGAGGAAGTGCCTATACTCATCAAACACCTCCTTTCCTAAGCGGATTTTGGAATGACGATATTTGATCTTAGGACCACAAACTCGACATGCAAATTTTTCCTTTGTATGAAGACCTACATAAAGAGATGGATTATCTATGTCAATTATAATTATATATAAAATGAATGTATTATTTAAAAAACATGCGTGCATAGTATATTAACTAGTTCATAAAATTAAATGCAATTAAAGTGGAACTTATAATTACAAACAGCAAAAATGGGTTAACCCTGGGGAATCATGTATTGTCCATACAAGCATTGCAAATAATTGAAATTACATTTGTCGTATTGTTCTAGGTACGTCATACATAGTGATGCCATTCCATAAATTTAGTAGCTCGTCAATAAGAGGTTCGATATATACATTCATATCTTTAACTTGGTACTTACCTGATTGATTTGAACATATAAAATATATAATTATGAGAACCATTTAGATACATAAACCATGCACAAGAGAAAAATAAAATATATATATATGACATGATGCAACAAAATACGACAAATGAGATGCCACTACATTAAAAAAAATCTATAGACACAATATACCTTGAATAATCATCGACAACATTATGTGGTCCCTCTTTATTGACAACCATGGAGGAATGTTATTGTTGAGAAAAAAAATAGGCCACACCGAGTAAACAGATTTCATCTATGCAAATGTATTGACACCATCTTTTGCCAAAGAAATCCTAAGATTATGAGATTCTTCTTTAAAGTGAGGCCATTTTTCCTCCATATCTATAAATGAAGACCCATCTGTAGGCATTCGAATAATGTCATATTAACTTCTATTCTGTGCATGGTAATCCATAAATTGCGCTATGTTTTTGCACCTGGACAGTCATTGCAAACGTGGAATAATGGGAATATAACAAAGAACCTTGCAAGGCACCTTTTTTGTTACTTGATATCTTCGATATCTACTGAT
Source organism: Larix kaempferi (assembly GCA_027924585.1). Classification (NCBI taxonomy): domain Eukaryota; kingdom Viridiplantae; phylum Streptophyta; class Pinopsida; order Pinales; family Pinaceae; genus Larix; species Larix kaempferi. The sequence goes on from BSBM01001073.1 coordinate 6,989,096, forward strand.
ATGACATTCTGGACATTCCGACCTAAATTCATGATGATTATAATATATAACATGGTCATCGAGGCATGCATGAATTGCTTCTTACTGCATTCCAATTTATTTCATGATGGCAGATAAATATCGATATGTGCGAGGTAAAATATTTGACGGTGGTAACAAAAATTCATCTATCAAGTTACAACAAATAAAAATAAAAATCTAGTTAATATAATATATAAATAATATTAATGAAACACCTTTCATCCGTAAAAATTTGACTTATGAATTAACAATAAAATTAATAGATGAACAATTATAATTAGTGCAATCATATATATTATGTGATAGAATATATTACATACCTTAACATCCCTGTAACTGATGTGTTTGAAAGACCATTCATAACCTTCCAGTTCATTATCAACAATATAGAAGAGAGAAGATTTGTGCTGGAGACCTCATAAAGGGGTTCATATGCCTTCTCAAGAAGAGGTAAATCATGAATATCATCAAAATCATCATTTTAATGATCATCATCATCATCATCGTCCATTCTAACATTAAATGTATCATTGATCGATGTATTTGTACCATCATCTTCAACTATGTTATCGTTATGATCATCTTCTTCAATATGATCATTAACTTTTTCTCCATTATTCATAGCTCCATGTTCCTCTAGTACTTGTTCCGAAAGCACTTCCTCTGGACAATATGCCCTAGGATGTATTTCCTTTATAATTACATGAAACCATCAATAGATATAAGTTAATATAAGAAATATTGAAATAATACATAAATTTACAAAAGCAATCAATATAAAAACATATATAATGCAAAACTTACAAATGGACGATATTATGTCCCCCCTCAGCGTGTCCATGTTCCCTACAATGTTTTATGGTTGTTGTGATCTTTACTCTTCTCCTTTTAAAGCCCCTACATTGACTACATGGACAATAACATTTCCCATCACCCTTTGTTTTCAGTCCATCCCACAATCTAACAAGCAATTGTCAATTTTGTTCATTTGGATCAGGAATATTTCTATTTGACATTTTCTCATAAAGAGCTTGAATGAAGATTATCGATCTTAGAAAATGAAGATCCACACTTGACTATTTTTAATCACAAAAACAATAGAATTAATTGTGTATTATTTTATGGAAAACAGTCCATGCGAAGAATTTAACTGCTGCAAACCGTCACTTATATAGAAAACATGTCGGGATGTTTCCATTATTTATAGATGTTAAAATTTAAAGGTTCGTCAGATATCCGATGAGGTGACCATAGTTACCCTTATAGAGTAGATGTTGGATATCCGACGTCTCTTGTCAGTAATCCGACCGTTGTCATTGGATATCTGACTCCCATTGGATATCCGACAATTCCATGTATCAATTAAAAAAAATTGATCAAAATTCATAATTTTGAAGGTGAAATCAACGACACGGTCAATGTCGTCGGATGCCGTCAGATTTTGGGTCATGATTTTCTAGTGAGAGAGAGGGGAGGTTATAGAGATAGAGGGTGGGTAGGGTTAGGTATCATGAGAGAGAGAGAGAGAGAGAGAGAGAGAGAGAGAGAGAGAGAGAGATGGGTAAGAGGGGGGAGAGAGGGATATTAGAGAGAGGAGTGGGGGAAGAGAGGAGGGAAGAGAGAGAGAGGAGGATGGTTAGGGAGAGAGGGAGAGATGGGTTTTGGATGGAGACGAGGAGATGGGGGTTTAGAGAGAGATGGATGGGACGAAAGGGGGTTTAAATAGAGGGGTATTATGGATATAGAGATAAATGGGGGGGGGGAGAGAGGAGGATTTTGGTTTATAAAGAGAGAGGGAGGGGAGGGTTAGAGAGAGGGAGAGAGTGATATAGATTTACAGGAAGAGTGAAACATAGAGAGAGGGGGGGAGGAGGTTTAAAAAGAGAGGGGGAGAGGGGAAGAGGGAGAGAGGGGGCTTGGGTGGAGAGGAAGAGAGAGGGGGGTAGGATAGAGAGATATGGTATATGAGGGGGTTGAGAGAGAGAGAGAGGGATATATGGGAGGAGGATTCGGAAGAGAGAGGGGTTGGGTGGAGAAGACAAGAGAGTCGGGTTGAAGAGACAAAGAGATGAGATGCGGGGGGTTTAGGGAGAGAAAGGGGGGTGGTTAAGGATAGAGAGATAGAGAAAGGTTGGGGTTAGGGATAGAGAGTGAGAGAGATGGGAAGGTTGAGAGAGAGGGGGTTAGAGAGATAGGGAGAGATATAGAGTGAGTTAAGGAAATGAGTATAGATAGATAAGGGGGTTATAGGGATAAAGGGAATGTAGGGTTAGGGATATGGGGGATATAGAGAGAGAGGGGGGGGGCTTAGAGAGATAGAGAAAGGAGGGGGTTAGGATTTAGGGTAATAGAGAGGGTATAAATAGAGATGTGGGGTTAGGATTTATGGTATAGGGAGAGATGGCGATTGAGAGAGGGGTGGTTCGGGAGAGGAGAGAGACAAGGGGGGTTGTGTTAGAGAGAGGGGGGATTGGTTAGGGAAAGGTGGGGCTATAAAGAGAGAGGGGGAAAGAGGGAAATGAAGAGAGAGAGGGGGGGTAGGGTTAGGGAAAGGTGGGTTTGGAGACACAGAGAGGGGGAGGAGAAGAGTTAGCGAGAGAGGGAGAGGGGGGTTGGGTAGAGAGTAAGAGAGAGGGGGTTCATAGAGAGAGATGGGATGCGAAGGGGGTGGGTTTCTAGACAGGGAATGGGGAGTTAGGGAGAGAGGGTAGAGGGAAAGAGGGGGTTCGGGTGGAGAGGAAGAGAGAGGGGGGTTGGAGAGACAAATAGATGAGATACGGGGGGTGGGGAGATACTGAGGGGTTAGGTTTTAGTAAGGGAGGGGGTGTTAGGGAGAGAGGGAGAGAGAGGGGGGGTGAGGGAGAGAGGGAGAGATTGAGAGAGGGGGGTGAGAGAGAGAGTGGGGGGTGGGGTTTATACACATAAAGAGATAGATAGTGAGAGGATGGGAGGGAGAAATGAAAAGCATCTATGAAACCACTCTATATAATTGTTTTTGTGTATGTGTGTGTTATTTTGTAAGGAACACACATGCACTTATGACTTTAATTTTTTTTCACACTTTCCTTTTTCCACATCTTTGGTGGATGAGTTGACAAGTTTGGTTCTAGGTTCGGATTGCTCAACCTTATTGATTGGACTGCATTATAGAAAAACACATCATGTCCTACAACTTCATGTTTTTCAGCCTTGATTTTGTATATGCTCCACTTGTCCACTACTAATGAAACTCACACACTAATAGAATTTTGTGTGCAAATTCCAAATATATATTTTTTGAATAAATATGTTTTTTTTTCTATTTTTTATTCTTTTTCATTTGCATTAATGTCAAATTTATATAAAATATAGGTCATGTATTTCCGCTATAACTTTTGACTAGCTCAGCAATTTCGAAAACGGAAAAGAACCTGCATAAGTATACAAGAATACCTACACACTAAAAAAAATAAAGAAAATTTATTGAGTATGTTAATAATGTGATCTAGCGGGCCTAATGCTCAACCTTGTCATTTAAGGGCTTTGTTGAATTCCTTTATTTAAAAAAAATATAAAATTAACTTTGGAATTTTTTGAAAAATAGGGTTGCACAAGAGAAGCACCTACTATCTACAAATATACATACCTATTATCTACAACTCTACATAATTTTTTTCACAAAATTTGACAATTTACATACCAAATTTGAGGCCTAACACAAACATATGTTTTATGTTTGAGACAAAAAATAGCATGCCAATATTAGAAGAACACCATTTTTGGGGGATTTATACCTATTTTTTATAAATAAAAGTTATATATGTAATATCCCAGCTTTTTGACTAACCATGTTATGCGGTTATATCAGGTCATGGCCCCAGTATGTGTGATTTATTATGTTTGACATAGCATTAGTTTGTTTTGATTTATTCCTTCGTGAGTTGATATATTGGGCATGGACCCTGATTTGTTTTCATTATTGATATATGCAGAGAAATCCCGAATAAATAAACTACGTTGCATTATGAGAATTGGTTACAAATTATGATATACTGAGATTATTCCTTTTGTTACATTATACTATGCAGAGCATGATTTACATGGTTGATTATTTAGTGTGTTGAGCATGGACTCATAAACACACGAATGGCCTATATACTGGGCTTAAGCCTCGATGTATTTAGAGAATTCTACGTCGAACTAGGCCTAAGCCCCAATGTATGTTGAGTGTTGGGCGTGAACTCTGGAACACTTCAAGCTTGAAAGAAATGATTACCGGATCCGAGGCCACTTACATATCCTAGATGTGCCTCACAACCACATTCTAGCTTTAGTGTTAAGCAGAGGCTTTGGAATTGCACTAATGTAATGCCCATGTGAGAGTGTTGAGTTAAAAGGCTCTGAAGAGCACTCGGGGTTACTAGATCTTAAGTGTTGAGTCGAGAGGACTCTGAATAGCACTTACGTGTCTTATCACAACTATGTTCGACTTAATCAAACAAATCTTATTATCATCATCTACTGTGAGAACTACCATGTTAAAACGAGGGAATCTGACATGCAAAAGGAGAGACTAGAGGTGCCCTACCAGCTACCGAAGCCATCCATAGTAGTGGACCCCCTTTCATTAAAAAGAATTAAAAGAAGCATTATGTGAAACAAAAATGCTTAAAGGATCCCAAAGCTAAGTATTAGTAATTAGGAGTTTCAATATATATAATATTGATTATTTTTATTATATTAAAACATGCGAAAATAATGAATCAATTTAAGTTTATTTATACGAGTATAGAAAACATAAAAAAAAATTCCGGCCGACGAGTTTTTTTTTTTCTGTTTCATTATTCGGCCGAATAACCTTCGCTGTAATTGACGGTGCCGTTATGGAAAAAGGGTATTCGGTCGAATAATTATTCGGTCGAATAATTGTTCGGCCGAATAATTATTCGGCCGAATATTCTCTTAAACATGAAAAATTCACATCCCTGCAGAATTTTCAAGTTTCTCCATTTTCGGAAGGGAAAAACCACCTCTTACACAACAAAACGAATGTCGAACTTGATACCATTAGGTTCATCATTGAATCTACTTTACGTGGATATAAATTTTGTTGTATATGGATAAGAAATGATATTTTTTAAGTTTTATTTTCGTAACATGTGTCGAGTTAGGATTCATCTCTTTAAAAAAACGGTGAAAAGAAAAATCCATAACTTTAAAAATACACCACAAAAAAATTGAAAAAAATGTGGGAATCTTAATTGGCGTGTCTACTTTAAAAGGGTGTTCGTATATTTTTTATTTTTAGAGACGATAGAGAGAAAAGTGGCGCAACAAAAAAGATGTTTAAAATCGACTGAGTTTCCCCATTGATCGACTTTAAAAAATTATAATAATTAGTATATAGATCCATTAGTTACAAACTTATAGTCAGGCACTAGTACATTGTGTGTAGATTGTCGTAGCATTTTCTGTTTTTGCAAAAAACAAGTCTAACAACGATTTTAGTGGCGCAACAAATCATAACTATTTTGTAGTCTTTTCATTTTATAAGAACACACTGTCAAACATTTGCGAAATAGACATATCAAATATCAATAAAAAAAATTGAAAAAATTATGAATATAAAGCTAAGATAATTCTCTAAAAGTTTTCTTTTTACTGCAAAGTGAAATTTTAAACAAAAATATCACTTTTGTTCGCCCGAAGTTGAAAAACATGAAAAAACCAGAATTATTTTCTCACGAGACCCCCCAAAATAGACACCCATCTTCATTTTTTAAATATATATATTTATGCTTAAGTGGGTTGTCAATTACAATTTATTATTTATTAATATTTGGATAGGATTGTAACTTTTTTATTATTATTATTATTTTTATTATAAAAATATTAAAGATCAAAAACACTTTGGTAAACAAAGTGAGACCTCCTAGTTTCCAAAATAACTAGCAGTTAAATAAACAAATATTGTTTTTATAAATTAAATTATTTTTAAAGAGGACACACCCCAAAGTTTGGGGGATCTTTTTCTTTTGGTATGATTATGCCAAGAAGAACTCTCTGCTTAAGGAAGTGAACTTTTCCCATCGATTTTTGGAGATCTGAACCAGCTATACACCTAGGGCCTCTACTTCTCAGTTTGTATGTCTGAACCAGCTCGGGGGGATTCATACTGAACAAGGAATGGTTGTAGAATCATGGTTGGGAGGAACGTGGTAGTCCCAAAGTCATCTATTCCAAGATCAATTATCAGGTCAGTCGAGAGTCAGTAATTTTTCCTAACTAGTCTTGGACTATGCAGGTCATTGTTAGCAAGACGAGCTACAGAAATCAACAGGCCATCATCAATAGGACAAGCTATAGAAATCAACAGGTATGAATCATTTATAAAACCCTCCTACGTTTTTATATTTTGTTATGAATGAAATGTTAAAAATAGCAAATGTCCTCTATATTAGTTCTCGATTAAGTTCTCTCAGAATCGAATGGCATTCCCAGCAGGACTGGCCAGCTAGTCTTTGTTGGTCATTTGTATTATACGAATCGTGATTCTAACTCACTAAGACTTCAATATTTAAACTCTCTTATCTAACCCTTGATTTAAATTACAAACAAAGTCGTTTAAACTACAGAATTTGAACATTTAACAACAATCGTTAACCTTATGTAAAAATATTTGAAGCTCAGGTTCTACAAACTATAGCAAGAGAAAATGCAGCCAGTATCCTGGTCTATCTTAGCTTTCTTTTCTTTTCAAGACCATGCTTACCATAAATACAACTAAGATAGCAGGTAGAATGAAGATCGCATACATTGTGCCTTAACAATTTGTTTTTATGCCTATGCCCACTTTATCAATAACCCTGTGTTAATCAATAAACAACCTTGAGGTTTCTTTTCCCATTTCTTTTCAACATATAAACTTGCGATAGCCATCTACAGGAAAACATTCGAGCTTCATTTCAAATAATAAGAAGATGTAGAGAGAATTCCTCTTCCAGGGTCAAAGTTTCTTAAAACATCAAAACACAGAGATAAATTACAAGTAGAACAACATACAGTGCACAACATTCAAATTACTTCCCCATACAAGCGTTCACTCTATCAAACGCAGACAACTTCAATCGAGATCAACTCAAACCCTAGATTTATTTTATTGATCAACGATTTAAACACCAACAAGATCACCTACAGGTTCACGATTCTTAATCAAAGGCTACAGCAAACAAGCCAACACAAAAATTCTTCAACCACAGACCGCAAGAAAAATCGAAACCCCATTCCTCGTAACTTAGCCACGTTTTAGATTTAAGGGAGCAAAGTAATTATCATTAGTTCTCCCACATGGCATTTCTTTAGAACATTACATAGAAGCATCATATCACCCAGGTCTGATAGCAAGCAAAGACGAAACCAACATACAAATCATAGCTACATCCCAAGATGAAGACGCCAAGGTACTTTTACTATTTGAAATCGTTACATTCCAGGTAGGAGATTTATGCATCAAAGCCACAACATAAAAGTAAAACCCCAATGCACAGCGCTACTCAAATCGTAAATATATAGAAGAGCTCATTTCAAATTACAGACATTTTGTTTTTTAGTGAAAACATAAGTTATAATGTACAGGGAATAAAACGCCAAACCACAAAAACAAGACACACTCCCGTAAACAGTTATTACATCATAATACCAGCTGCATCTCCTTTCAACTCTTAAATTACATTTGAAAACCCCACACTTCTCCCTAGTCCAGCCATTTGGAAACTATTGGGCTTCCCAAGTGAGGTTAGTAAGCCAAGGGCTTACGAGAGCCTCTTTTAAATCTAAAACACCAAGCCAAACGCATACATACAACACCAAAGTTGCAGGAGATAGGGCACAAATGGGAAAGCCAAACTCACCCTTTTATCCTAGCCACACCTACGTCACCTCGAACCTTAGCAGCTTCCATACCAAATTTTTCCATCTGTCATCAACGATATATAAGATTTGTTAGCTCAACCATATTTTTCAGACAACAAAAGAAAGATGAAAATATCATCTAAATAGAGAGTTTTCCATTACCAATATGGAACAGGATCGTATTATGCCATAAACAAGCTCCACATTTAACAAACAGGCTGTACACGAGCTGAGCTCAGGTCAGTAACCAGCACAGTAACCATATCAATGAAGTGTAGAGCCAAAACAAGGAACAAGTCGAATGCAGGAGTTCCTGGCAAAAGCCCCAAATTGTTTTCTCCAAACCCTCGTGACAAGCTATCTTCCATACTCAATTAAAGTGCATTAAATGGTACACCAAACTCACCCTAGTGGAGGTGCAATTTATTGGTAACAAGTCTATAGTGAAGTCGTGGGTCAACTCTGTTTAAAATTACAAAGGGCTTGATTTTTGCACTAAGTCTATAGGCATAAATTATGAAACAACCCACCTTCGTTTATATTACAATAAGCTCCTATTCATGACCCTTACCATGGGTAACCTTTCATGTTGTGAATTTCCCATGGTAGTAGGATAATCACCGTGCTCTAATACCTTAGCAATTGCATGGTGGTTTAGTACCAAGATTAAACAGAGTTCCAAACCTTAGAGATAATACTCGCATATTGATTACACCTATAAACACAAGGGCAAAGTATAACGTTAGCAAAACGCTAAGTGAGTCCGGCAACCATCACTATTACCCATACCTCCCGGCAACTCTGCCGAGGTATGTAATTATCTGTCTGGGAGTATTATAGAATCCCCATGTGAAAAACATACTGTCATCAAAGGAGCTCATCCCCTGAAGGTGTCATTAGACATTTAGAATTAAAATCACATGATTCCTCAAATAGTAAGTAGTGTTATATTCACCCTTTTTAAAACCAGCATTTACAACTGCAGTAAAAAAATGATCTCATTTATGTTCACAACGCTTCCGCAATTCTAAACTCACACACAGATCAGATCAGGTAGAATAGAAGTATTAAGATTACATTTGTTTCATGCTAGAATGGATGTTTTAATGACTCTAGATTTAATGTATGAGTCTTTTACTGTAAATTGACGAATATTGCAGGCCGGAAATTTTTTTAAATTTTTGTTATTTTTGGGACATTACAATATATTCTAGAATGTGATCCAATTATTTACATTTCATCTTTTTACACCATATTCTAAAAATTTGTGTAAGCACCTCTAATAATTCATTTTAATAATCAGATTATGTTTTTTTTCATAAATCCATTACAACTAATACATCATAAATGAGTAATTATTACCTTGCACAAATCCTTTTTCATTTTTCCAAATATCATTTTCAATTTAATTTATTAATGACTTGGACATACCCTATCACATTTATTAAAAACTGAAAACTAAATTTATGGAAAAAATACAAAGAATATGATTTTGACTCACAATCATAATATTAATTGTTTTTATTTTATTTTTTACTAGCATGAAAGTGACAGTACGATATAGATATCAAAAGAAAATTAGAGCAAAAGTCATCCTTTAACAAGCTTTGGTTAACCCTTTACTATTTTTGTTTTGCTTTTTTAATAAAGTAAATTATAATATTAATTAATATTGTCATGTAAAATATAATATATTTAATTTTAATAATTGTATTTATGTTTCCTATATATATATTTTTTGGGCGAAATTTATATATAAAAAGTTGTGATTTAATATTATATTTTTTTATTCTAAATTATATATATATATTATATATTATATTGAATATGAAATGTAATTTAATATAATATAAAATAAAAACTAAAAGCATGTCATATTATTTGATATTTAAATTATATAAACAAGTTGTTGAAATATTTAGATGTTTAAGGTTTACTAAATATTTAATGAATCGCTTATAAATAAGTTCTGATATTTAGTCACTTAAAAAGAATTAATGTTTCATTGGAGATTTGAATTTCGATATGGAGTGTAAATTACCTCCCTATTATTAGAATTAGAGTGGTTGAATACTCAAAACAAGGCTCATCTATGTTTAATCATTATGCTTTCACAACTCAAATAAACTATTCAAAATTAAAATACTTATGTGCAGATTTGAACATTTCCCTCCTAGCAAAAGCAATAAAACCTCACTCACTTTTACTTATTATAGTTTTAATATCCAAATGAAGTATTCAATATTCAATAGTAAGTTTTAAAATTCTCTTTTACTTATTATATTTTTAATATCCAAATGAAGCTATTCAATAGTCAATAGTAAGTTTTGAAATAAACAATTCATATTTTACTGTTACTGCTTCATATTTTGAAAAAAAGTGCATGCTTCTCTTATTCTGGAGAAAACGTGGATTAGAGGTAACAGTAGCTTAATGCTGAAATGTTGGTATTTAGGGTTTGACCGAGTTAAAGAATGGATTCGATATCGACATCTTTGGGTCCTCCTGCCAAATTTTCCCCTACCCATGTGGAACAGGAAAGCATTCAAGGCGGTTGGGGACCATCTGGGCCATTTCTTACATGTTTCTGAAGCGATGTTATATGTTATGGACCGATGTGTTGGGAGAATACTGGTGGAAATCGACATGCAGAAGGGTCTGTTGGAAACTCTCGAGATATCATGGAGAAGCAAAACATACTGCCAACCCCTTGACTACTGGGGACTCCATTTCAGATGCTCTAGAGGCAAGGAGGTGGTTCACCTCTGGAGACAGTGTCATTCTGGCAGCTCGGGATCTGACCCTATTGTGATGAACCTGCAATAATTAATTAATGCAAATACATGAGATATCAGAAATAACAGAACTCAAAATCACTTTTATATTGATCATGGGCCACTTCGAGGGGGTAACCTCCTTTGAGCAAGCTCAATACAATTAACTTCACGGTGCCTTCAATGACCTCAACACACACTTATATACTAAGTCTATGCCCAATACTATGAGTCAAAACCATGGGACATATAATACTACGGGACGACTTACGAAGCATATGCGTCCAACAACAATATACTAACATAGTAAAGAGAAGGTTTGACATAGGTTCCTAACATCCCCTCTCCCTTAGAAAAAACTTTGTCCTCAAAGCTTTGGTTGGAGAAATTGCTGCAGAATCTGAAGGAGTGGTTCCCCGGTAGCATCCTCGGGTTTCATTTCGGGCCACTGATGCCTTTGGAGTGTCAAGGAGGATTGCTTGGAAGGCTGTAGATGAAGAAGAACCTTGTTAGCTACGTGGAAAATGCACTCAGAACGGTGTTGATCGACTTGTTTCTTTAGGTGAATTCTGGCCAGGTGAAGATTGTCCTGCAGAATGAGAAGAATCTGATCATGGTTTCAAAGAATTGACTCAATTTCCTCAACTGGGGAGCTTCTAAGGGTGTATGGAAGAAGAACTGGTGGTGTTTTTCCATAGACTGTTTCATATGGTGTCCTTTGAGATGTGGTATTGTACCACCATAGCGCTGCTAGGAAATCCATAGAAATAGTTGGCCAAAGCTGTGTAGGGATGGGAAAGGGTTTAAACAATCTCGAAAGGAGCATCGTTCCCCCCTTGTTGACTTGGAAAGTATCATTGTCAGCCACCATCTATTGAATTGTCGTTTTTAGTCTCTACCAAAAGAAGTTACATTGTTGCTGGTCATACATTTGGCAGAACCCAGAGTGCCCTGTTGATGAAGAATCATGGAGTTCATAGAAGAGATAGCCCTGTTGAACATATTGCAACCAATTTGGAACAAGCAGAGAAAGAGATTTAAGAGAAACTGGGTCATCAATTGTGCGAGAAGGAGAATATTCCACCATATTGTCCTTACCCTTCTTGTAAGTGATCACATAGGGATAACCCATTTCAGGTGTGTTGGGGAGGAGACCCATTGTTCCAGAAAATTTTCCAGACTCGGGAGATCATTCTTGACGCAGAAATAATTCCCTAATAGGTATGGCTGCCACTTCTGTACTGCATGCAAAATAGCCATCAGTTCCTGTTGAGAGGTAGATGTGGCTAAATTCTTACTTGAAAGGTCTCTTGAAGGCAGCAAGCGCATTGGTTCAGCAAAGATACCTACATATCTATCCAAGGAAGTAGTGGAGACTATTGATGGGTGCATCTGAATGGAATTGAGTTGAGCGATGACACCATGTGAATTCTTCTTAAGGATTTTTTCCAGGCGATGTGAACTGATGATGCAGAGAGACCCTGGTTGTAAGCCCATAAATTTGTGTTGTGCCCCATTGACTTTAAATTGCATCCAAAGTTCATCAAAATCCCATAAGATAGGGCCAAGTGTGCGTAGCCATTGAACGCCCAAAACCACATCACATCTGCCTAAGGATAAGGCAAACATGTCAGAGCGCAGGCTATAATATTCCATAGAGATACACACATTATGACACTTCCCCTTGCAAGGTAAGCTTCCCCCATTGGAAACCATGACTTCAAAGTTGGAGCAAGGATGGACAAAACAATTAGCCTGTTTGGCAATCCGAGGGTCAATGAAGTTATGAGTGCTACCAGAATCAATGAGTATGGTAAGAGGGAGATTCTTGAAGTATCCCCTGACCCGCATTGTTTGTGGGGTGGTGACGTCGGTTACAGCATGGAGAGAGATCTCGGGTGGGTCGTCCTGAGATGGGGTGTCAATAGGCGGGTGTTGAATGTCGACTTGATCATCTACTGTATCTGTAGCTTCTTCACCAAGTTCTAAGGAAGGCGGAGAATCCACATCCAAGAGATAGAGCTTTTGTTGAACACATCTATGTCCCCGAGGGAGTTTCTCATCACAATTATAGCAAAGCCCTTTTTCTCTGCGTGCCTGCATTTCGATTTCAGACAAATGCTTGATAGGAGTTGGTTGAGGAGCAGGCGTGATGGGAGGTCGTTGGGAACCCATATTTCTGAAGGGAACAAAGGTGAGTTTGGAGCGTTGTTGAGCTGCGATCTTGTCCTAGGCTAGCTTAGCCAACCCTAGGACTTCCATCATTGTGTTGGGACAAAACATTTTGACCTCTGAGCGGATTTCATCCTTGAGACCACTGATAAAACAACTCCTGTAGAATTCATCAGACAATCCTTCTGTGTGATTGGCCAATTTCTCAAATTCTGCCTGATACTCTCTCACTGTGCCAATTTGGTGAAGTTTAGTGAGTGCTCCTGTGAAATCATCAAAAGCACTACGACCAAATCGTGGCAAAATGAGTTGGAAAAAATCTGTCTAGTTTGGCTTGGGATGAGCTTTGATGTACCAACGGTACCATTGAAGGGCTTCCTGTTCCAAATGAAAGGATGCAAGTGGAACTTTCTGGGCATCAGAAGTATTATGCAGACTGAAATATTGTTCTGCTCGATATATCCATCCAGTCGAATCAGTACCATTGAAGAAAGGAAAATCAAGCTTCGGCCCATGAAAATTGCTGGAAGAAGAGAACCTGGTGGCTGCAAAAGATTTTGGCTGTCTGGTATTGTTCATGGCTGAATGCTGAAGATGGAGGCTGAGAAATTTTTCATCCAGATCTTGGAGTTTGGTTTGGATGGCTGCAAGTGCTTCCTCCATGGTGTGTGTTCTTGCATGGGTGACAACCATAACCAGGTTTTTTTTTTTTTTTTGTGGAATGGGTAGAAAAACACAAACAAAAGCTAATTTAGTAAAGGGAAATTTGGATTGGGGAAACAATCTGATGGGTAATTGGGGTTTGACTAGATTTTGGACACTGTCGAAAGGACAAGAAATAAAAAAGGGGGATTTCAGAAGCGGGGTGATAGAATGAGAAAATTTGGCAGAGAGGGACAAAGAAGCAGAATTCAAAAAGGAACTATGTGGTAAAATTTGAAGGTGATTGGGTGAAATCTGAGGAAGTTATGGCAAACCCTAAAAATAGATAAATGTGGGATTTCGGGCTTTGGGAAGGGGAATTGGGGATAGGGTCCTCAGGAATCAAAGATGCAGAATGGGATGACAGGGGTTCCCCGAAAATTTCAAGGGAAACAGAGTGAAAACAAGGGAGATAAATGGATTGACAACAACGCCGTTTTTTTTTTTTTTTTTCAGAAATGGATCGACAACAGCACCGTTTTTTTTTTTTTTTAGAAATGGATCAGCAACAGCGACGCAACGGCGTGGAAGGGATCAAAAATGGCTGGATCTGAAACGACGACTGGATCTGGAATGACTGTCAGAAGAGATCGAAAACGGATGGATCTAGAGCGGAAGTGATCGGCAATAGTTCAACTGAAAATAGATATGGACCCCAGGTATGTGCGGCTTCCTATCGGTTCAGGTGTTTCACTCGGCCACCAATGCTATCTGACGGCTTGCGTATTGGGGCAGTACCCCTCACTCCACGGCTTAGGTAAAACTAATAACCGCTTTGCCACAAACAACAACTCTTGGTTTACCTCACGGGTGGGAACTAGTCAATCAGGTAGGGGTCGTTGCCCTTTTCGCTGGCAGGTCCTCTCAATGGGCCAGCTACTTTGGGGTTCCTGTGGTACTCCTCGCAATGAGTTTTAGGGCTTATTCCCAAGTACTTCCCACAGTTAAGCGGATAGGGATTATTCCCAAATATGAAGCTGCAACAGATGCGAAAAAAAAAATTGGCAGAAATTCCACCCAACGAGCCCAATAAAGTGCTTTGATACCAGATGTGATGAACCTGCAATAATTAATTAATGCAAATACATGAGATATCAGAAATAACAGAACTCAGAATCACTTTTATATTGATCATGGGCCACTTCGAGGGGCCAACCTCCTTTGAGCAAGCTCAATACAATTAACTTCACGGTGCCTTCAAATACCTCAACACACACTTATATACTAATTCTATGCCCAATACTATGAGTCAAAACCATGGGACATATAATACTACAGAACGACTTCCAAAGCATATGCGTCTAATACTATGGGTCAATACTATGGGCTAATATAAACTGTGGATCAACAAATACTACGGGATGACTTACAAAGCATATGCGTCCAACAACAATATACTAACATAGTAAAGAGAAGGGTTGACATAGGTTCCTAACACCTAAATACTCTTCTGAGGATGTCCAGGCTTGGTCGGCAGAGGAATATCTCTCGTCTCAGGAAGAACTGGAATCAGGTCTTGTCAGCTTTCCTGTTATTTCTCCCCCAGTGGCGGATTTGGTGGCCTCCTCTCTTTTAATCGATAAGTTAAAGTCACAAAACCCTATATTTGTCTTACAATTATCTGAGGAGGATTTAAAATTCATTATATCCTTAGAGGCTAAGGTAGACTGCTTGGGTGAGAACTGCATTGGGGGAGGGCCCTATTTTTATCTGGGTATTGAGAACCCTTCATCTGAGCCATCCTCAAGGGGGCCTGCCGATTCCTGTCATCACACCGGTCTCTGCATATGGTGGTGACACTCATCCTTGTGCTACCGTGGGTATTGACCCTCTATCAGAACCATCTGAGCAAGTTGTATCATTTGTTCCTCTGCCTACGGTTCTTTCTTCCCATCGGGCGACTGACCCTTCCCTTGAAACAAAGCTCATGGTCATTGGTCCATCAAATCTGACCCCTTCTCACAACCTTTCTCCACTGACAACTCATGTCCACTCTCCAAATTTCCTAACTGGGGAATTTTCGATGGGCTGTCAAGGGGAGGTGAAACTTACTTTTCCGGTGGCCCCGGAAGGGCTTTTCTCCCATCCTGTTGATCCTCCATCCTATGCTGTGGTTCTTAAAAAATCCCCTCTCTGCACATTCATTGGAAATGGACCTGTGTCGATTGATTCACCTCCTAATTTGGATGGTGATGGCAATTTTAAGTTGACGGAAGAACAAATATCCAAGGGGGGATGGGCTGGGGGCTTGGCCGTGGATTTTTCGCCTATCAAAATGCGAAGCTCTCGGAAAAAAAAGAGAGACCCAATTCCATCTGTATCTTCCGAGGAGGCTTTTTCTGTTAGTTCTACTTCACACTCTAGGGAACTTAGAAGCTTGAAAGCCCTCGCAAGGGTTAGAAATGATCTTTCTCTCACTTAATATCACAAGGATTGGGGAACCTCAGAAAAGATCTTCCCTCAAGAGACTTCTTGACCTTTGAAAATCGGATATTGTGTTTTTACAGGAAACCATTGCTAGTGCTGAGAAAGCTCATCTTTTCTTTAAGAGCCTAAAAAAAGAACTGGGTCATATGCTCGGTGGGTGCGATAGGTTTGTCAGGGGGCTTACTATGTGCTTGAAACCACCGATTTTTTAATTTGGTGGCTCATCAGATTCCCTTGGGGATTTTATTGGAAGGCATGGTTTGTGGCTTTACAGAGAAAGTTCACTTGATCAATGTGTATGCACTGTATGAAAACAGGAAGCAATTCTGGACTCAAGCCCTGGATGATGGATACTTGAAGTTTAACAACCTTTGTATTGCTGGCGACTTCAACCTGGTGTTAAGTGATGCTAAAGTTTGGGGCTCTTCTGGAAAACTTGATCCCCTCTGCAACTTTTTTCTGCATTTATTTTCGGCTGCTGGTCTACTTGACATTTCTCCTTTGACTAAGGAGCCAACATGGAAGAATGGTCATGTGGGTGTTAGCATGGTGGCTAAACGCCTCGATAGATTTATGATGATGGATCACCTGAGATCGTCTTTTGATCGGTATAGAGCATGGGTGGACTATGATCCCATTTCTAATCACCTTCCAATCTATCTTGAACTCGAACTTGTCCGAGGAAACAAAAACTATCCTTTCAAATTCAACCATCATCTGCTGAGCTTGGAAGGTTTTAGTGATTTTGTTAAATCTGTGTGGCTGGTTGATGCATCGGATTCAAATGAGTCCCCATCCTTCAAACTAGTTAGAAAATTGTCAAATTTAAAGGTACGGATTAGATCCTAGGAAAGACTAAAAAGGAAATTGGATTCTGCTTCATTGGATGCAATTATTACAGAGATGGAATTAATTCATGTGGACAGCATAGCTAGTAACTATTCGGCAAAGCAGCTGGATAATTTTCAGCTATGGGAAAAAAGAAGGTTTAATTTGTTAAAGCTTGAGGAGGCAAAATGGAGGTTAAAAAGCCGGGCAACATGGCTTGCATTGGGCGACCAAAACAACAAATTTTTTCACAGTTATGCTGACAGTCGTCGGATCTTCAATTCTATTTGGTCTTTGAAGCGGGGTGATAGTGTTTCGATTGACAAGTAATCAGACTTACTGTTGGCAGCTTATTCCCATTTTTAGGATTACTACAATGGTGACTGTGAGGCATCCATAAATGACCAGCTACAAGTCATTAAAGAACTTCCTAGAATATTCACTGAATCTGAAGGTAATGATACATTTAAGCGGGTTACCCTAGAGGAAATACATAAGATATTGAAGAAATTTAGTCGAGACAAGAGCTCTGGTCCAGATGGCTGGACCTCGGAGATTTGTTTGGCATTTTTCGACATCATGGGTACCGATTTATTGGCAATGGTTGAGGAAACCAGGATTACGAGACAGGTTTCGGTGGCACTAAATTCAACTTTCTTAACACTCATCCCAAAATCTTCAGTACCGGATTCATTTGATGATTTTCGGCCCATATCACTTTGCAACTTGGTATATAAAATTATTGCTAAAGTTCTATCAAATCGGTTAAAGCTAATACTATCTAGGGGAATTTCATGTGAACAAGCTGGTTTCCTGGAGAATAGGCAGATTCTTGATGCCATAGGCTTGACTAAGGAAACATTTCATAGCATTAAAGTCAAGCACCTTCCCGACATTGCTTTACAATTAGACTTGGCAAGGGCTTATGATAAGGTGCACTGGGGATATATGTGGTTGGGTCTCATTCAGATTGGATTGCCATGGAATACCATGAAGTGGATTATGGGTTGCGTAAGCTCTATACATTATGGTGTGCTCGTCAATGGTTCTCTGACGAAATTCATCGAAAGTTCTCGAGGCCTTCGGCAGGGGTGTCCCTTATCCCCTCTTTTATTTCTAATCGTAATGGATGGACTTAGCAGGCTATTAAATAAGGCGCTAGATCATAAGGTAATTTCAGGTATCAGGGTTACAAAAAACTCTAGGGTGACTCACCAGCTATTTGATGATGATGTCATGCTCTTTGGGACTGATTCATTGAATGATTGGTTGGCCATCAAAACTCTCCTTGATCTTTTCTGCAGGGCCACTGGAATGGTTATAAACACATCCAAATCTGTCTTATTGCATCATAATGTTGAACATAAGACTCTTGGCAGATATTGTCAATTGTTTTCTTGTGCAGGTGAAAGAACTTGAACTCAGAACCATCTACTTGGGCTACCATTTAAAACCAGATAATTATAGAACTCGAGATTGGTTCTGGCTTCTTCAGCATTATGACAAGAGAATTCATCTGTTGAGTTGGAAATGGCTATCGATTGGGGGAAGACTGACCTTGGCAAAGTTTGTCCTTCAAAATATGGCTATTTTATGGCTATCACTATGCAGGGTTCCAAAATCCATAATCTTAGGCATC
This sequence comes from Larix kaempferi, assembly GCA_027924585.1. Taxonomy (NCBI): domain Eukaryota; kingdom Viridiplantae; phylum Streptophyta; class Pinopsida; order Pinales; family Pinaceae; genus Larix; species Larix kaempferi. The sequence continues at coordinate 7,007,549 of BSBM01001073.1, forward strand.
AGAAAGAAAATAATGAACTTCATTTGGACTAGTTCGGATAAGCCAAAGATTCATTTATGCAACTGGAAACGTATCTCGACATTAAAGGCTTGTGCTGGTTGGTCTCTGAAGAACCTATATGTTTTATCTGACGCCCTCCGAGCCAAATCTCTTTGGAGACTTCTTACGGTGGATAGTTTCTGGCAATTTATATGCAGAGACAAACATTTCAAGGGAAAGTCAACTGTCCAGTGGCTGAGATCGACACTTGAGCATGGTGGCGGGGTATCTACATGTTGGTCAGGCTTGGTATCGGTCAGGCCTATCATCCTCCGATGGATTGCTTGGCAGCCTGGTAACGGTCGCTCCATTAGACTTGGTGAGGACCCAATAATTGCTGGGCCGCTATCATTTAATTTGTCTCCATTTCTCCATTCTTTTCTACGAGCTAAAGGTTACTATCTACTGGCACACATTGCAATATATACTCCTCTGTCTGTTGGGCCAATTGTGTGGTTGAGTGTGGATCAGCTGGGTCTTGTGGGAGACATGGTCGTGGAATGGTCCACCTTCCTTCGGGGTCTGATTTCATGTTGTATGCGATTAACCGACCGAGATGACTCTCTATTGTGGTTGTGGAACACTTGAGATGGAAGGGTGACGACCAACCTTGCTTACAGATCTATCATGGTGACTTCTCAGGGAACTTTTCATTGGTGGCACACTACTGTTTGGAACTGGCTCATTCCGCCAAAACTAAAGATTTTCATTTGGCTATCTCTGGAAAATAAATTGCTCACTTGGGATAATCTCCTCAAAAGGGAGTTTATTGGCCCTAGTGTCTGTGGGCTTTGTGGGCTGGAGGCTGAATCGATTAATCATATTTTATTCCATTGTACATTTGCTATTGCTTTGTGGCGTGAGATTCGTTCAATCCATCCTAATATGGGTATTTGGAATGGGGAGTCCATTGATACTTGCCTTCGAAATTGGATTAAATTCAACCCTCTGTACATTTCATTGGTTGCTCATACTCTATGGGAATTATGGCTAGCGCGTAAGAAATGTATCTTTGATGGACAGAAGACTTCTCTGTTTTGGTTGGCCCGAAAACTGGCAGCACACAGCTTGGCCAAAACTGATTCTTCTCTATCCTGCAATGATCATCTGACTAGAGTACGTGCACCTATCACACTGAGCCCTGAGCTATTAGCTTTTCTTGATGGTGCATCTCAGTTGAAAGGTGCCATTTGTGGGGCAGGTCCTGTGATCATTATTGATCATCTTCACTTCTACAAAATCTGGATGAATGGTGGTAGGGGATCCAAGTGCAAATCCATTCCTCTCACTCAGATTGTGGGTGACTCCATGGATATTATCGACTGGGCTTGTGGCTGTGGCTCTCTTCACTCTTTGGCGCTTACATTTTGGATGGATATGGTGATTTCTCTCTTAAATGAATTCCAACATCTGTCAATCAACCATATTTTTCGGGAGCTCAATTCTGAGGCTGATTTGCTCTCTAAATGGGCGATGTCAGCCCCCAGTGGTTGTATCCATTTTGAGTATTGGTCCCAGTCTCTCCTCTCTTCGTGTGGGAGTGTTCCCCTTTCGGCCTCCTCCTGTTGGTAGAGGCGTTTCCGCTTGGGTGCGGACATTTTTTGCAGCTATATTTCCTGTTATTTTCTTTCTCCTTTTATTGTTCGGCATTATTTTTTGTTTGTCATCTATTCTCAAGAGTGGTGAGGGATGCCCTTGTGGCAAGCCATTTCTTTGTTTCGTGTGGATCTATTGGCTATTGTGGACTTTTTTGTCGTGATCTTCATTCTTGGACTTGATGGTCGAGTGGTGACCTTCTCCATGTGGAATATTTGTTAGAACACTTTCATATATTTTTAATACAAAATATAGCTATTTTTCTTGTGAAAAAGAAGTGCCCTTGAGAATATTAAGTTAATTAATTTATTTTGAAAATTTAAGATTAATGTGTTAAAAAATTAATATTTTTTTTATAAAAAAGATGGAAACCTTTTAAAAATAAAATAGTATTTTAACTTATTTAATAACATTTGGATGTGATGGAAACTTTTGGAAGAATCATTGCATCTAAATGAGAATGGTTGAATTGATCACGTAAAAAGTTTGGCATGCTCTTTCTTTGACGATCTAACAACTTCAACAAAAGTGTTGGATGAACAAAAGTGTTATATGCATTTTTAGAAGTGTGCAACTTTTTGTTCCTAATGATTATTGAAATTTGTAACTTTTTATCCTACATATATGCTTTTCATAGAAATTTTTAACTTTTGTTCCTAATGATTATAGAAATTTTTAACTTTTGTTCTTAATGATTATGAGATATAAATAAGTTAAAAATAACTATTAAAATGTAAATTAAAAATAACAACAAATTTTAAACCTAAGCATATCACTTCAACAACATGTATACAAATTTGGTTAATAGATATATTTGGATACATAGATTACTATGTTTGAAATTTTAGAGTTAATAAAATTATATTATGTAAATCAATAAGTTATTATAATAATATAAATAATATAGTATTTTAGGAATTTAATATGTTATTTTAAAGATAATATTGCATTTATAATGGAGTAGTCTATTTATATTCATAAATAGATTTAACACTTTCTTATGGCATTTAAATTATGCAATTTCCATAACTAATATATATTACATTAACATAAATAAAAAAAATTATATTTTATTATTATTAAAATATATTTATTTTTAATCAAAAACTTAATTATAAATAAAAAAAGAAAAATCTTACTATAATTTTCATGAATTTATTGATTTTAAATCTATATATAATTATATGTGACACACTTTAAATAAACTTATTATTTTAATAGAATTAAGTTTAAAATAAGCCATGTTACCTCCACATTAATTACTAACTAAATACATTTATAAAAAATTATGATAAACTAGCACAACTACAAGTAAAGTGGTGAGTGAACACATAGGTGTAGCCAACCACTTAGTTTTGTGGAGATGGCTAGTTGTTAAGCAAAGACTAAACATCAAACTAATTAATATAAACATAAAAACAAATGCTATTTAATAAACATATCCATTTTCTTATCCACTTTTTAACTGAAACTTATTTAAATGTTAATTAAGATGCATTTGAGCATAAAAAGATAAGAGGACCATGCAATGAATCCACATTGTACACTTGTTACACTCAGGTTAATCCTGTTAATCCATTCAAGAATCTCATATAATATCTAAACACCTAGCGATGTAATTATTTAAATCAGTAAACATTAATTTGTATACATGTAAACCAAAAAAACTTATATTCAATAGATCTTATAAATCGTAAATATATCTCAGTAGATGAGTATGTATGTCACTACTTTCATCTATATCTGAATGCATCCAGCTGCCAAAGTCGGATTGCTATCCATACAGCTTTTGGAAAGGATTGAAAATGTCTACAAAATCATTCATATGGAGAACAACACTAAGGGGAGAAACAATAAGGGCATCAGAATTTACAACAACTTCAGGGGAGGGCAAAGAACTATAAGGGACTGAATACATCTGCTGATCAACAAAAATCCAGGCAGACATTTTCATTTTCAGTAGCGAACATACAAGAAAGTGGATGGACATTTTACTCATTATAAACAAAGGGCTCTGGAACAAAGGCCGACTTGAAGTTATCATGCAAGAAATTAGAACAGGCCCATGAGGGAAGGATATTCAAATTTAGCTGCAAGGAATTCCACAAATCCATCTCAGCTGATATAGCTGCAAGTTTTCCGGAATCTGAAGAAGAGCTTGCCTCTTGTTTCTTAGGATAATTGGAAGATATTGTTGCTCCCTTCTTCAGGTCTTCTATTACTGGGTAACAGATAAATTTCTCTTTTCCACCCTCCTGGTTGGCACTTGTTGGAGTAAGGCGACTCACAGCCTGTTCGCTAATATTTGGATTTCTCGGTTTAATGGACTTCCTTCCAATACATGCATTTGTTGATAATTGATGCTATGCAGAATTATTGACAGTATCTATTTTAGTTTTAGGCTGCATATGTTTAGTAAATAATTAGAAGCAAACTTCACTGCATGCTAATGCATGTGAAGAATAAAATAAATTTGCAGAATTATACATCAATCTACAACTGATTTTACGGCATGTAAATAATGCCTTAATTTCTATGCAATGTAATCTATATAAGTATGTAGTTGTGCAAGTCTGAATATCAATGAGAGATAAATAATCCAAGGTTTTATTTTCCTGTGTTTGAATATAAGCTTCTCTCTTGTTTTACGTGTTGTTTGTTTTTTATCATTGTGTTATTTTAAATTAGGCTCTTTTATAATCTTCATTTGGTATCAGAGCAGGTATTTTGTTTAAAGTTCATAATGTCAAATTCTAACTCTTTGCCCATTCTAGAATTCGATGGAAGTGATTATGATTATTGGTGCATCAAGATGATGACCATTTTGACAGGAAAATATTTGTGGGAGATTGTAGGATCAGGTTATGAAGAGCCATAAGATTGGAACACCCTTACAGCCAGTGATAGAACAACTAAGAGAGAAGCCAAGAAGAAGAATTCCCAAGCTTTATTTCATATTCAAATAGCTCTAGATAAGAGCTTATTTCCAAGAATTGCAGGAGCAAAGTCGGCTAAGAATGCCTAGAAGACTCTACAAGAAGCTTACCAAGGTAGTGATCAAGTTAAATTTATCAAGTTATAGACACCGAGGACAAAATTTGAGAATTTGAAGATGCAAGAAGGTGAGAATGTGATTGATTATTGTGTAAGAGTAAATGATGTTGTCAATAAATTGGCTACTCTAGGAGAAACTATTGATAAATAAGTTGTGATTAAAAAGGTTTTGAGGTCTCTAACACCAAGATGGAACCATGTTGCTATAGTCATTGAAGAAAGCAAGGATTTGACTAAGCTTCACTTTGATCACCTAGTTGAATCTCTTATTTCTCATGAAGACAGAGTGAGAGATTCATTTGGAGAAAGTGATGAGAAAGCTTTTTCCACAAAGCTATAGATTACAAAGAATGCAGATGCTAGTTCTCGCTCCAGAAGAAACCAAGCCCAAGGTAAAGGTCAGTATCAATTTTTTCCAAGAGGAGATGAGGAAGAAGAGGTGGTTTCAGAGGAAGAGGTAGAGGCAGATTTGATAAGAGAAACATCCAGTGTTATCATTGTCAAAGGTATGGTAATTTTGAAAGGGATTGCAGATTAAAAGAAAACAAAAGTGTTAATTATGCTCAAGAGGGTGATAATGCTTCTCCAAATAATTTGTTTTTATGTTATGGAAAAACTGAAAATACAGTTAAAGATGTTTGGTATTTGGATTCAGGTTGTTCTAAACACATGATAGGAAATTGCAAGCTTTTCTCTACAATGGATGAAAGTTTCAAATCTAATATCAAACTTGGTGATGAAAAAACCTTAGAGGTTTCTGCAAAAGGAGATATGGCAGTCCATACAAAAGAAGGTATGAAAATTGTTAAAAATGTTTATTACATTCCACAGTTAAAGCATAATTTATTAAGTGTTGGGCAGTTGTGTGAAAAGAATTATAGAGTAGTGTTTGATGATAGACAATGCACAATTTATGATAAGAATCAAAGCAATAGGGTGGTTACAGTTGTGCCTATGTCAAAGATTAGGATGTTCCCATTGAAGTTCGGAGAAACTAGCATCAACCTTGCTAATATGGAATATGAGGACAAAGGTTGGTTGTGGCATCTCAGGTATGGTCATTTGAATTTTCATAGTTTGAAGCTTCTAACATCAAAAGAATTAGTTTATGGTTTTCCTAAGGTTGAATAGCACAAGGAGGTTTGTGAAGGATGTGCTAAAGGAAAACATGCAAGAGAGAAATTTTTTAGAGGCAAGGCATGGAGGGCCCATTATCCACTTTAGCTAGTTCATTCTGATATTTGTGGTCCTATGCAGACATAAAGTTTGGGTAAGTCATCATATTTCATTACTTTTATTGATGATTACTCAAGAATGTGTTGGGTTTATTTTTTGAAGAGCAAGGGTGAAGCATTTGATACATTCAAGAGGTTTAAATACCTTGTAGAAAATGAAAGTGGTTACAAAATCAAATGCTTAAGGACTGATCGTGGAGGAGAATTTTGTTCAAGAGGTTTTCAGAATTTTTGTGATATGAATGGCATTAGAATACAACTCACCACTTCTTACACACCTCAACAAAATGGGGTAGCTGAAAGAAAGAACCGTACAGTCGTGGAAATGGCAAGGAGTATGTTACATACCAAAGGATTAAGCAATTCCTTTTGGGGTGATGTAGTTGCTACAACAGTGTATATTCTCAATAGAAGTCCCACTAGTGCACTTCACATGATGACTCCTTATGAAGCCTGGTATGAGAAGAAGCCTAATGTTAATGATTTCAAAGATTTTGGTTGTTTAGCCTTTGTTCATGTAGCTGATCAAAAGAGACAAAAGTTAGATCCAAAAAGTGAAGCATGCATTTTTGTTGGATATAGTGAGCAAAGTAAGGATTATAAGTTGTATAATCCTCTCACCAATCGCATTGTTGTGTCAAGAGATGTAATTTTTTATGAAGGGGGATTTTATGGTCATCAAAAGGACCATGTTGAGAAATCAAAATCTGGTTTGGATGGTGATATTATTGACGATATTAATAATGAGAATCCCACTAATGTTTCAGTTCCAAATGCTACAAATCCACCAAGTAGCCCCTCATCTAGTTCTCCATATTCAAGTCCAAGTACCGCAAGGAAGGTGAAAAGCTTGAATGAAATTTATTAGAGAAGTACAAGTCTAGCACGTGAAAAAAATCCAAGAGGTGAGACTCTAAATTTTGCTTTATTTTCACAAGTTGATTTTGAGCCATCAAGTTTTGAAGAAGCTTCTACTAATGAGGTTTGGGTGCAAGCTATGCAAGAAGAGATAGATTCAATTCATAGAAATGATACTTGGGAGCTTACATATCTTCCACATGACAAGAAAAAATTTGGTACTAAAAGGGTATACAAGACAAAGTATAACAATGATGGGAATGTTGAATGACACAAAGCAAGGTTAGTTGCTAATGGATTCACACAGAAGTATGGAATCAATTATGAAGAAACCTTTGCACCTATAACAAGGCAAGAGACTATCAGAATGTTGATTTCAATGGCAGCAAAAAAGAAATGGAGCATTCATCACATGGATGTGAAAAGTGCCTTCTTGAATGGGTACTTAGAAGATGAATTCTATGTGGAACAGCCATAGGGTTTTGAAGTGCAAGGAAAATAACATCAAGTCTACAAGTTGAAGAAGGCTTTGTATGGCCTAAAGCAAGCACCAAGAGCCTGGTATGCCAGGATTGATGGATATTTTCAAGAGAATGGCTTCAAAAGAAGTAAGAGTGAACCTACCCTGTACTATAAACAAGAAGGTAATGATATTCTTATTGTCAGTTTATATGTTCATGATTTGTTGTATATGGGTAGCAATTCTAAGATGAATGATGAATTCAAATTTGCTATGATGAGTGAGTTTGAGATGAAAGATTTAAACCTCATGCAATATTTTCTTGGAATGGAAGTTTATCAAAGTGAAGATGAAATTTTTGTTTGTCAGACAAAGTATGCAAAGGATATGTGAAGAAATTTGATATGGATGATTGCAAGCCATCTCCTACTCCAGTTGCTCATGGAGTTGTGTTGTGTAGAGATGATGGTGTTGAAATGGTTGATGAGACACTTTACAGAAGTATTGTTGGAAGCTTAATGTTTCTAACACACACAAGACCTGATATTGCTTATTCAATTTCACTTGTTTCTAGGTATATGACAATGCCATCTGAAATGCATATGAATGCAGCTAAAAGAATTCTGAGGTATGTGAAAGGAACTCTAAATTTTGGCATTCATTACTATACTTCTAAGAGTTTTGAATTGGTTGGCTTCAGTGATTATGATTGGGGAGGTAGTTTGGATGATAGAAAGTCTACATCTGGTAACTGGTAACTGTTTTTCTTTTGGTTCTGGTTTGATCACTTGGAGCTCAAAGAAGCAAAGTATAGTTTCTCTTTCTTCTATAGAAGCAGAATATGTTGCAGTCACCTTAGCAGGCACACAAGCATTATGGCTTAAAAAAGTTCTTGAAGAAATTGAAGAAAAACAAATTCAACCTACAGAAATTTTTTGCGATAATATGAATGCCATCAAATTGGCCATGAATCCAGTACACCATAGCAGGACAAAACATTTTGACTTGAAGTATCATTTTATTTGAGATTTGGTGCAAAAGAAGCAAGTTGAATTGAAATACATCAACACTCAAAAACAACTAGCAGACATCTTCACTAAGGCAATCTCAAAGGCCCAGTTTTTTATTCTCATAGATCTTATTGTGAGCCCTCTCAGCATCAAGCCGGAGTATGTTGATAATTGATGCTGTGCAGAATTATTGACAGTATCTAGTTTAGTTTTAGATTGCATATGTTTAGTAAATAATTAGCAGCAAACTTCATTGCATGCTAATGCATGTGAAGAATAAAATAAATTTGCAGAATTATACATCAATCAACAGCTGATTTGTAAATAATGTCTTAATTTCTATGTAATTATGTAGCTGTGCATTTCTAAATATCAATGAGAGATAAATAATCCAAAGTTTTCTTTTCCAGTATTTAAATATAAGCTTCTCTCTTATTTTCTGTGTTATTTGTTTTTTATCATTGTGTTATTTTAAATTAGGCTCTTTCATAATGGCATGTTTGCATGGCTTTTCTTGTTCAAACGAGTATTCCAATAGTTCTTGACGTCGTTATCAGTTCTACCGGGTATACGACCAGCAATTAATGACCACCTGCCATTACAATTACGAAGTAGAGATATCAAGATGAACAAAAAAACAAAAAATGAACTCCCAGAGAACATATAATCCAGTAAGAAAACTGTGTTTGCTCACCGGTTTCCCAGAAGTTTATGAAGTCTTATAATAAGGTCTTCTTCATCCGGTGAAATGTTACCACCTTTAAGGTTTGGTCGGAGATAATTCACCCAACGAAACCTGCAACTCTTTTCACAGCGCTTCAGACCTGTACCATGCAATCATGTAATATTTTCAATGCTCGGTGACCATCAAGCATCACCACTATATCAAATATTTTTAACAGCAAGTTGTATCATTAATTTACCAAAGTTCAGTCAAATCAGTTTAGGTTTAAGGTAACGTGGATTTATTAATTGGTAGAGAGGGATAGACAAAATTCAGGTAGGTCAATTTCAAGCAAAAATTGCAAATTATTAGTGAACTATAAACAATTACTGGGCAACAAAAGAAATGAAATTCCGAACGCCCTTGAAAATGAGTTAAAGTACTTTCCTTTGAAATTTCTAGTGGAGAAGACAAAGATTGATTTTAGATGAGAATTTAAGTCTATTCTGCCAAAGATTCACACTCCTTCCAATAATAAGGACTTTGTTTCTAAGTTCTTTTCTTGACGTTGTTTCTAAGTTCCTTTCTCATTTTTTAGGAAATTTTGTGAAGGCATTGTTTCTCTTGCAGAGAAAACAATAGGGCATGTAAGGGTTTATTGTTAAGGATGATGAGGATTACATTTTCATTGACCCTCTAGATGTACCAAGGAACATAGAAAGCTATCTCCCATGATTGAGACTGAAGTAGACTAAAATTAAACTCTCGTAATTACATAAATACTGCACTATTTTTAATGAGTTAGCACTTTGATTACTAAGACATGTATTTTTGGAGGCTCCTAGACTTTACACATTATCTACAAAGAGGGTAGAGTTTGCATATTTTTCCACAATAATATTTTTAAGACTGAATTGAAAACATGTATGTAGAAAGATAGAAATTGATATACATTTTACAATTTGAATTGATTAATTTAGCAAAAATAAATAAAATTTTGAGTGTGCATTTTAATGAAACAATGTAATTTTTATCAATTTCCATGAAAAAAAAATTATTAACTTGATAAATTAAGTGAGAGTTAAATTAAATGAATTTGAAAATTATCATATATAAGTTTTGTGAGCAATGTAAACAAAACAATGTATCAAATTTTCAAAATGACATTTGTATAAACTTTGGAATGTTTTACAAAATTTAAAATTTTTGAAAAATTATTACAAATTCTACATTTTTATAAAAAAAATTGTAAACCTTGACAATATGAAAAATTATAGTGTAAATAACTTACTTCTACATATCTCGAAAATAATAATGAATGAGATCATGTTTAAACATGCCTTTTTTCAACGTATTTTTAAAGAAAATAACAATGAAAGAGATCATGTGTGAACATGTCTTTTTCAACATATTTTTAAACAAGTCAATGAAAAAAAACACATAAGCACATAATCACTTCCTTTATAGGAGGGATTGTTGAGTACATTTGAAACGGAAGGAGGAGGATATAAAATTTCAGCACTCACTATGATTGAAAGCTCACAAAATAACTTGGTCTAGAATGTATAGAGATAAAGCTGGGTTTGTACATTTCATAATGACTGTAATTGATCCAATTCTGCAAAATTTTGGCGTAGATTCATACTGAACAAAAACATATAAATTTTGGCGTAGATTCATACTGAACAAAAACATATAAATTTTACGGAGAAGCATTGTCGAGTTTAGACCAAACCTTTGCGCCATTATCCATAGATTTCATAAATCGTACATAAATCTACGTAAAAGTCTTTATGTACCAGGTTCGACGTCAGATTGGAATCACTTTGTTTATCCAAATGCATCAGGCTGTCAATGTCGGACAATTTCTGAAAAGGATTGAAAATATTTGCAAACTCATCCATATGGGGAATACGGATGAACGACAGTAAAAGCATCAGACTGTACACCGACTTCAGGACAGGGCGAAGAACTGTACGGGGTTGAATACATCTGTTGATCATGACATAATCATGCCACATATTTTCAGTACTGAACATACAAAGAAAGAGGATGGACATTTCCTGATTGCAAACGACGGACTTGGGAACAAAGGCCGAAAGGAAAATCGAATAGGCCCAGGACTCAGGAGGGAAGGATATTCCAATCGATCGTATCTAAGAGTAGGGGTATTAAGCCTTCATTCTTTTATTTTATCAACCTTCTGGCTTTGTCGTTAATAGGGGCAAATCTATTACAAGATTCAATCGTATTGTCAAAAATTGTATACAGTTGTTGTGACTGGTTGAGCGACAGCAGTCACTGGCAAGGCAGTATTGTGCAGTCATAAAAGGCAACTGCTCCACTTCTTAGCATCGAGCAGGAGCAGGACTGTTCTGTCAAAGTGAATGATAGACCATTTGTTGCACATCTACGAAACTTCTTTTCATCCGCTCCTCCGCATGTTTCTTTTTCTTTATCGCAAACACTGTCATAAAAGGCAACCGCTCCACTTCTTAGCATCGAGCAAGAGCAGGACTGCCCTGTCAAAGTGAATGATAGACCATTTGTTGCACATCTACGAATCTTCTTTTCATCCGCTCCTCCGCATGTTTCTTTTTCTTTATCGCAAACACTGTTGGTACTTCGTTATTCTCTACAATCTTGGTACTCTTTGTGTCGGCGGGTGTCCCTTATTTTAAAAAGAAAAAGGAAACGTTCAATGAGATTATTAGTGTAATACTTATCTAAATATAGTATACAGAGAAAATGTCTCTCAGTTGTCATCTGTGTGTAACTATCGTACCAAAGGGAACGGAGGTTGCTAATTGAAATCCACATTTGCATCCAATTTTAGGTTTAGGTCAAAATGGATATTTGCATCCAATTTTAGGCGTTAACGCAGTCAATCTGAAAGGTGGTGTACGTTCATGTTTAGTTTCCAAAAACAATCAACGGTGGTGACATGGTGCAGGCTCAGGTTTTGTTTCCTATGCAGAGAATCTCATGCATTTTCGCTCTATTGTTGCATTACATGTCCACATCGCATCACACGTTCTTCTGCCCCAGAGTAGTTGGGGAAGTCTCCATGGTATGCATTGAATATATATTGGCGATGCCTTAACGACAAATGAACTTTGATTGCAAAGCAGTAAATAATGTATGAACTTTGATTGAAAAACAGTGTTAACAGGAAGAACAGCAACGGTCCATCCGTGTCGGATTGATTGAGATGATTCAAAACGCTGTTTTTTTGCAAGTCACTGAGTACAAGTTTTATATATATATATATTCTAAAAATTATATTATATTAAAAATATAGATCTATAAAGCCAATTTTTATTTAGAAAATACAACATTTACAAATATTTAAGAGAAATTACTAATTAGAATCAATTTACAGAATACACATTTTGCCATTCACAAATCACAATGAGACATGTACATGATAGTTCAAGATGTCCAAACCATATTTCGAATTAAATCGTCAAAATCAAAATGTATTACATAAATGTGGAATGCCAATGCCAACTTGTAGTAGTAAATAGTAAATACAAAAACCGGTAGATCATAGATGAGACCAAGATGGAAGAATCTCATATATCAATAGTCCTACTCCATGCCTAAATCAACAAACTCATCACTCCCTTGACCCTCATCTTCCTCCTCCTCCTCCTCCTCCTCCTCTATGCCCATCTAACGGTCAAAACATGGCTTCAACATGTGTCGGACACGTGTTTTTTTGTGTCCTCAAATTGGGACATGAAAAACACATGTTGAAGCCGTTTTTGTGTCCGACACGACCCCATGGGACAGGAGAGGGGATATGGATGTTGAGGTGACTTAGTTATTGGGATATGTTCTAGCAGAAATCTAAATGCTAGAATCATTGTTCTATGGTCCAAAGTACTATAGGCATAGTTTCACCATGTCCTAGGTTTCTTAACTAATCCATAACTTATTTGATATTATAGTTCTAAGGATATTCTTTGCTCCATAAGTTTTAAATGGACAAAAATAGTTCAAAATGGACAACAACAAAAGGAAAAGCTTATTTTCGGGTTCTCTAGCTTTCTTTGGGAATCTAAAAATAGTACATCACATGTTCAGCATTCTCTCATTTGTTTTATCCTTTGAAACAAAAGCACATAGGGAAAAAAATGCTTGTAATCAATTGCTAGATGCATTAATTCCCATTAATTCTTTACATCAAGAGAAACTTCTAGTAACTAACATACTTTGTCAATGAATCCACAACATTTTTCAATGTATCAACCTTCTAGAACAATACTTTGCTATGTTCAACCAAATCTCTAACAAAATTGTACTAGATATCAATATGCTTTGTCTTGGAATGATAAGTCAGTACCTATTCAACTTGCTCTCTAATAAAACCAAATACATGAACACAATTGTTAAAACATGGCTTCCTTACTTTTATGACTCGCTACCATGTATTTAACTTTTGTAGTTAACAATGCAACTACACCCTACCTCTTACTCATCCAATTGAGTGCTCCACCAAATAGATTAAAAACATAATCACTTGTAGTTCTCATGCAATCAAGGTCTACAACCTAGTCTGCATCGACAAAACCCTTTATATATGTCTCTCTGTCAGATCGAAGTCTCCTTCATAACAAATTTCATAATATAAAGTGCCACACAAATATATGAAGACCCTCTTTACTATTATCCAATGATCTTCCTTGGATTTAACATATGCCTCCTCAAAACTCCCATTGCATGATAATTGACTCATTTAATACAAACCGTAACATATATCAAACTTCCAACAAAACACACATAGAGAAAACTTGACATGTCTTATGCCTCCTCTTATGTCTTGGGATATTGATTTGTAGATAACTCTACACTTATATCTAAGAATTTATTATGTCTTACATGGAAGACTTCCATACTTGTTAGGATTTAAGAGTAGTGGTTGTAGAATGAAGCACCTATCGTCTTGTTCCTTGCAATGAAGGAGAGGTGATTTCCCATTTCAAAAATTGAATTCGAGCTTTCATCAAGCTCATCTTTAGGGTAGGAGTTCTAACCCTATTTTCCTTATGTAGTGGCCCTACAAGAAGCCTCTTTCCTACCTGAAACTTCTTAACATTCAACTAACCTTTGGAAGAGGCATGGGAGGGTGATTTTCTCTATATTTGTTATTAGGGTTTTCACGTGCAAGAATTGAATTTCTCTCACCCATTCTACTACTTAAGGAAAAGCTTTGTGATAGAAATGAAGGAAAATAAATTACAAATAAGAGCTTATTTTTATAAAAATACATCAAGAAAAAATCATTAGTTATTTATAAATATTTTCTTCTATTCTAATATATGTGAGGTCCTCAACATCTTGCATCAATGATGAGTTTATTGGAAGGAGGCTTGGGCCTCTACTCCTCAATTAATTCCACATTCAAGATTGATTCCACATTAATTTAGGATTTAATACATTCAAAGTAGGTCCAATATGGTTCAATGCATTGTGAAAAAGTATAGAGATAATATAGAACTCACCTGTTAGTAATTTGAAGAATTACTCTATATTTTATTCGATCTATGTCGATATATTTTATTATATAGTGTTTTATTTGATTAGATATATGTTAATATAATTTATTATAATGTTTTTTTAAGTTTATTTTATTGAGAAAAATATTGTAATTTTTTATAAAATAAATAAATTTACATTTCTTCTATTATAAATAGCATTCTAAGAGCCTTTTTTAAATTTACAAAAATATGCCACCTGTTAATTTTGAACTCCAAAGGATTATTTAATGTTAAGTTTTAAAATGATAACAAAACCTCATCCACTTTTACTCTTAATATTTTTAGCATCCCAATTAATTATTAATATTAAGTTTTTAAATAAATAATTCTAGAAAAAACAACAAAACCTTTTCAGCTTTTATTCATAAGGGCATCCTCAAAGGAATCAAGGATGACCTCGAACCTACTTAACCACCACAAGGAACTTTGAACCACACAATGCAGCCTTTTTACACAATCGATCTGTCTATGAAAGAGTGTAACTTTTGTGCATAATGATTTTGGGATACATGACATCAATACAAGTAATATATAAGGGTTTAAACTAGCAATTTCCCCAAGAGGGGCAAAAGGAACTACGAGAGGAAAAGAGGAAAGCTACAAAAAACAATTGGAGTTGTTATCTAATTTCAGTGCATTTGCTAGACTAATGTATGATCGATGTATATCCATATCCATGTGAGTATCCATGCTCTCATACCACTCTGTCATGTCCTCTATCACCTCAGTTCCCTTTAGAGGTGATGGGGGAGCTCCTTAGAATAATAAACTTATCCACCAATCAATCTCTGTTCATTCCATAGCTCTAAGAAGCCTGTGTCTTGGTCTTCCAGAATCTATCCTGGGCCATTGATTCTTCTCCTCTTCCTACTTCCCTCAGCTACAACTATTCAAATATTATTAGATGCAACACCATATTGAAAACAAATTATTTTGTCAAAACAACGCCATGGGAACTTTTCTGCTTTATAGCCGCTCCACAACGATTTCAAACCAAACAAACCTCCCCTCAAGCCTTGGGATGTCAATTTGTAAAAGCCATAAATTCTGATTTTATGCCAAACTGGGGAAAAATGGGCTCGGGGACCTCACTGGTTCTTCCATGGATTTATTTAATGGCCTCTGAGCCTTAGAGGACTCATCCAATTCTGAGTCCGACTGCTCCTGCTATGTCAAAATGAGTTTCCGGCTCTATACTCTTTTTTTTTTAACCTGATGTCCTGCCTTCTACAATCTGCAAGCTGCAAGCTGCAATCCACAAGCCACAAGTTGGGATTCGGAACAATAAAATTGAATCAAAGTATCATATCTCTTCCCGACTTCCGCAAGCCACAATGCATGGGTTGGGAGTCGGCATTGCTGAGCAAACTCCATCAAATTTACCCTGAATTCCACACTCCGTAATCTGCAACCCACAATCCGCAATGTGGGTTCGGAGAGTTGGCACCCCAAATGTACAGCTTCAAAAAATCACACCTCCGACTTCCGCAATGCAGGTTTGGAAAGTCGGCACCCCAAATGGACAACTTTGAAAAGTTCATGACTCTGACTTCCGCAATCCACAATGCGGGTTCGGAAAGTCAGCACCCCAAATGCACAACTTCAAAAAATTCACGCATCCAACTTCTGCAATCCACAATGACGGAGTCAGAAATTGGGAACCCCAACACACAACTTCGAGAAAATTAGACATCTGACTTCCGCAATCCGCAATGCAGGATTCAAAAAGTTGGAACCCCAATGCACAACTTTGAGAAAATTACACCTCCGACTTCCACAATCTGCAATCCCCAATACAGGAGTCTGAACCTCAACGCACAACTTCGAGAAAATTACGCCTCCGACTTCTGCAATCCACAATGCGGGAATAAAAAATTCGGAACCCCAACGCACAACTTCGAGAAAATTACACCTCTGAGTTACGAAATCTGCAATCCACAATGCAAGAGTCAGAAATTCGGAACCCCAATGCACAAATTCGAGAAAATTACACCTCCGACTTTTGCAATTTGCAATCCGCAATGCAGGAGTCGGAAATTTGGAACCCCAATGCACAACTTCAAGAAAATTACACCTCCGACTTCCGCAATACAAGAGTCGGAAAGTCAGAACCCCAATGTATAACTTCGAGAAAATTACACCTCTGACTTCCGCAATGTGGGAGTCGGAAAGTCAGAACCCCAATACACAACTTCAAGAAAATTACACCTCCGACTTCCACAATCCGCAATCCACAATGCGGAAGTTGGAAAGTCGAAATCCATCCATATACTCATGTTACTATCAACTTCTCAAACCGATATCCTTCTCATACTAAGTCTATTTTTGGAAAATGTGGTATCGTTGGAAATCCCTCAGCAATCCCTATGCAACAGTGTGATCCTCTGCCACACCTGAGAATTCTGATTTTGTCATTCTTCCCATCAAAATGTTTCTCAAACTTCATCAATACCTCTTTTAAATATTCTGATTATCTTTTTGTAAGCTCATATTGTGGCCCAAAAAGACCTATTGTTGCAAAATTGGGCTCTAATACCACTCTGTCATGTCCCCAGTCACCTCGGTGCCCTTTAGAGGTGATGGGGGAGCTCCTTAGAATAACAACCTGATCCTCCCATCGATCTGACTCGGAAGGGAATATGAGCAACATAGGAGGGGTGCTAATTTTTGCCCCCCAAGTATCACATTATGAAATTATTCACAAGTAAATATGTGTGCAATGCATAATAAACATACACAGTGGAATTAAACCATATTAACACACACACATAATGCATTTACCAACATTTCATCATAGGCATAATAACAACTTTAACAATTTTTAGGTAGACCAGCAATTGGAGATGAAGCACAAAAGAACTGTGAGCAAATCAAAGATATTGGTGACCATATGGTCAAATCAAATGACCAGAGGTCAGCTTATGAAAACTACTATCATCCAGAACCGTAATTTTTGCTTATTTCTTGGAAAATGGGGATGGTCATTCTATTAAGAGGGTAATGCAACAGAAAATTCAATGCTGAGGAACATAATGAATGCATAAGGATTTTAGATGTGTTGTAGCTTTGAATTTATTTGTTAAAATGCAATCCATGAAAGTGCTTGCAGCTACAGAAAGTTGTCATAACTGAAAACATCATTATATATTAGTGCTAAGAGAAAGGGGATTAAATAGAAAGCAACTTGATAATCAGGTCATATAGAATTAGGCTAAACTCTATCCAATATGATGTTATCATAGTTGGCTATGATGTTATAATCGACGAAGGTTTTAGAACAACTTCTCCCTTCTCTATGTTTAGTGAAGGTTTCTAGTGAAGAAAAGTATCCAAAAGTTTTAAGGATGTTTTTTTTTTTTTTGGGTGCAGTCTTAAACCAATAAGATGCATCGTGCACTTACTTATCACTTGCATAGGTTAATCACAGAGTAAATGTCCTTTAGGGATTCAATCACTTAAATTATGTCGTTCCTCTAACACATATATATGAGAATACATATATATTCTCCATAATATAATAGGGCTTATTATTAGATTATATTGAGCCCTATTCAATTGGATACTTATCTCCTATATAGGGAAGCCCATATAAGTTTGTTAAATAATTTGGTTAATCCTTAAAAATCTGACTTTGGTTTGGGGATGGCTTTGAGGGTTCCCCAAAGGTGCAAAAGGATGTCGAAAGTGACAAAAATAGTAAAGTGTATGTGATAAAATGAAAATAGAGAAATAAAATAGATGTAATGAAGACCTTGCTCCTTATCATAAAAATATCCCTTGTTATTTGGTAAAGCAATATGGAAAAAACAAAAGAAAAAATATAAAATTGAAGTGAGTTTGGAAATTTCTTAAAAATGTACGAACATTGAAGACATATCTATAGCATTAATGATTAGTTCCGTTTAAGCTTTCACATGTATCCAATCCCCCTTGAAGATTAATGATTAGATTAGGATAAAATTTGTGTTAGATAGGTAGATGCATAAATGGAGGAGAATATCAACAAGAATTAGCCCAATAAAAAATCAAACATTAAATCATGGAACAAGGTCCTAGGACAAGTGGAGAAGGAAAAAATTATTTACAATAAAGTTTATGTGCAAAACAACTTCACATGTGAAAGATACAAAATATAGCTTGTGTACATCCATACATTCTTTTTGTTGCACGACCCAACCAAGCAAGGAGAATAAGTGCTTTATTAATCCACAAACTTACCTTGAAGAAGACTATAAATTCCATGCATGATTTCATAAAAAAGTAGAAGAAAATATGTGGTGTCACATGTGGGATTGTAGTAGGGATAATAACTTTAATCTATAATGAGGAACATCTCAATTTTGTAATTGCATATTATAGGTACAAGAATCTTTAAATAAACTCAAAACCTTCTTAACAATAAAATATAGATATTGCAAGGTTGCAAGTTTCTTTAAGTTATAGAAATACATGTATTTTCTTCTGTGATATCCCAACTTTTTGACTAACTATGATTATGATGTCATGTTGGGTCACGGCCCTAGTATATGTGATTTATTATGTTTGACATAGATTTATATGTTTTGATTTATTTCCTTATGAGTGATGTATTGGGCATGGACCCTGATTTGTTTCATTGTTGAATATATGCGGGGCAGGAAAGCCGAATGAATAAACTATGTTGTATTTCGAGAAGTGATTACAAAATTATGATATACTAAGATTTTCCCTTTTGTTACATTATACTGTGCAAATCATGATTTACATGGTTGATTAGTTAGTGTGTTGAGCGTGGACTCAGGAACACACAAAAGACCTATATACTGGGCCTAATCCCCCATGTATTTAGAGAATTCTATTTTGTACTGGGCCTAAGCCCTGATGTACGTTGAGTGTTGGGCATGAGCCCTGGAGCACTCCAAGCTTGAAAGAAATGATTACCAGATCCAAGGACATGTAATTATCCTAGATATGTCTCACAACCACATTCTAGCTCTAGTGTTGAGCAGAGGCTCTGGAATTGCACTAGCGTAACGCCCATGTGAGAGTGTTGAGTTGAAAGGCTCTAAAGAGCACTCGGAGTTACTACTTCTCAAGTGTTGAGTCAAAGAGGACTCTGAATAGCACTTGCATGTCTTATCACAACTATTTCGACTTGATTAAATAAATCTTATTATCATCATCTACTGCGGTAACTACCATGTTAAAAACGAGGGAATCTGACATGCAAAGGGAGAGACTAGAGTTGCCTTTACCAGCTTACCGAAACAGTCCAAAGAAGTGGACCCTTCCCTTCAAAAGAACTAAAAGAAGCATCTTGTGAAACAAAATGCTAAGGACCCCAAAGTAGTATTATTATTAGGAGCTTCAATAATATATATATATATATATATATATATCGGTTAATTATTATATATATATATTCTTTTATAAATGTTTACACTTTATAAATATATATTTATGCATAACTGGGTTGCCACCTACTAAATATTATTTATTAATATTTAGATGGTATTGCAAATTGTATATATTATTATTATTATGAAAATATCTAAGAGATTAAAAACACTTTAATCAAACAAGTTGAGACTTCCTAGTTTCCAAAATAACTAGTAGTTAAATAAAGAAATATTGTTTTTATAAATTAAATTATTTTAAAGAAACCAGTGATTTACAACAGTCATAATTCAAGATTTGTCCTACTTAAGGAGGAAAGACCCCAAAGTTTGGGGGATCTTTTTCCTTCGGTATTATTATGCCAAGAAGGACCCTCTACTCAAGGAAGTGAACTCTATCCATAGATTTGGAGATCTGAACCAGCTACGCACCTAAGGGCCTCTACTTCTCATTTTGCATGTCAAAACCAGCTTAGGGGGATTCATACTGAACCAGGAACAGTTGTAGAATCATGGCTGGGAGGAACGTGGTAGTCCCAAATTCATCAAATCCAAGATCATTTATTAGGTCAGCTAAGAGTCAGTAGTTTTCCCTAATTAGTTGGCTGTGTGTGCAAGTCAGTATCAGCAAGAACGAGTTACCAGGATCAGCAGGTCATCATCAACAGGACAAGCTACAGAGATCAACAGGTATGATTAATTATAAAACCCTCCTACATTTCATATCCCTGTTATAAATGCAATGTTAAATTAACAATGTTCTTATTATCAGTTTTAAATCAAGTCTTCCAGAAATCGAATGGCATTCCCAGTAGGACTAGCCATGCTAGTCTTTGCTAGTCATTTACACTGCTTAGATTGTTAGAGTAGGCGAATTGTTGATTTGAATGCAGAAAAATGATTATAGTATTTTATCCCACTTATGGTAGTATTTTATTTCACTTATCTACACCCCTGTTTTAGATCATCAAATAACAAAATCGTCTAGTGACAGAAATCAAAACCTTATCAGAAATTGTTGAACAACACATGAAGCCATTCAAAATTCCAATTATACAATACATAGCAAAAGAAAATGCAGGCATCATTATTTTATAGATTCTCTCCATATATTGTAAGTCTGTATCTAATACTAATTTTATTGCACATTTCTTTCTCTACCCGATCTATTTTGTTTTCCTTCCCAAAACCCTATTTACCATATTGTAAAACAAACATATCAATAGTATAACAGAGATCATATATAACATGAATCAAATAAGATAGACCTGAGACCCTTTATATTTTCCTTTCACCAACAAACCTACGATAGCCACCTACAGGAACGCAGAGATCAATCATAAATAGAAGCAAGAAGGAAAACGCATTTCATATGAACTCCACGAAGATGCCCATCAAAAGATTAGGACTAGGGTCAAATACTGTGGCCTTCACAAAGAGACAAATCATATAAGTATTTCCTACAGAATACAAGTCTCTATATAAAACAAATCAAAAACGTCGAGTACGGCCATGAAACCCTTTCCAGGAAAGCATCCATTCTACCCACGCACCCATCAAGGTAGACAAGACATTTTTAGTTACAATCTACCCACATTACAGCATCAGCGACATATAAAACTTTGTTGATGTCTTATATACCCACAGGAAATACATTGTTTACACATAAACCCTGTAGCAATATGCAAAACGAAGAACGAGTACCATTGAAGGCAATATACGAACCACAGGCTTAATTACAAGCAAGAGGGTGTCAACGACCCTTTATAAATGTCTGCATTGTCGGAACAGTAGTTACAAAAAATGCCCAAGAAACCCATAACCTTAGAACTCTTAATGTTTCAGCTCAAATACATAAATACACACAGGGAACATAGAAATGCAGCATTTGAAATCACTATAACTATACAGGAGTCATATCTCATGGAAGAGTATTTATTTAAATTACAAGATTTTCGCAGAACTGAATAACTAGTGAAACCCAGCTCATACATATTACAGTCCTCATATTCACCCAGCTAGTTAAATTACATTAGAACCCCATTCTGTCAAGTCTAACCAAGTAGACAATTGTTTTAGGCCTCCCCAAAGCGATTTAGTAAGCCAATGGCTTATGGGGGTCTCACACTAAACTACCAGTCCAAATGCATACAAACAACACCAAAGTTGCAGGAGCTAGGGCACGCATGGAAAGCCAGACTTACCAGTATCCTAGTCACGCTCACGATGTCATAAACCTTCGCAAATCCCACACCAAAGCGTGTAATTCCTGCCATGAACAACACACAGTATTTCTTAGCTCAGCTATGCATTTCCGTTTCTAAGAATTTAGAAATTTTCAATAACTGATAGGGTTTACACTTCTTTACCTATGAGGAGTATGGCCTCCCTACGCCATGATCAATAGCCATAGTCACTAAGCATGCTGACCATGAGCAGGGCTCGGGTCAGTACACCCCATTACTATCCAGCAACAAAAGCGCAGAGCCATAAACAAACAACAAGTCGAATACAGAGACTACAGATCAAAACCACAAATCAACAGCCAAACCCTTATGACAAGCTGTTCTCCACGAGCCACTAAATGCATTAAATTCTTTACCAACTTCCAACTGAGTGGAGGTCAAATAATTCGCACTCCCTATAGTGCAGTCGTAGTCTTCCACCACCCTAATTTAAATTACAAAGGGGTCGATTCATATAAATACAACTTTGCAGGTATGATCAATTCGCAATTGATTGCATTACCCAAGAACTAATAGCTGTAAACCCACCTTTGGAAAATTTCAAATTAAGAACTCCCATGACAATGGAGTAATAAAGACTCATCATACCACCGGTGGAATAGGAGCAATAGTGGAATAAGAACCACCCATTTAGTGAGTTTACTCATAGAGTCGAGACACCTGCAAATACAAAAGTACGTGATGACATTAGCATTACGCTAAGTAAGTCCGGCAACCCCTACAATTGTCCATACCTCCCGACAACCCTGTCGAGGTATGTAATTACCTGTCCGGGAGTATTATGGAACCTCCAATGTGAAAAACATACCGTCACCAAGAAGATCATCACCTGAAGGTATCATTTGACGTACATAATTAAAATCACATGATATTTCAAACAGTAGCTAGTGTTATTTCCTACCTACTAAACCCACTGTTGCAAACCACAACGAAAACACAATCTCATTATTTCCACACCGCTTCTGCAAATTCTATACTTACACTTAGAAGAGGCTATCTAGAAACAGATAGGCTTAGACGTACATTGCATCATACAAGTATGATTGTTTCTAATATTATTACGTTTAATGTGTGCCTTTTCTATTATAAACTAACGATTTTCGTAGACAGAAATTTTTTTAATTTTCATGTATTTTTGGGACATTACAAGTGGTATCAGAGCAAGTTACAAACACTAAGTGATCTATTGGGCTCACTACCAAACACAACTGCAGAAACAGGAAAGTGTTTAAATTATTGTATTATGTTTTTACGAAAAGAATTAACTAACACATTGTGTTCGATCAACAAATACTTATATAAATTTCAGGTACAAACAGTAGCAGAAAAATGAGTGTAGAACAAGGCAATAGTATACGAGGAAACCTAAATTCCCCACCACGAGAGAAAGAAATCGTGGTGGAGCTCAACTCAAATTTGGAGAAATCCATGCAGCAGCTATAGGTAGAATTCCAGAGTTTCAGGGATGAAAATATGCAAGAAAGAAGAGAACAACGGGCTATAAATGAAGCCTTACTCCAAATCCTAACAAGGGCAAAACCCCCTAAACATCCTACTTTCTCTGTCAATTCCCTTAACACAAAGAAAGAAGCCAGTTACAAAATAGGAGATCAAGCAAAACATAAATCAAAACCATTGGAAGGAGACTGTAAGAGCTCTTCCAATGACAATGGTTCTCCACCTCCTTGCAAGAAAAGGAGGAAGAATGATGATAGCTTACAAGGGGAGTTCAGAAATATAAGGACCCCAACTTATGATGGGGAAGTTAACTCAGGAGAAAAAGCTGAAGAGTGGTTGCTAGGAATGAACAAATACTTTAAGGTTCATAATTACTCCAGTGAGATGCAAGCCCGACTAGCCATATACAACCTAAATGGAAAGGCTTCCAGATGGTGGCAGGACCTAAAACACATTAAGGGACAAGAGCTGCGAGACATAAGCTGGGACACTTTCAGCAGAATCTTTCAAGACAAATACATGTCTGAAAGATTCTTCGACAAGAAGATAAAAGAATTTCATGAGCTGAAAATGGGTTCCCTGACTATGGAAGCTTTCATAAATCGGTTCTTAGACTTGCTGCACTATGTGCCTTATATTAAGGACGAGAAGGTGAAAATCCAGCAGTTCTTGGGTGGGCTGCCACCAAACTTTAGAGAGAAAATATAATTCGACATGCCCGAAACTCTTGACATAACCCTACATAAAGCTAGGTTGTGCTATGAGCATGGACAGCCAAGAAATGATAACATCAACAGATATAGGGACAGATTCAGGACCTTCTCAGACAATCGCAGACCGGGTTTTAAACCCCCACCTTTTCATAAACATAACAATAGTTTCCCACCCAATAGAGGTTTCAACCAACCTCAAGCTCGACCTAATGCACCCCCACCACTAGCCAACAGGCCAGCCTTCAACAAAGGGACAAAGATAGCCCCACCGACTGTTTCTTGTTGGAAATGCCAAGGACCACATTACTACAAAGATTTCCCCAACAAAACAGATGGGACTTTACACAACATCCAAGTAGAGCCTACAATGGGAGACATGGCAAAGACACCTAGGATTTATGTTGCCCTTAATGGCTGACAGGCAGATCATCAAGCCACCATGGTAGAAATTGAGGGTAAGATATCTAACAATATCATTTCAGTTTTAATAGACCCTGGTGCTTGCCGGAGCTACATCTCTCCTAGAATAGTAGAGTCTTGCAAATTAAACCGAGAGAGTCACAAAGCACCATGGCTGGTACAATTAGCCACTGGTACCAAATGGAAGGTCTCCGAACTAGTTAAGAGTTGTGAGATAGATTTGAACGGCTTTTTAACTAATATAGATTTGAACATCTTACCGCTAGGATCTTATGATGTAATAATAGGAATGGATTGGTTGGAAGGACATTATGCCTTGTTGGATTGCTTAAATAAGTCGATCCTATGCACCGATAGTCAAGGAAACCAAAGAACCATCCAGGGTATACCTAAGGAAGTATCAATCCGACAGATATCAACATTACAAGCAAAGAAATGCTTAACAAAGGGTTGCAAACTGTTTGCAATCCACCTTCAATCGGTAGAAGCCGATAGAGATCAAAAGATCGAGGATTTCCCGATACTAGTAGAATTCAGAGACATATTTCCTGAAGAGATACCAAGGTTACCACCCAAGCAGGACTTAGAATTTTCCATAGAACTAAGCCCCGGATCCATACCCGTCTCTAGGACTACGTACTACATGAGCACACCCGAACTGGTAGAGCTCAAAATACAGTTACAAGAACTAATAGACAAGGGTTACATTCAACTGAGTGTGTCTCCCTGGGGAGCACCAATCCTCTTTGTTAAAAAGAAGGATGGCACGATGAGTATGTGCATCGATTACCGCCAACTCAACAAGTTAACCATCAAGAACCATTATCCACTTCCTAGGATCGATGACTTGTTTGACCAAGTTGAAGAAGCAAAGATCTTCTCGAAGATTGACCTGCGATCCGAATATCACCAGGTGAGGATCCGTGATGAGGACATCAGTAAGACCACGTTTCGCACTCGATACAGCCACTACGAATTTGTAGTAATTCCTTTCGGTTTGACCAATGCACCCGCAAAATTAATGTGCATGATGAACAATGTTTTCAGCAAGTACCTTGACAAGTTTGTTTTGGTATTCATAGACGATACCCTGATCTATTCCAAGAATGAAGAAGAACATGAGGAACATTTTTGAATAGTCCTACGGATATTATGAGAAGATTAGCTATACACAAAATTTAGCAAGTGTGATTTCTATAGGCCTTAGATACAGTACTTAGGGCACATCATCTCCGAGAAGGGAATAACAGTTGATCCTGAAAACATCAAAGCTATTGATGAATGGCCCACACCCACATGTGTCTTCGACATACGATCATTCCTAGGTTTAGCCAATTATTATCGAAAGTTCATTGAGAACTTCTCTCGGATCGCTTGCCCCATGACCGCATTATAGAAGAAAACCAGTAAGTTCATATGGAAAAACAAGTGCGAGGAAAGTTTTCAGAAGTTAAAACAACTTCTGATTAGCGCACCAATACTACAAATTGCCGACCCCAATGGGAACTTCATAGTTTGTACCGATCCAAGCAAGGAAGGACTCAGTGGAGTCCTTATGCAAGATGACTTTGCAATCTGCTACGAGTCAAGAAAGCTAGAGGAACATGAGAAAAATTATCCTACTCATGACCTCGAATTGGCTACCATTATCCACTCTCTAAAGATGTGGAGACATTACCTCATGGGTAAGAAATTCCTACTAAAGACGGACAACATGAGTCTAAAGTGTCTATTCGACCAACCAGACCTAAACGCTAGACAGGCTAGGTGGTTAGCCTTTCTTAGTGAGTATCCCTTTGAACTAAAACACATCAAGGGGAAAGAAAACAAGATCGGTGATGCCTTAAGCCGACGAGCTCATATTTTATATGAGGTAACCGAAAGTCGGACGAACTCCGACTTACATGACAGAATTAGAACGGCATGCCAAAGTGATAGGTTCTATGTCGATATCCTTAAAAAGATCCAGGAAGATAGGCTTTTTCAACAACAGAAAGAATACAAGATAGATGAATCAGGATTGTTATGGTCAAAGGAGAGACTTTACATTCCCAAGGGGGGGAACATTAGACCTAACATACTCACCGAATTCCATCAGAGCCCCTATTCAAAACACCCTAGATATCAAAAGATCATTTCATCGCGAAGTGTTAGGAATGCCAGTTGGTCAAAGCAAAACACCAACACCCCTTCGGACTACTTCAACCATTACCCATTCCAAAATGGAAGTGGGAGGTAATAAGTATGGATTTCATTATAGGCCTACCCAAGAGCAAGAAAAAAAATGAATCCATCTTCGTAGTAGTAGACAAGCTGTCTAAAGCCGCGCATTTTACACCAGTAAAATCTACCTACAAGGTAGTTCACATTGCGGAAATATTCCTAAAGAGATTTTTCGGTTACACGAGATAACCAAAGAAATCATCTTGGATCGAGACACAAAGTTCACTAGTAACTTTTGGAGAGCATTATTCTCCGGATTAGAAACACAACTACAGTTTAGTACCGCATACCACCCCCAAAACGACGGACAGATAGATCGAGTAAACCAAATCTTGGAAGACATGCTGAGAATGTATGTCATGAACAATCCCACTAAGTGGGAAGACTACTTACACCTCACAGAGTTTGCATACAACAACGGGTATCAAACATCGGCCAAAATGAGTCCCTTCGAGGTACTCTACAATTGAAAGTGTCGAACCCCCGTCACCTGGGATAGCCCGGTGGACAGGCTTATGCTAGGGCCAGACTTACTAAAAGACTTGGAACAACTAGTCTCCAAAGTGCAACTAAATTTAAAAGAATCACAAGACCACCAAAAGAGTTACACAGACAAGAAAAGAAAGGACAAGGACTACCAAATCGGTGAGCATGTCTTCCTAAGAATAAAAGCAAAATGAAGCTCGCTAAGTTTCGGACGTTGCGGTAAACTAGCCCTAAGGTTTTGTGGACCTTTTGAAATAATGGGCAAGAAGGGTCCAGTAGCATATGAGTCAGCCCTACCAGCACATATAAAATTTCTTAATGTTTTTCATGCTTCTTTATTAAAGAAATATGTATACAATACTAAACATGTGATTGATTGGTCCTTATTACAGGTGGAATCCGAAGGGGAGTTCATGCCAAAACCACTCCACATTCTGGACAAGAGAGAGGTCCAGCTTAGGAGGACCATTACTCAGTTGAAAGTTCAATGGAGGCACTTTGGATCAGATGAGGCCACTTGGGAGAATGAAGCTACCATGAGAGAATACATACCTGGCCTTGTTTCATGATCTCATTTCTAGTCCCTAGGAAACACCAGGACAGTGTTGTTCTAAGCGTGGAAGGATCTTATATCCCAACTTTTTTACTAACTATGATTATGATGTCATGTCGGGTCACGGCCCCAGTATATGTGATTTATTATGTTTGACATAACATTTATATGTTTTGATTTATTTCCTTATGAGTGATGTATTGGGCATGGACCCTGATTTGTTTCATTATTGAATATATGCGGGGTAGGAAAGACGAATGAATAAACTATGTTGTATTTCGAGAAGTGATTACAAAATTATGATATACTGATATTTTCTCTTTTGTTACATTATACTGTGCAGAGCATGATTTACATGGTTGATTAGTTAGTGTGTTGAGCGTGGACTCAGGAACACACAAAAGACCTATATACTGGGCCTAAGCCCTAATGTATTTAGAGAATTCTATTTCGTACTGGGCCTAAGTCCTGATGTACGTTGAGTGTTAGGCATGAGCCCTGGAGCACTCCAAGCTTGAAAGAAATGATTACCAGATCCGAGGACATGTAATTATCATAGATGTGCCTCACAACCACATTCTAGCTCTAGTGTTGAGCAGACGCTCTGTAATTGCACTAGCATAACGCCCATGTGAGAGTGTTGAGTTGAAAGGCACTAAAGAGCACTCGGGGTTACTACTTCTCAAATGTTGAGTCAAAGAGGACTCTAAATAGCACTTGCATGTCTTATCACAACTATTTCGACTTGATTAAATAAATCTTATTATCATCATCTACTGTGGTAACTACCATGTTAAAACGAGGGAATCTCACATCCAAAGGGAGAGACTAGAGGTGCCTTTACCAGCTTACCGAAACCGTCCAAAGAAGTGGACCCTTCCCTTAAAAAGAACTAAAAGAAGCATCTTGTGAAACAAAATGCTAAGGACCCAAAAGTAGTATTATTATTAGGAGCTTCATTAATATATATATATATATATATATATATATATATATCGATTAATTATTATATATATATATTCTTTTATAAATGTTTACACTTTATAAATATATATTTATGCATAAGTGGGCTGCCACCTACTAAATATTATTTATTAATATTTAGATGGTACTATAAATTGTATATATTATTATTATTATGAAAATATCTAAAAGATTAAAAACACTTTAATCAAACAGGTTGAGACTTCCTAGTTTCCAAAATAACTAGTAGTTAAATAAACAAATATTGTTTTTATAAATTAAATTATTTTAGAGAAACCAGTAATTTCCAACAATCATAATTCAAGATTTGTCCTACTTAAGGAGGACAAACCTCAAAGTTTGGGGGATATTTTTCCTTTGGTATTATTATGCCAAGAAGGACCCTCTGCTCAAGGAAGTGAACTCTATCCATAAATTTGGAGATATGAACCAGCTACACACCTAAATGCCTCTACTTCTCAGTTTGCATGTCAGAACCAACTCAGGGCGATTCATATTGTACCAGGAACGGTTGTAGAATCATGGTTGGGAGGAACGTGGTAGTCCAAAAGTCATCAAATCCAAAATCATTTATCAAGTCAGCTAAGAGTTAGTAGTTTTTCCTCATTAGTTGGCTGAGTGTGCAGGTTAGTATCAGCAAGAACGAGTTACCCGAATCAGCAGGTCATCATCAGCAAGACAAGCTACAGAGATCAACAAGTATGATTAATTATAAAACCTTCCTACGTTTCATATTGCTGTTATAAATGCAATGCTAAATTAACAATGTTCTTATTATCAGTTTTAAATCAAGTCTTCCAGAAATCGAATGGCATTCCTAGCAGGACTAGCCATGGCAGTCTTTGCTAGTCATTTACACTGCTTAGATTGTTAGAATAGGCGAATTGTTGATTTGAATGCATAAAAATAATTATAGTATTTTATCCCACTTATGGTAGTATTTTATTTCACTTATCTACACCCCTGTTTTAGATTATCAAACAACAAAATCGTCTAGTGACATAACTCAAAACCATATCAGAAATTGTTGAACAACACATGAAGCCATTCGAAATTCCAATTATACAATACATAGCAAAAGAAAACGCAGGCATCATTATTTTATAGATTCTCTCCATATATTCCAAGTCTATATCTAATACTAATTTTATTGCACATTTCTTTCTTTGCCCGATCTATTTTGTTTTCCTTCCCAAAACCCTATTTACCATATTCTAAAACAAACATATCAACAGTATAACAGAGATCGTATATAACGCTAATCAAATAAGACAGACCTGAGACCCTTTATATTTTCCTTTCACCAACAAACCTAAGATAGCCACCTACACGAATCTAGAGCTCAATCATAAATAGAAGCAAGAAGGAAAACGCATTTCATATGAACTCCACGAAGATGCCCATCGAAAGATTAGTACCAAGGTCAAATCCCATGGCCTTCACAAAGAGCCAAATCGCATAAGTATTTCCTACAGAATACAAGTCTCTATATAAAACAAATCAAAAACGTCGAGTAAGGCCTTGAAACCCTTGCGAGGAAAGCATCCTTTCTACCCACACAACCAGCAAGGTAGACAAGACATTTTTAGTTACAATCTACCCACATTACAGCATCAGAGGCATAGAAAACTTCGTTGATGTCTTATATACCCACAGGAAATACATTGTTTACACATAAACCCTGTAGCAATATGAAAAACGAAGAACGAGTACCATTGAAGGAAATATAGGAACCACAGTCTTAATTACAAGTAAGAGGGCATCAACGACCCTTTATAAATGTCTGCATTGTCGGAACAGTAGTTACAAAAATACCCAGGAAAACCATAACCTTAGAACTCTTAAAGTTTCAGCTCAAATACATAAATACACACAGGGAACAGAGAAATGTAGCATTTGAAATCACTATAACTATACAGGAGTCATATCTCATGGAAGAGTATTTATTTAAATTACATGATTTTCGCAGAACCGAATAACCGGTGAAATCCAGCTGATACATATTACAGTCCTCATATTCACCCAGCTAGTTAAATTACATTAGAACCCCATTCTGTCAAGTCTAACCAAGTAGATGATTGTTTTAGGCCTCCCCAAACCGATTCAGTAAGCCAATGGCTTATGGGGGTCTCACACAAAACTACCAGTCCAAACGCATACAAACAACATCAGAGTTGCAGGAGGTAGGGCATGCATGGAAAGCCAGACTTACCAGTACCCTAGTCACACTCACAACATCATAAACCTTCGCAGCTCCCACACCAAAGCGTGTAACGCCTACCATGAACAACACATAGTATTTCTTAGCTCAGCTATGCATTTCCATTTCTAAGAATTTAGAAATTGTCAATAACTGATAGGATTTACACTTCTTTACCTATGAGGAGTATGGCCTCCCTACGCCATGATCAATAGCCATAGTCACAATGTGTGCTGACCATGAACAGGGCTCGGGTCAGTACACCCCATTACTATCCAGCAATGAAAGTGCAGAGCCATAAACAAATAGCAAGTCGAATACAGAGACTACATATCAAAACCCGAAATCAATAGCCAAACCCTTATGATAGGCTGTTCTCCACGAGCCACTAAATGCATTAAAGTCTTTACCAACTTCCAACTGAGTGGAGGTCAAATAATTCGCATTTCCTATAGTGGAGTCGTAGTCTTCCACCACCCTGATTTAAATTTCAAAGGGGTCGATTCATATACATACAACTTTTCAAGTATGATCAATTCGCAATTGATTGCATTACCCAAGAACTAATTGTTGGAAACCCACCTTGGGAAACGTTCGAATTAAGAACTCCCATGACAATGGAGTAATAAAGACTCATCATACCACCAGTGGAATAGGAGCAATAGTGGAATAAGAACCACCCATTTAGTGAGCTTACTCATAGAGTTGAGACACTTGCAAATACAAAAGTACGTGATGGCATTAGCATTATGGTAAGTAAGTCCGACAACCCCTACAATTGCCCATACCTCCCGACAACCCTGCCAAGGTATGTAATTACCTGTCCAGGAGTATTATGGAACCTCCAATGTGAAAACCATACCGTCACCAAGAAGGTCATCACCTAAAGGTATCATTTGACGTACATAATTAAAATCACATGATATTTCAAATAGTAGCTAGTGTTATTTCCTACCTACGATCTCATTATTTCCACACCGCTTCCGCAAATTCTATACTTACACTTAGAAGAGGTTATGCAGAAATAGAAAGGCTTCGATGTACATTGCAGCATACAAGTATGATTGTTTCTAATATTATTACGTTTAATGTGCGTCTTTTCTATTATAAACTAACGATTTTCGCAGACAGGAAAAATTTTAATTTTCATGTATTTTTGGGACATTACATCTTCATAATGAAAATTCATATATATGTAAATCAAACTACAATATTAAAATGACAGGGACAAGCCACAAAGCAACACATCATTTTCTAATGAGAAATCAATGAAAGAAAACTATCTTCACTCACAATCAAGAGCCTAACAGTCCTAACAAGGGAGGGATTGCATAATTTGTGTATTCCCTTCCATATTTGGTAACAACTACCTCAAACCACACTTGCCCATGCTAAGTTAGAGTTATGGTTTGTAGCTATTCGGTTTTAACATGGCTTGGTGATTTAAAAATAGTAATAAAAAATGATAAGAAACATAGCATAGTATCATTATGTGCCTCTTATGTTTGGATTAAATCATGTATGTCACACAAATCTATATAATATGGAAGTGTTTATGTGGCTTGCAATTCTTGTTGTTTTGACAGGCCGATATGGTGATTATAATTAAATTGTGAATTCTTATTTGTTTGTTGGATGGCCCAAATGCACAATCAAGTTAAGTGAAGGGATGGGACCAAGGTAATTTTTAGGGGCGAAATTTTTCCAATTGGTTATTTTTTGGGCTTTTTTTTCAAAAATTAAATTCGTTATTTGGTAATTTTTACTCTCTAATATCACCTATATATACATAAAAATTGTTTTTTCTAGTGTAATATTCGCCAAAATTTACAAATTTCAGTCGTAAATTGCATGTTTCATATTTAATTTTTGCCTACCTATCTATATATATGATTTTTTCAATCCAAAATAATCGCCTAAAATACTATACTTAGGTAGATTATTAGTATCCTTAAAAAATACCATGGATGGGACACCCAAATGATTGGTTGGAAGGGATATTTTAAGTACAAAATAAACAATACAACCATGACATAATTGAAGGTAAAAATTACAACTTATCCATGTTTATCTCGCCCACAACAACTTTAAAAACTAGTTGCAATCACAATTGAAATTATTTTGCAAGGGTTGTGGTGGACACCATTTCAAATCAAAGAGATTGTGATTGCACTACATTCCTCTTGGTATTCTTCTTCTTATTCTAGTTAATTGACTTGTTTTTTCCTTGAAGTGTTAGTGTTGGATGAATCTTGGACCTCTTCTCTTCATTACTCTTCCACGCCATTGTCACCTACATTCATCTGACTGCTCATCCTCATCTTGTTACTATTTTGTTTGAGTTAGTAAATGGTCTATAGTGAAATGTATTCAACTCTACCATACCACTAGAGTCTATCTTTCCCATTTGTCTTCTTATCAAAATCCCTCCATCAAATCCCTCAGATTAGCTTCTTCACCAGCTAATCAAATCCAAGTACACAACAACCCAAACCAATAATATAAGATATCAAGAAAACAACAATTGTGTAAAATTTGTTTGATTTTGAGAAGTTCCAACACTTTACAATGTACACAAATAACCATATCCTCGATGAACTATACATATAGCCTAAAACTACAGAGCACAAGAAACCCAATTTACATTTTTCTTTCTTTTTTGGCTTAGTTTGTTAGACTAAAACTACAAAAGCCAAGTCTATCCTAATCTCTTTCATGAGGAAATATATTTCAAAACATTTACAATCTTCATATGCTACAAGTTATCTTTTGTTATTTACACTCCAAGCGGTTAATCATACATAAAAAAACTACTGGTAGCTCTTAGATAACTCAGTTCTCTGCCTTAAATTGGCAGAGGGCTTCAAAAATAGGAAGAAGACTACAATTATTGTTAGGTAACTCTAACAATGGTTTTTTACTTGAAATATCCTCTAAATGCAATCAAACTCCTTCATGAGAGCTTCCCTATCCTAGTTAGGTGCACAGTGCTAAAACACATCCTTCACCCACCATAATAGTTTTGATGTCCTCTTACAAGTGCAACACTTGAAAAGCATTTCAGATGACCCTGCAACACCCTTCAAACTGGCACCCATGCTTATTTGTCCTGCATGAATTGCACAATTTGTGTGTGTCTAGTGGGATAAGTATTATAGCCCATCGAATGGCAAGTATTCACTTCAAAGTCAGATTTGCTACAAATAAAACACATGCAAAGGATATAGAATCCACTCTTGGTGGTACAAACCTCACAGCTACAAACATCAGCAAGAAATTGACTCTAAAAGGCAATATTTCTATATCGTTTCTCAACAAAGATCTCAAAGATGATCGTTTGAGTGACACTCA
Organism: Larix kaempferi; assembly: GCA_027924585.1. Taxonomy (NCBI): domain Eukaryota; kingdom Viridiplantae; phylum Streptophyta; class Pinopsida; order Pinales; family Pinaceae; genus Larix; species Larix kaempferi. The sequence continues at coordinate 7,042,017 of BSBM01001073.1, forward strand.
TATCTCGATGCAAAAAATATTGAATAGGATAAATGGAAGAGTGGATACAATTATCGGATACGGATCCTGGTACAAAACGGGTGGGATCCGGCTTAGATACGTAGTCTACATCCTGCAGTCCATAGTCCGCAGTCCGCAGCACATAGTCTGCAGTCCATAGCCTACAGTCCGTAGTCCTCACAATCCATATGGACACTTGTCAAACATGATTGAAACCAAAGAAAAGTATCCACCCAACCGACAAACAGTATGTTGTCCATACTTCATCGAGTCGTTATGCATGGAAACCACTTTGCACAGGAAACTATTGCCACATGCTCATGCAATCTGTAGTCAAGGTCACTCTAGCCATTCACAACGTGTCTATCCCATCGGTCTAGATCATCATGGTCATCCTAGCCAAGTATTTCCTTGTGATTTGAGGGGAGGCTTCCGAGCAGAGAACAGTCCTCATCATTTCCAGTATTGTCTCATTGGCATTGAT